>CAWUFW010011310.1:270000-624958 GCA_963921515.1 Calotriton arnoldi | reverse complement strand
TCGTTGATGGTGTGGTTACAGTTGCCGGTCGTTTGGTATGGCTGTTGTGGTGGTGACTGGCCAGTCCGTGCGGAAGCTGAGCATGGGTGCGGGGTTGGACTTCATAGGTCACTCGGGGAACCTGCGTTGTGGTCCGACGTATTTACAGGTTGTCAGGTATGCGATGCCGTCCAGCAGGGCTTCCATGTCATTGGTGGTGTACATGTTTGCCAGCCAATGAAGCGGATGGTGGCTGTCAAGGTGTTGTTCGTAGGTTGTCCCTTGGAGGACCATGATGGGGCATGCTGGGTGACATTCGATGTAGCTGTTCTCGATGATCCGTCGTGTGGAGGCACAGTGGTTCCATTTCAGTGCGGGTGCGATGTTGGCCACATACGCCATGCCCCCATAGGCAGAGCAGGCCCTGTCGTGTGCGTCCAGAGGGAGGAGTAGTGGTAGCAGGTCCGCCTTCAGACATGCCGGGTTGGAGAGGCATATCTCGACGGGATGCTGGTAGGGACACCTCCGACAGTAGAAGACGGGCATGACGCAGCTGAACAATGTGATGCGGTAAGTCAGTCGGTAACTTACGTTCAGCAGGGACAGGAGATCGCATCCCAATGTATGTATCGTGTTGGTTTTGTACAGCTTGAGCTGTTCGGCGTAGTTGGGTAGGTGTGTTGCGGTTGCCATTTCGCAGCGGTTCGTTGAGGTGGCGTGCTCCGGCTGTGTGTGCAGTCTGCAATGTGCACTCTCCGGGGTTGCTGTGAGCTCTGTGTAGTCGTAGGGAGACATGACTTGTGTTCTGTTGGCTTGTTTGGAGGACACGGGCCCTCTTCCCACATGCTTCTCAGACAGTTCAAGGTCAGTGCTGTGTGACTCCTTCCAATTAACTTGCATGTGGCCGACATGGGGGAGTGTTTTCTTCTTTCTTCCCCGTCCGTTGTGTGCTTCTGTGATATGCGCTATCTGCCCTGTGGTCGGTCTCCTCGGCATGCCTGTGTTGGTCTATTCTTGGACAATGGCTGTATTCACCGGCTTCTGTCGTAGGGCTGTGGTTTCGGAGTTGGAATGGAAGGTCATTCAGTGCTGTCTGCTCTCCCTTGTGTGGGCGGCAGCCTGCCTTTCCGCTCTGCGTTGGGCCTTGTGTGTGGATGTTATTCTTGGGCCACCTGTTGTCGGTCCCCGGGCTCTTTGGTGTTCCGTTTCATGTGTCTTGTTCATATGTGCAGGGTGGTATGGGTTTTTCAGTGTGGTACTGGCGTCCCTCTTCCCGAAGGGGCCCTGCTTCTCCTAGTTGGTGTTGCCGCCGCTGTGTGCTTCGCCATGTTTGTTACACTGGGGTGTGTCCTGCAGTTGCGTGTCTTCACTGACATGTGTGCGTCGGTTGTGTGGCGTTGGGTGTTGTCCGTGAATTGGGCGTTGGGGACATGTCTGTGGCCGGCCTGTCACGTGTCATGTGCGTTCGGGGTGGGGCTGATGTGTGTGCTGCTTGGTTGTGTCCCTGTGTCTGTGTGCGACGCATGCATGGCGCTGCGGTTGGCCTCTGCGTTGTGCGCATGTGTGGCGGCGTCATCGGCGCTTTGGGGCCGTGACGGGGTGGTTGGTTCCTAGTCCCAGGTGGTGTGTACACATGTGTTCCGCGATGTTAGGATTTGGCCTGTGTGTCATATGTGGATGCAATGGTGGATGTGTAGTGTGCACGCGCTGGTGGGGGTTGTCCGCTTTTTCCGCCCTTGCACTGTGTGCGCTGTTTGCGTGCACTTGTTGTGTGTGTGCCTACCTGCGTCTCCGCGGTACGTTGCGTCCTTGGTGGTGCATCAGCAGAAGCATGGGAAGGGCCTGCAGTGCTGGATTCATGCCCGGGGTGCCGCTTCTTCGTTGTCCGTGCTCTGCGTCCGTGTTTCCGCCTCTCTTTCACGTGCGGTGTCTCTTTGCCGTGGGAGCCGCTTTGTTTGCGGCATCGTAATTTATGCGCCGGGCGGGACGTGTTTCGTCGGACGGTGTGTGTCAGTTGTGCTGCGCCGCTACGTGTGCGGGCGCACTTTGATGGCGGACGGTGTTGCTGGCTTGCCGGCGGTGTTTGGCCTGCTTTTCGCATCGTAATTGGGCGGGCGTGTGGACTGCTGCGTGCCGGCGGTAACTGGTGGTTTTTGCATCCGCCAGCACGGCGGTTGTGCTTCCGCCCGCCATCGTAATGGGCCCCTAAATTATTTGTATCTATTTAATCCATTGGTTTGCAAAGTAAGAACATATTTTTTCTTTTACATTATTACACCTCATTTGTTTACCACTTGCTTTATTTTATACTCTGCTTTCATAATTTTTGATGCCTGCGGCTTTGTAGGTTACCGGTTCCTCTCTGCTTTTCTTCGATTAAGGTAAGTAACATTTTATTCTATTTTCTATACTTAATATGTCTTGGAGGAGGTGATATACTGTAAGGTTAGTGTGTTTTTTTTTTTTACATTATAGAAAGTGTGGGTTATTCTTGTAGTTGCCTGTGGTGCATCCGCTAGGGCTAAATCTGATTTATTGTCTATATATTTTTACTGTTAGATACTATGTTATATTTCAATTATTTTTCGATTTTTTGATTTGTTTTGTGGTGTTTAGGTGGGGTATGTTTGTTTTGAGGTTGGGTTTTTATGTCTTCTTGTTTACAGGTTTTGTATTCTAAGTCAAGATTCTGTTTTTGGATGGTGGATGTGTTTTTCTTTTTTCATACAAGGGCAAGTAGTTAGGTTTTTAAAACCAACTGTTTATTTTATTCTTTCCTTTTTTTTGTAATTTTTTGCAATGTTTTTTGGGTTTGGGATGGCTTCCATGGATTTTATTTAGTCGTATTGGATGGATAATATTTGTAGCTGTATTTTTGCATTTTGTGGCTACATTTAGGCTATCCTGTTTTAGGTTTAAACCTATAATAACTGATAAAACCCCACTGAAAGGGAAATAGCCCCACCAGTGTAGACATATAAACACTGAAAAAACACCTGCACAACCACAAACTAAATGCCATTCAAAGAAAGAAAAAGGAGAGTGAAAGAGTAATTTTATTTCTTCCTGAAGGGGCCAATACAATGTAACTTTGTTATACAAGGTAGCAGCAAGAAAGACTGGGCTAACATTATTCTGCTTGAGTTTTGCTATCTAGGGATGACACTAAAATATTGTTTCTTTTTCCTTTTGCTTTTTTCAGTTTTGTGGTCTTTGGTCTAAAGAAGCCGGGCTTTGAAACATGTTTTAGGTCTTATTTAATTATTTTATAAACTGTAGAGAATCAGGAAATATCAAAATTATATTTGAGATTTTGTCTACGTTTGTCTTTCACTGATAGGTAAAATGGCTGGTTTCATAAGAATCTTTCCCAATATGTACCATCACATTTACCCACCGACAGAGAATGGGTGAAACCCTTTGATACATCAGCACCCCTTTCTAGTGAGTCAGTATTGATAGTAGGTGAATTGCCAAACACCCCAGGCTTTAAACATTCAATGAAAGGTGTGGTGACAGGTAAATGTGAAAAGAGAGCTGTCACCAAGCATCTGGGATAGTAGTGAAAACATGACACCAGACTTTTGGAAAACATGTAACGCAGTGTCAATTGGAATGCTGCTGCAAAAAGTTCTTGCCAAGTTCAACAAAGATTGAATTGATATTGTTTGTATTTGCAGTGATTCAGCTACTTATATGAAAAAGATGACCTGTCAAATTCAAATTCAAATTCAGCTTTATTCGATTGTAAGATATTGCAATCATAAAAGCAATTTGTACACATTATAATCATGTTAAAAGACTTAAAATTGAATATCGATTTTTCAAGTTAATTCATAAAGAAATGTTAGCAGCAGCTATGATCATTATATTGCACTTAATAACATCAATTAAAAATTCATAACGTTTCATTAATTCTAAAAACAATATTCTTAAAAAACAATTCCTCATGATATTATGCTCTTCCTATAGCTGACCACTTTTTTTAAAAACATTGCAATTTTCCAAATCATATTAGCATTGTCCATAGTTTGTAATGCGATGTAAGCTGGACGACATTTTCTTATCCCCATAGTTCTCAACATTGGCAGAATCCAGACTTTCCTAATGAGAGTATAAAATCCACAAAAGAAAATAACATGGATAGTGGATTGACTTGAGCAATTATCACAGGGACAGGGTATCATAGTTCGGCTCCAGTCATTCATATCGGGAAAACTAATAAGTCTGTGTACCATTCCAAGCCTGAATCTTGTTAGTAGGAATCTGTCGTATCCTTCTGGTACTATCGCCAAATATGGCTGAATTTTAAAAATACTTAAAATCATTTGATTTTCCAGTACTGTGGGCTTTAATATTTCAGTCGTCAACCGTGACATTTCCAACATCACAAGACCCTCTTTTTTTAAGTCTTTCCTACGTACCGCTTGCATAGAATCAGGATCAGTGAAATACTCCAGATGTCCCAGATTCTGCAGGAATTTTCGTACATAACTGACCCAGGGTATCGTTAAGACTTTTTCCATTTTTAAAATATCCTTTAAAATATCCCTGTTTAGCTTGGTTTCTTCTTTTGTCCATACTCTGGGGCCGATTCCGATCTCGGTCGGAGGCGCACCCAACACCATTCGGTCGGGAAAAAAGCCATGCGAAAGCCTGTTTCCCGACCGATCCGTACAGCACACCGAACGAGTAAGTACGATGCGCACAACAGCAAAGAATCCGGCCGAGCCGTACTCACCCAAACCAGGTCCTGTTCCCCGACCGAGGCGAATCCGGAAACGCTGAATCGAGTCGCACGGAAGGGAAAATGCAGCTCCGTCCGGCCGAGCAGAGTACGATGCGCTTTCCGTACGCGCCTAACCCGTTGCTACGCACGGCACGTCAAAGCATCCGGGAGAGGCGCACATAAGCTCCGATTCGCGCCACAACACGATCCACGGCTCCGAGACGAACACGGCAGCGGCGAGGACGACGCGAGCGACGAGGACGAGGCGAAGCGACGAGGACGACGCGAAGCAACGAGAAGGACGAACGACACGAACCAACCATGAATCCCTTCGTCCCGATCATACCGATATTCTACATTTACTACCGGAACAGGCACGGACGCGTACGGCGCAGAAGGTAAGCCAGACACCAACCACAAAACACATACAACACGTACACGACACATCACACACACACAGAGGGATGCAGAATATACTTACACCAGCAACAGCAGCACCATAGGGGCGGGATGCCCATCACCAATGCCACATATGCACACAGGGGCCTGAATGCGCACCACCACCCCTACCCAGGGGGGCTGGATGCCTACCACTACTACCACCCTCACCCAGGGGGGCTGGATGCCTACCACCACCCTTAGCCAGGGGGCAGGATGCCTACCACTACTACCACCCTTAGCCAGGGGGGCAGGATGCCTACCACTACTACCACCCTTAGCCAGGGGGCAGGATGCCTACCACTACTACCACCCTTAGCCAGGGGGGCTGGATGCCTACCACTACTACCACCCTGAGCCAGGGGGGGCTGGATGCCTACCACTACTACCACCCTCACCCAGGGTGGGCAGGATGCCTACCACTACTACCACCCTTAGCCAGGGGGGGCAGGATGCCTACCACTACTACCACCCTCACCCAGGGTGGGCAGGATGCCTACCACTACTACCACCCTTAGCCAGGGGGGCAGGATGCCTACCACTACTACCACCCTCACCCAGGGTGGGCAGGATGCCTACCACTACTACCACCCTTAGCCAGGGGGCTGGATGCCTACCACTACTACCACCCTGAGCCAGGGGGGCTGGATGCCTACCACTACTACCACCCTCACCCAGGGTGGGCAGGATGCCTACCACTACTACCACCCTTAGCCAGGGGGCTGGATGCCTACCACTACTACCACCCTCACCCAGGGGGCTGGATGCCTACCACTACTACCACCCTTAGCCAGGGGGCTGGATGCCTACCACTACTACCACCCTCACCCAGGGTGGGCAGGATGCCTACCACTACTACCACCCTTACCCAGGGGGCAGGATGCCTACCACTACTACCACCCTTAGCCAGGGGGCAGGATGCCTACCACCACCCTTAGCCAGGGGGCAGGATGCCTACCACTACTACCACCCTCACCCAGGGGGGCAGGATGCCTACCACTACTACCACCCTTAGCCAGGGGGGCAGGATGCCTACCACCACCCTTAGCCAGGGGGGCAGGATGCCTACCACTACTACCACCCTTAGCCAGGGGGCAGGATGCCTACCACCACCCTTAGCCAGGGGGGCAGGATGCCTACCACTACTACCACCCTTAGCCAGGGGGCAGGATGCCTACCACTACTACCACCCTCACCCAGGGTGGGCAGGATGCCTACCACTACTACCACCCTTACCCAGGGGGGCAGGATGCCTACCACTACTACCACCCTTAGCCAGGGGGGGCAGGATGCCTACCACCACCCTTAGCCAGGGGGGGCAGGATGCCTACCACTACTACCACCCTTAGCCAGGGGGGGCAGGATGCCTACCACTACTACCACCCTCACCCAGGGTGGGCAGGATGCCTACCACTACTACCACCCTTACCCAGGGGTGGCAGGATGCCTACCACTACTACCACCCTCACCCAGGGTGGGCAGGATGCCTACCACTACTACCACCCTTGGCCAGGGGGGGCTGGATGCCTACCACTACTACCACCCTTAGCCAGGGGGGGCAGGATGCCTACCACCACCCTTAGCCAGGGGGGGCAGGATGCCTACCACTACTACCACCCTCACCCAGGGTGGGCAGGATGCCTACCACTACTACCACCCTTAGCCAGGGGGGAAGGATGCCTACCACTACTACCACCCTCACCCAGGGTGGGCAGGATGCCTACCACTACTACCACCCTTAGCCAGGGGGGGCAGGATGCCTACCACTACTACCACCCTTAGCCAGGGGGGCAGGATACCTACCACTACTACCACCCTCACCCAGGGTGGGCAGGATGCCTACCACTACTACCACCCTTACCCAGGGGGGGCAGGATGCCTACCACTACTACCACCCTTAGCCAGGGGGGGCTGGATGCCTACCACTACTACCACCCTCACCCAGGGTGGGCAGGATGCCTACCACTACTACCACCCTTAGCCAGGGGGGCTGGATGCCTACCACTACTACCACCCTGAGCCAGGGGGCTGGATGCCTACCACTACTACCACCCTCACCCAGGGTGGGCAGGATGCCTACCACTACTACCACCCTTAGCCAGGGGGCAGGATGCCTACCACTACTACCACCCTCACCCAGGGTGGGCAGGATGCCTACCACTACTACCACCCTTAGCCAGGGGGGCAGGATGCCTACCACTACTACCACCCTCACCCAGGGTGGGCAGGATGCCTACCACTACTACCACCCTTAGCCAGGGGGCAGGATGCCTACCACTACTACCACCCTTAGCCAGGGGGCAGGATACCTACCACTACTACCACCCTCACCCAGGGTGGGCAGGATGCCTACCACTACTACCACCCTTACCCAGGGGGGCAGGATGCCTACCACTACTACCACCCTTAGCCAGGGGGCTGTATGCCTACCACTACTACCACCCTCACCCAGGGTGGGCAGGATGCCTACCACTCCTACCACCCTTAGCCAGGGGGGGCTGGATGCCTACCACTACTACCACCCTGAGCCAGGGGGGGCTGGATGCCTACCACTACTACCACCCTCACCCAGGGTGGGCAGGATGCCTACCACTACTACCACCCTTAGCCAGGGGGGGCAGGATGCCTACCACTACTACCACCCTTACCCAGGGGGGCAGGATGCCTACCACTACTACCACCCTTAGCCAGGGGGCTGGATGCCTACCACTACTACCACCCCCACTCATAGGATGGACAATGCATGACACAACCAGCACACCACAACCTAGGGAATGCAAGAAGAAGACATCCCCCAACACCATGACAAGCGTGTGTAGACTGTGTCAAATGCCTACAACACCGAACATGACTTTGAACATACAATGTGACCCCCTAGCACATGTGCCACACATATATGTGTGTGGCACCCACAATGCAAGCAGGCCATGACCATTGTGGCAATGGGGTCCAAACCCCCATCATCACAGTGACCAAAATGTAAGTGTGGGGTCCATAGCTGAAGCACATTTCGAACATTGTGGCAATGGGGTCCAAACCCCCATCATCACAGTGACCAAAAGGTAAGTGTGGGGTCCATAGCTGAAGCACACTTTGAGCATTGTGGCAATGGGTTCCAAACCCCCATCATCACAGTGACCAAAATGTAAGTGTGGGGTCCATAGCTGAAGCACACTTTGAACAATGTGGCAATGGGGTCCAAACCCCCATCATCACAGTGACCAAAAGGTAAGTGTGGGGTCCATAGCTGAAGCACACTTTGAGCATTGTGGCAATGGGTTCCAAACCCCCATCATCACAGTGACCAAAATGTAAGTGTGGGGTCCATAGCTGAAGCACACTTTGAACAATGTGGCAATGGGGTCCAAACCCCCATCATCACAGTGACCAAAAAGTAAGTGTGGGGTCCATGGCTGAAGCACATTTTGAACATTGTGGCAATGGGGTCCAAACCCCCATCATCACAGTGACCAAAATGTAAGTGTGGGGTCCATAGCTGAAGCACATTTCGAACATTGTGGCAATGGGGTCCAAACCCCCATCATCACAGTGACCAAAATGTAAGTGTGGGGTCCATAGCTGAAGCACATTTTGAACATTGTGGCAATGGGTTCCAAACCCCCATCATCACAGTGACCAAAATGTAAGTGTGGGGTCCATAGCTGAAGCACATTTCGAACATTGTGGCAATGGGGTCCAAACCCCCATCATCACAGTGACCAAAATGTAAGTGTGGGTCCATAGCTGAAGCACATTTTGAACATTGTGGCAATGGGTTCCAAACCCCCATCATCACAGTGACCAAAATGTAAGTGTGGGGTCCATAGCTGAAGCACATTTCGAACATTGTGGCAATGGGGTCCAAACCCCCATCATCACAGTGACCAAAAGGTAAGTGTTGACAAAGAAAGAGGTGCAACTGCCAAACTGCATGGATGATTCCTGGTCACAGAACAACAAACACATCAGTGGCAAAGTAGTGTATGTGTCCCATTGCAACATAAATTGGGGGAGCCAAATCCTGCAGTGCAAATAAGATATACCTTTGGCCATGTGCAGACAAACAACACCCATGGGGGCTGACACCGTCAACAATGATCAATGACACAATGACAGAAGTGACCATCAGAATGCAGACCCACATATTTGCACCAATGGGCACACACATGCAGATACCCTGTGGAGACTGTAGATGTGAGGTGAACAGATACCATACCATGGCAGCAATGGGACACACAAACCATGATCATTGTGCTGACCGATGACCTAGGAGTCCCAGGGACAGCAGGGGAAACCCACCAAACTACATACAGCCAATGGCACACCCAAGATATGCCAATGCAGTGGTGCAGATGCACAAACACAAACAGGCAGACCCACACTGCACATCATACACAACAGGTGAGGAGGGGGGGTGCCAGTGTCCCCAGGCAACCACACAACACATGAGGAGACCTGAATACCAATCATACAGATGTGCATACAGTGCCACACAAAGGTAACTCATGGATCCAAATCCCCTATGTGGGCAAGCAGGCATTGTCAGATGAGAGGGAGCACAAATCACACATGTCACACAGGCACGTAGGGACAGCAACTGACACAGCAAGACACAGACACACCACAGCACCACCCCCAGGGCCCCCACAATGTGGTGACCCTGGGCTGCATTACAATCCCACTGTGATGACAAAGCTAAATGTGGTTCACACTGTGAACCACAGTCATGTGTACTGAGCAACTAACTACCATCACACCTACACAAGCACAAATCAAACAGCATGGCCAGTAAGCCAAGGCCAACATGGAGGCAGGGGCCTAGCCGGGCAACAGCTCTCATCTGCACACACTCAACACCACACCCCTCGACCTCCAACAATGTGCAGCAGTGAAGCACACATGCACTGGTGACATTGCACATGCACCCATGACTATTCCAGGGTGGTGGGTGGGAACCAAGGTGCAGAAACACATCACACATGGACACTCAACAAGACTCCTGAATGTCTGACACACTGCACACTACGCTGTACATGGACATGACGGCAATACCACACCAACCAATGGGATCCCAGCCACAGTCACACACCAATGAAGAAGCCAAGGTCACCCACAAAGAACACACATAGACAACAACCAACATTGCAGCCCGGACCCTGAGGAGTGCCAGCAGTCACACACACAACGTGTCACAATCACTGAAAGATAACACAAACTGGAAATCACATGACAGGGGCAAACAACAAGTGCCAAGGGGAAACCTGACTGTGACCCATCTGCGTCTGCACACAAACTCAGCCCTGACAGCAAACACACCTATGGGTGACACCCTGATGACCAGTAATGTGCCATGCACCCACATCACAGAGAACCCTGGGAGAAGACTTTGGGGGAACATAGCTCAACTCAGCTAGCATCACAAACAGGTACAACACTAGGGATCACAGCATGCACAGCTAAACGGAAGTGAACACACAGACATGCACATACAACACACACCTTGGGCGCAGGCAATGTCACAGGAGTACACACTGCCATGAGGGGACTCCACTCCTGTGTGAGGAAAGCTGTGCCAAATGTTTCCTCAGTAGGGCCCCATCATGTCAGCTGAGCACTTGGTCACACAATCAACAATTAGCACCAAATGAGGGCTCCCGTCACATCAGCCTGGTCATGGAAGTGCCAACGGAATCATCAGCACAGATCCAACACACTTGTATAGCAATGTTGCACTGACAACACAGATGAGTCCTTCCCCATTGATGCCCAAACCTGCATGTCCACTGGAGATGGCCACACGGTCAGGGAAGTAGACGAATTGAACAATGGCAGGCACAACAGATGTGCAGGGGTGGAAGCCACAGATGTGAAATAGCCAATCTAAGTAGGAAATCCCATTGCCAAATACTGAACACATGACACCCTCAGATGCTGCTATGGATGACATGGATCACCACAGGATAGGACACATTCCCCCTGGACCACATGGGTTCCTGCACAGTAACACTTCATTATCATGAGACCAAATATCACCATCACTGCAGCAAGGGCATGGTTAGCATCATCAACATCATGTACATCAGAAGCAAAAGCACTAGAGAACAGAAAGTTGCTTTATTCAGCATATGTGGCATTAAAAGTAGAAGTCCGGTAGAACATAAACAAAGGCCAATGGCCAGTCCATCAACAAAGTCACAAGTGGGTGACAGTGGCAGATGCCACCCTACACATGCCTGCACAAAACCAGGGACAATCCACTAGGAGGGGCAACCGGGGGGTAGGCCAGGCACCGCAGGGACAGGATCAGGGCTCACCAGGAGGAAGCAGGGAAGGGGTGGTGGGTGCTGGAGAGCAACTGACAACTGCAGTGGAGGTGTCTGACATGGTGTGTGCCGGCACAACTGGGGGCATGGCTCAGATGTTGTGGGTGCCGGCACGACTGCAGTGGACCCTGCAGATGGAGTGGACAGGTCCGCCACTGCAGTGCCCAAGTCAGACAGGGTGGTAGTGGACTCCACTGCAGTGCCTACCACCAGGGGAGGAGAATGGGGAACAGGCAAGGTGGGCTGGACAGAGGGGGAGGACACCCTCACCACATCAGTGGCACAGACAAGCGCAGCGGGGGTGTGGTGCCGGGAGAGCAAGTGGCAGGGGAGAAGGCCGGAGCCTCTTGGGGATGGTATATCTGTGGGTGGGGGAACCTGGGGCAGGGTGTGGTGGGGGCACCTGTGGAGTGGGGGCCTGAGGGATGGAGGAAGGAGACCTGGTGCTTGAGCTGCAGGGCGGCGGCGGGGTCTTGCTCTTAACACTCCGGGGGGACTTCCGGGTGGGGGCCTCAGTCTGTCTGCGCCTGGGGGAGGGTGTCCGGGGGCGAGGGTTACTCTGCTCTGTGTGGGGGCTTCCTCTTCACCCTGGATGCTGGAGCAGCTGGATCGGAGGGGAAGAGGCCGAGGTCACTGAGGAAGAGGCGCTGAGTCTTTGGGGTTGTAGGTGAGGCAAGGGAGGGTGCTTTGGAGGGAGAGGCAACTGAGGACTGCGCAGTGCTCGTGGATGTGTGTGTGTGTTCCAGGGCCCCATCCCCTGTGAGTCTGGTTTCAGTCCCCTGACTGTGCGTGCGTGTGCGTTTTGTTTGTGGCGTGTGTGTCTGTGTGCTGGACGTGTGTGTGCTGGTGTGTGCCTGTGCCGGTGTGTGTGTGCTTGGGACGGGTAAGGTGCTGGGGAGTGTGCATGGAGCAGAGGCAGGAGGGGTGAGGGACTGTCTGAGGAGGGACACTGCTGCCGTCAGGGAGGAGTCCATGGACCTATTGCCCCTCTGTAGGTCAGACATGCCCGATGAGATGCCCTCCATGAACGACACCAGCTGAGTCAACAGTGCGGTGTGCGCATGGAGGACACTCAGCATGGCTGTCTGCCCTACATGGAGCTGGCGAAGGAGGTACACAGACTCCTCACTCAGGGCAGCAGGGGACACAGGGGCAGGGGTGCGGTGCCTGGCCCAAAGGAGACACGCTCCCGAACATGGGAGCCTCCACGGACCTGGGGAATGGGAGCCGATGGGAGGGCGGTGGTGGTGCTGGTGGTGGCGGGGACAGCAACACTAGCTGGGGTGTGGTGGCTGCTGACACCCGCCTCCACAAGGGAGTCATCCTCCGAGTTGCTCTGGTCCTCAGCTGAGGTGGATGGTGCTGAGGACTCCTCGGTGTGGCTCCCCTCGCCCTCCGTGCCACTGGGTCCCTCCGACCACTCCTCGGCTGCTGACCCAGTCTGGCTCTCTGGCTCCTCCTGGTCCGTGGAGCTGTCCCCTTCCGTGGCCGTGGATGTATCTGCAAACAATGGGGAAACAGACAGACATCAGTCACCTGCACCAAACGCACACACCACTGTGAGCACAGCACATTACAGAGCAAGCCCTGGCATCATTAGTTGTACATTGCTAAAAGTGCCCTAACTGAACAGGAGAAGCCAATTGTCAGTCTGATGCCAACCATGGCACTCACATCCCACATGGCCTTGCACCCATCTGTCTGGTGTCTGTTGGATTGCAACACCCCAGTGTGGACACATGCACCAAGTACACAGTAGTTGGACAGTGCAGAGGACACAGTGTGGCATGTGGGCATGCACACATCACAGCTCTTGCCACTGAGTCAGTACAGGTTTCCGGATGAAAGGGATGCCCAGAGTCAAATAGGAAATGCATGTGATGCATACCAGCGACAGACACCATGATGCACCCATGTCCTGATAGCCATCGCCACAATGGTGTGCATGTAGCACATGTCACTCCCCTGCAGGACCACCAATAAGTTGACACATGCCATGGCAGAGGCATGACTGCTAAGTCATACATCACTGTCTCAGTGATGTATGACTTGGCAGCCAGACAACAACACTATGCACTGTGCCACAATAGTAGGTCATGGGGAATGCAAGTCCTGGAGCTGCACAAGTGCACATGTACATCCCCCACACAACACATCATCTTAACCCTCATCTGTCCAGGTCATACCTATTGGACATATGGGAGACCTGTGACACTACCCTCTGAACCTGAGCCCCTCACAATTTGCTGTGAATGGGGACCAGCTGCCTGAACTTCACATTCGCATACCCCAGTCTGCACGGGCAGCTGATCAAACACCTATGTGACACACAAGTATCGTCTCCTATGGTCACATCTCCAGGGGCATGCTGAGCCCCTACCAAGAAACACCCCAGCAGTCCTGGCAACTAATCCACAGCACACTGACACAGAGGCAGACACCTGAGGGGTCAAATCACTGTGCACAATGTGTCAGCTGATACACGGGAGTGGGAGTACAGAGTGCATTGCATGGCCTGGAGTAGGCATGACTGTCCTGCTCCACATGAATGAGGGATGTGCCCTGAACAATGGATAGCTGGCTATGTATGTGTGACACACGTAATCTGCACACTCCTGGGGCCCAAACATTGTTCCCACCCGCTGCATGGGCGTGTGCCACATACCCCAGGCACATGTGGTGGCTCAGCTCAGCAAGTGGACCGCATATCAAAGCAACACGCAGATCACATGTCCAAACACAGGCGTTGTGTGAACAATGGACCCACCCATGATGCCCACAACAGAGTTAGGGAAACAGATGCTGTCCCCCACCTTTAGTGAAGCAAACTGCAAGGACACAGTCCCAAGTGACACAATTCCCTGAATGTAAGGGCCACACCTGGGTATCAGATGAGCAGTGGGCAGTGCACAATAGAGGGACATGGCTCCTGGACAACATGACTGCTGCACTGTGGCAGTTGAACCAGGCCAGAGGAGGGCACAAAGCATGTAATACAGAGTTCACAGTGCAGTCTTTGACTCACCCCCTCCTTGCTGCTGTCTGGCCTTCAGCTGCCCATCCAGGTCTGGAAACACCACCGCCAGGATCTGGAGCATGTGGGGGTCAGGGTCCGTGTTCCGCCCCTCCTGCGAGGAGGCGACAGCTTCAGCTGGACCCGTGCAATCCTCCGGGTCCAGCCCCGAAGGTCCTGCCACCTCTTCTGGCAGTTGCGGATCCGGCGCTTGTAGACCCCCACGGACCGGACAGCCCGGACGATGTCCTTCCAGATCTCCTGCTTCCGATGGGCATTAACCTGTCAGGATGACAAAGTGAAAAGGCCATTACTACACATGCAACATATCCGTGCATGACACAGTTGTATATACATGTCTCAATCACAGGGGCACATGATGTACACAGGCAGTGCAAAGCTGCCCATGGACAGTTTGCCAGACGTCACTACATGGTATCATTGCATGGGAAGTAAAACCTTGTTCAAATGCTCTGTCACTGCACCATACCTGTCCAGTGCATGTCACTACACACTATGGGGGTGACAACTACTCAGTGAGCCTGCTAGCCAGTGGCGTGCAGACTTTCAGCCTTGCTAGTCAGACAAAATGCACATTCAGAAAGGCAGTGCACAGAACACTCACCTGCTCCCCTGGTGTCCCATACAGCTTGCTGTACTGTGGAAGTAGGCTGTCCAGCAGGGCCTGGTTCTCTTCAAGGCTGAAGGCTGGGGCTCTCTCCACAGTACGTGCCATTGCAGGGTCCAGAGGGGCAGAGACAGCAGCAGTGCAGTGGCAGATGTCGTCCTGGAGCATGTAGTGCAGGAAAGTGAGCTCTCAGGGGAACAGCCAGCAATATATATGTGCTGGAGAGGCAGATACTGTCCCTTGTGTCCAAAGTGATAGGTCCAAGTCGTTTGCATCTTCTGAATCTGGCCAATCCATGGAATAGCAGCACCAAAACACGCCCACAGCATCCTTCAAATCTTCAACTTTATGACATACATGATTTTGCAACATTGTTGTGGTGGACCAACTGATTTTCCAGCAACCGACTCGTTCGAAATTCGAAAACGCGTCCGTTGCCAGGCAAGCCCATTGTCAATGGAGTGCGCACCGATCGGTCCATTGCGGTACAACGCGTACAGGGTACAACGCATACCCGCACACATTGAATGCAATGGGCCGGCCGGGGGCACCGATCGGTCCATTGCAGTACAACGCGTACAGGAGTACAGCGCGTACAGGGGTACAGCGCGTACCCGCACACATTGAATGCAATGGGCCGGCCGGAGGCACCGATCGGTCCATTGCAGTTCAACGCGTACAGGGGTACAACGCGTACCCGCACACATTGAATGCAATGGGCCGGCCGGAGGCACCGATCGGTCCATTGCAGTACAACGCGTACAGGGTACAACGCGTACCCGCGCACATTGAATGCAATGGGCCGGCCGGAGGCACCGGTCGGTCCATTGCAGTTCAACGCGTACAGGGTACAGCGCGTACCCGCACACATTGAATGCAATGGGCCGGCCAGGGGCACCGATCGGTCCATTGCAGTACAACGCGTACAGGGGTACAACGCGTGCAGGGGTACAACGCGTACCCGACACATTGAATGCAATGGGCCGGCCGGAGGCACCGATCGGTCCATTGCAGTACAACGCGTACAGGGGTACAACGCGTACAGGGGTACAATGCGTACCCGCACACATTGAATGCAATGGGCCGGCAGGAGGCACCGATCGGTCCATTGCAGTACAACGCGTACAGGGGTACAACGCGTACAGGGGTACAACGCGTACCCGCACACATTGAATGCAATGGGCCGGCCGGAGGCACTGATCGGTCCATTGCAGTACAACGCATCACTGTACATGTGACTGGCATATGTCAGCATGCCTGTCTCAGATGGACATATGCCAGCCACAGATAGCTCCCCAGGGAGTGAGGGGCACACCTACATCATGACAGCCTGTCCAAACTTTATCATAAGGCATGTAAGGCTGCATTTCCTAATGTGTGTATGTTGGTGTACATGTTGTCCTGTGGGTGTCACCTGTGGGCAGCCACCCCCAGGCTGTGCACGTGTTCATGGGGACAGGATCCTGGGTGTTACGTGTACGTGACCACTGTGATGTGCAACTGTTCATATCTGTGCATGTGCCATGGTCACATTTCACAGTGGTGTATGTGTATGTCATGTCACATACCCCGTGAGTCCCATGTGGGACGGTATGTTTGAGCCAGGGTGTCCCAGTGGCACAATAGTGATGGTCCTCCACAGTCTTTGTGCATGTAGTGTTTACAATGTCTCTGATTTCATGTGCACAATGGGAGACAGTCTCCACATCCAGGTTGTGTGTGCATGGACTTTGATGTTGTGCGTGTGTGTGTCACAGATGTCCATGTCTGTCCTGCCGTGGCAAGTGGGGCCACTACCTGTGGGGGTCATGGTTGTTTTGCTGTGGTGTATACATGATACTCCATGTAATGCCAGTGTCCATGTGGCAATACAGGGTCCCTGGGAATGTACCTGTCGTTGAGCTGTGGTGCCTGGGGCACATCTGTCCTCACATGTCACTGTGGGGAGTGATTGTGACACGGCAGCAGGAGATGGGAACTGTGACACGGCCTCATGATATCCAATGGGCCAACCTGGGACTAATTGATGCCACCTGTTGGACCGTGTTGACAGATGTTGGCCATGTATGTACCATACATGTCCTTCCGGAACTGCACACTTCATGTAGTTGTGCCTCATAATGATGTATGTTGGGATCTTGAGTGTGTTCAATGCCGCATATGTGGGGTGACTGACAATCTTGCTTACTTCTCCTCTGCACTGCAGGGCTCCTGCTGTCCATCGACCATTCCCAGACCTGGCAACGATGGTGGAACGGGACAGCATCCGACGGTACCGCTTCACCAGGCAGCTGATTGAGGATTTGGCAGTGCAGTTGTTCCCACATTTGCAGCCTCGTGCCGGCCGTATCCTACAGCGCTGACCCCCAAGGTGAAGGTGATGGCAGCCCTACACTTCTTTGCCACCGGTACCTTCCAACATACTGTGGCGACTGCTGGTGGGATGTCACAGACCATGTTGAGCCGTGTGCTCCGCGATGTTTTGGCGGCAATGTTGCTATTCCTGAACCGGTACATCTATTTCCCTAGACTGCGACGACTCACTGACGTGAAGAGTGACTTTTATGCCCTGGGGAGGATGCTGCATGTTATTGGCTCCATTGATGGGACACATGTGGCTTTGGTACCACCACAGGCCCAGGAGCAGGCCTACAGGAACCGCAAGCACTACCACTCGGTCAATGCACTGGTGGTGTGTCTTGCAGACATGACCATCACACACGTGTGTGCCCGTTTCCCTGGTTCAGCACACGATGCCTTTGTGATGAGGAGTAGTCGCATCCCCAGGATGATGGCACAGATGCAGAACCAGCGTGCCTGGCTTGTCGGTGTGTACTGACTTTGTGCCATTGTGTGTGATCTGATCTGTAGTATTCCGCCCACTTTTCCAAGTCAGCTAATGTGCACTTGTCTGTCCGTAGGTGACTCGGGATACCCCAACATGCCGTGGTTGCTGACACCCCTCAGGAACCCTGTGACACCAGCCCAGATGCGCTACAATGAGGCACATGGTCGGACCAGGAGAGTGATTGAGCGGACATTTGGTCTCCTGAAGAGCCGCTTCCGCTGCCTGGACAAGACCGGAGGGTCCCTCCCATATGCCCCTGCGAAAGTGTGCAAGATTATCATCGTCTGCTGCATGCTCCACAACCTGGCAGTGCGGAAGGAGTTGCCTCTCATCCAGGATGACAATGACCAACATCCGCCACCTGTGGAGGATCCTGGCCTGGACCACGATGCCAGTGACGATGATGATGATGATGATGATGGTGATGTCCACACACAGCTCATCACCAACTTCTTTAGCTGAATGTGAGTATCCTGAGGTGTCATGTCAATGATGTGAGTTGGCATGATGTGTAGGTGGTGCTCTGGTGCCATGGGCTACTTGACTGGATGTGTGTTGCGATGTGTGCTAACAGGTGGGCTGTACTCCCCAACAGTGTTGACATGCTAACTTGGTTCTGGGTGGGTATCTTGTAACATGTATTGTGCATGAGTTTTGCTGTTCTGTCCTGTACTCCATTGCTTTTGACTGTGTGTCATTTCTGTCCTTCACAGGGTACTTTCAGATTCGTTTGGTCAACTGTGTCCAACGACGACATGATTGCACATCCAGGGTGGTAGCTGTTGTGTCCCTACAGGTGATGTGCGCCACACCCATGGACTTCCTTCCGTCTAGAGTTGTTGACTGTGTGCCCGCTGCCAGGTGGGATTACCTTGCATCTGTAGTGGTTACGACATGTTGCAACTGTGTAATAAACCTGTGCTTCACTTTGTGATGTGCGTTGTCTGTGGTCACACATTTGAGTGCCATTTGCTTACTGCACCTGTGGGCTACTTGACTACAACTGGGAATGGGTGTGGTGTCTGTGCATTGCACCGTCTTCCCTGGCAACATCAGTGTAGGCAATGAGTCAGATGGCCTAGGTGTGTATGTGTTGTGTAGCCCTGGTGGTGTGTCTCCCTCATATGTGTCACGTTGCCTTTACTCACATGCCTGTGTTGTCCTTGCTGTTGCAGTTCGCATACACAGTGTGATTTTGCAGTTCATCATCCCCATAACAGCACCCACGTTGGAATCACGACAGAGGCAAGTATGGTGTATTAGTGTGTTTATTGTGATACATTTGTGTTAATAGTGCATAGGATGGGTAGTGCTGTACATAAATCTTGCAATCCGAAGTTCCTAGGTGAATTGAAAGTCCTGGTAGACAGGATCCCCAGTATCGGGGCCACAGTTGTCTGACACATTGGTCCAACTTGTACTCCCCATGCAATGTGTGGGAGTAGTGTTGCCGTCAACAGGGTGAACAGTCTGTGCACAAAGGCAAACATCCAGAACAGGTTCAGGCTTCCTGGGAGTTGCGCTTGGCCATCGGCCTCTCACTTTTCCCTCCTCGGATGACCCCTCTTCTTGGGGGGCCCCTCAAGTACAGGCTGCTGCGGTGCAGGGGACTCTCCGCCAGAGTCCTCCTCCCTCCCTGTGGCAGTTGCAGTTTGTTCGGCACCAGATGTTGTTGGCACACAGGGAGGTGTGGACTGGTTGCTGTTCATCTGGCGGAGGCATTGTAAAATGTCCCTGTGCACCGCCGTCATCTCATGCAGTGCATCCCACTTGGACTCCACGCGGGACATGTGTGAGTCCACGCGGGACATGTGTGACTCCACGTGGGACATGTGGGAGTCCAAGCGGGCATGATGGGCAGCCTGCTGCTGTTTCATGTCTCTGAGGAGCCCCACTACCTGGCTGAGGTCTCCGGTGCTGGACTGGTACGCATCAGCTATGCGTACCAGTTGTGGGTCATCATGCACACAAGCAACGTCTGCAAGCAGCGACCTCTGTCTCCCACCCCTCCCACCACCCCTGCTGACATGTGCAGTGTGTGCAGTGGCACGCACAGATAACCCTGGTCCACCTTGGGGGTTGGTGGTGGTGGTGGTGTCCATGGCCCCAGGTTGGTCCAGGGTCCCTGTGCTGGTGTTGCTCCTTGTTCTGTCCATGTCGGCAGGGATGGTATTTGTGGTGACAGTCGTTGGAGGGGTGGGTGCAGGGGGTGCAGCTGGTGGTCCTGCTGGTGCTGCAGCTGGTGGTCCTGCTGGTGCTGCATGTTGACTTGCACCGGATGTGCCAGGTTGGTCTTCATCGTCCGAGGAGGACAGAGGCTGTACGATGCCAGTGAGCTCCGCATCCTCTTGAGCCTGGGACTGGGACTCCTCAGCGTCTGCTGCTGTGTCCCCATCATCACCTGTTTTTGGGAGACACAAACAATGTATGTTATGTTTCTGCAGGCATCAATGGTTGACACACATGACAGTTGTGACTGTGCCTCTGGGTGCGGGCCTGTACATTGCATTGTCCTAAGTCGTCACAGTCAGGGGTTGATATTGGTGTGGCACATTGTCCTGCATTATTTGGGCATTTCTATGTATTTTCTGGGGTGTGAACATGGTCTGCATTGGTTGTGTTTGGTTGACAGCCGGCCCTCCTTCCCACCCACCCAGCCAGTCAGTTATCACACCATGGAACGTGCTTGCGTTGCAGGGAGTGGAAGTTGTCTCTCAGGATGTCAGTCAGTGGTGTCCTGCTGTTTGTTGGTGCACAGTTGGCAGCAGGGCCTTGTGCTCCCCACAGCAGTAGCCAGTGTCAGCCATCTTGTGAGTCCTTCTCCACTCCCTGTGATGTGAGCATGGTTCAGGGTGGTGTTGATGGGACAGTTGTGGGGGTGAGCTATGTCTGTGACTACGACTCCCATCATGCTATTGCCTCCACCCCACTTCCCAGAATTCCCATACTTACTTGCTTTTGTGGGGAGTTCAGTGTGTGTGGGTGTGAGAGCAATGGCAAGATGGCTGACAGTGGTGTCCTGCGGTTGGTTGGTGTGCAGTGCCCAGCATGCCCTTGTGCTCCCCACGACACAGCAACAGTGTCAGACATCTTTGATGGGCCTTTCCACTCTCTGTGGGATGTGCATGCGTGAGTGTGAGCTTGCTGGGCCATGTGGTGGGGGATGTAGAGCTGTGACTACGACTCCCATCATGCTATTGCCTCCTCCCCCTTCCCAGCATGCCCATGCTTCCTTCCTTTTGACTCTGCTTCCCTGTGGGGTGGGCTGGCTGTGCTGACAGGATGGCTGGGAGTGTTGTCCTGGCAGTTGTTTGGCTAGAAGTCCCAAGAGTGTCCCTGTGCTTCACACAACATAACCCAGGGTGGTGGTTCTTTGTGGGATCTTGTGTTAGGATGGGGGGCATTGCATTCTACCAGGTGGGTTCTGTGGAGTTTGTGTTGGGGTGTGTGTGAGGGGAGGTGCTTGTGACTATGGTCAGTGCTGCAAGTCCTCCTTCCCACCCAGCTAGCCAGATATCCCACCATGGAACGTGCTTGCATTGCAGGGAGTGTAAGTTGTCTCTCAGGATGTCAGTCAGTGGTGTCCTGCTGTTTGTTGGTGCACAGTTGGCAGCAGGGCCTTGTGCTCCCCACAGCAGTAGCCAGTGTCAGCCATCTTGTGAGTCCTTCTCCACTCCCTGTGATGTGAGCATGGTTCAGGGTGGTGTTGATGGGACAGTTGTGGGGGTGAGCTATGTCTGTGACTACGACTCCCATCATGCTATTTCCTCCACCCCACGTCCCAGCATTCCCATACTTACTTGCTTTTGTGGGGAGTTCAGTGTGTGTGGGTGTGAGAGCAATGGCAAGATGGCTGACAGTGGTGTCCTGCTGTTGGTTGGTGTGCAGTACCCAGCATGCCCTTGTGCTCCCCACGACACAGCAACAGTGTCAGACATCTTTGATGGGCCTTTCCACTCTCTGTGGGATGTGCATGGGTGAGTGTGAGCTTGCTGGGCCATGTGGTGGGGGATGTAGAGCTGTGACTACGACTCCCATCATGCTATTGCCTCCTCCCCCTTCCCAGCATGCCCATGCTTACTTCCTTTTGACTCTGCTTCCCTGTGGGGTGGGCTGGCTGTGCTGACAGGATGGCTGGGAGTGTTGTCCTGGCAGTTGTTTGGCTAGAAGTCCCAAGAGTGTCCCTGTGCTTCACACAACATAACCCAGGGTGGTGGTTCTTTGTGGGATCTTGTGTTAGGATGGGGGCATTGCATTCTACCAGGTGGGTTCTGTGGAGTTTGTGTTGGGGTGTGTGTGAGGGGAGGTGCTTGTGACTATGGTCAGTGCTGCAAGTCCTCCTTCCCACCCAGCTAGCCAGATATCCCACCATGGAACGTGCTTGCATTGCAGGGAGTGTAAGTTGTCTCTCAGGATGTCAGTCAGTGGTGTCCTGCTGTTTGTTGGTGCACAGTTGCAGCAGGGCCTTGTGCTCCCCACAGCAGTAGCCAGTGTCAGCCATCTTGTGAGTCCTTCTCCACTCCCTGTGATGTGAGCATGGTTCAGGGTGGTGTTGATGGGACAGTTATGGGGGGGCAATATGTGTGACTGCGACACCCATGATGCTATTGGCTACACTGACTTGGCCAGCATACACAGAATTCCTTCCTTTGAGTGGTCTTCACTGTGTGTTGGTGTTGTTGTGGTGGCTACATGTCTGGATGTGTTTGTTAGTTCTATTTGTGCCACTGCCTAGCTGTAGTTGTAGTTGTGTTTGTACATGTGTTGGCACAGTTGGATGTGACTTTTTTGATGGCATGTGTTGTGTTTATCTGACTGACATACACATTTTGGGATGATTCTGTTCTGGTTGCTGTGTAATTGCTATGAGTGCATGGTTTGACTCTCCCTTGACAGTGATGTGTGTGTTTTTGTGGCAGTATATTGTGTACATTTGTTGTGTACTCACCAGGCTCTGGGATGTCCTCTAGTCCATATACGCTCACTGGCGGAAGGATGGCCCGCACCTTTTCCTCCCAGGGCCTGAGGTATATTGGCTTGGCAGGAGGGCCACTGCCGGTGTATTGGCTGTTGATGTAGTCTTTCTTCAGCAGGTCCCGTACCCTCCTGCGCACGTCATACCACCTGTTCTGGATGTCGCTCTTTGTGCGCCGACATGGTGATTGTGCGTTCACCCTGTTGATGATCCTCTCCCACATCTTGGTTTTCTGGGAGATGGGGGTCTGTTGGACCAGTGTGCCAAACAGCTGTGGCTCTACCCTGAGGATCTCGTCTACCATGACTTCCAATTCACTATCTAGGAACTTGGGATTCTTCTTGGGGGGCATGGTGATGGGTGGTGATGGTGAGTGATGTGTGTGTTGGTGTGCAGGTGAGGGTGTGTGAGTGTGTGTTTTGCTGGGTGTATGTGAGGTAGGTATTTGTTGGTGTGCTGATGGTGTGTGGCGTGTGTGAGGGATGAGCTGTGGGTGTGTGGTTGCTTTCTCTTGGGTGCTGGCAGTGGAATGGCATTTGCAAAGGCTCATGGTTGTGATTTGTGTCCTTTATATAGGTGGAGTTGTGGGTGTGTCTTTGTTCTCTGTCCCCACCCCCCCAGTATTTATTGGCTTGGTAATTGCTTGTTTGGCCTTTTTTTGGGTGATTTTTCCTTTGTGCTGTTTGTGTATGTTGGAAACGTTCTTGTGACCGAGTCGGACCCTGCATTTGTCTCGTACGGTGTTCTCCGTTTCGTTCACGCTGTGTTTGTGCAGTTTTCTATGCTGCGTACGCGTCGGTCGCGGTGTTTTGTGTTGCTTCGGCTCGGTTTTGTATGCGTGTCGGTCGTACGGCTTGGCCTCCGTCCGACTCGCTCGTGGTTCTCGCGCCTTGCATCGTACTTTGCGGTTTGGAGTTCGCATGTACGTTTCGGTCGGATTTGTTCCGGGTGCGTGTCGGTCGGTTGGATTCGCGTGTTTTTCCGGCCGGATTGCTGTTTTCCTTGCGGCTCGGTCGGTCGACTTGGTTTTGGTACGTGTCGGTCGGATTTTTCACGCCTTGCATCGTACTTGGCGTGTCGGGCGCCACAGGTACGTGTTGGTCGGTATTATTTCCGGATCCGAGTCGGTCGGTGCTTTTTCCGGCCCGAATCGGAATCGACCCCTCTGTGCCATAAAAGAACCGGCTCCAGTTTAATGAGATCAGACAAATACGTTAAACCCAGTTCAGCGTGGCACACATAGGAAGAGGTTGATCTAGGTACTGACAAAATATATCTTAGAAAATTATTTTCCACAAACTGTAATGACTGGGTATTTGCAATACCCCACACCCCTGAGCCATAGGTTACAGTTGAGATACTTTTTGCCTGGTAGATCTGTAAAAGCTCTACCGGGGGTCTTCTCCCTAACTTTTTTTAAAATTGGGCGAGTGCTGAGATAGTTCTAATAAAACTTAATTTTTTAGCTCTAACTGCCTGAACCCATGAGTCATCTTGGTGAAATGGTATTCCAAGATATGAAAAAAGTTTTGTTGCCTCGATTTTTCGATCACCTATGAACATCTCACGAAATATTTTACTGCCCCTACCACATCTCATGACATATGTCTTAGATGTATTCACCGTAAGTCCTAATTCATTCATATATTCATTAAAACCATTTAAAACCTTTTGTAGACCTACTTGAGTTCGTGACAATAAAGCCGCATCATCAGCGTATAGAAGTGCGGGGATAGGACGACCATTTATCTTGGGGTAGTCAACCTGTTTCTTAATGCTTCCTCTAAATCATTTATATACAAGTTAAAAAGGAATGGGGCAAGGACGCATTCTTGCCTAACTCCCCTACTTATTGGAATTGGAGTTGTACATCCACCCTTAATGTCAAAACGAACTTTCGTCTCAGCATTACAATAAAAACGTCGTAAAAAATAAATAATTTGTTGTTCAACGCCTATCTTTTCTAAAACCTCCCAAAGTTTGGCGTGTATTACAGAATCAAAAGCAGCAGTGAGGTCTACAAAAGCTAAAAACAAACTTCCTTTTTTTACCCGTACATACTTTCCCACCAGTAGGGCTAAATTTAAACTCTGTTCAATAGTGCCCACTCCTTCACGGAAGCCATATTGAAGGTCGGAGAGAACGTTCTTATCTAGTGCCCAGTCCTTGAGTCTTGCTAATATTACACGACCCACAATTTTAGTCATTGAGTCTAATAAGGAAATAGGCCTGTAGCATCTAGGGTCCTGGCGATTTCCCTTTTTAAAAATGCGGACAATGATTGACTCTACCCAGGTTTGCGGGAAAGGTGCTAAACAACTTGCATTCACTACCTGTGTCACAATTGGCCCCCATAAAATTAAATTTGATTTAAACAAATCACATGGGACACCATCGGGTCCTGGAGCCTTCCCTGCTCGAGTGACCGAGATCGCCCCTGTCACTTCCTCCAGGGTAAATTGGAGGTCAATATTTTCTGTGTTGCTAGTTAATAGTGGTTCACCTAAGTTATTGTCAGTGTGACCTACCCCTTGAACACCTCTGTGAAGTGCTCAACCCATTGGTCCTCTGTGATGGCAATCTCGATAGCGGGACCCCCATCTTGCTTCAGGTATGGTGCTTTAACCGCCTTCCAAAAGGCACTACTGTCCCTGCTTAAAGCGGCCAGATGAAGGGACTCCCAAGCTTCCTTTTTTAAGCTGGCTTTCCTCTCTTTAATGGCCAGGTTGTAGATTCTCCTAGCCTCCCTTATGACATCCTGATTTCTGGGAATAGTATGACCTATCAAAATTGATACGTGAGCTGAAGTGCTTCCCTGTAAAAGATCCTTGCCACTTGCTAGATGGTATGCTGAAAGCTTCTTTACAATCTTCAGAGTTAATGGAGAATGCTATTGACTTTGTAGTCCATTCTGGTGCACTGTTTGGTTATGCGCAGGAACTAAAAGAAAATATTTCTCATTTTGTGCCTTGTGTGGCATCAAAGAAAGAGTTATACCAACTGTGTCATTTATCCGCTGGTTCTTAGTCTTATAGGCTGTGAATGTGACGACCGTTTACAGATTTTTTGATTAGTGATGATGCCAAAGGCAAGAAATGTGAGGATCTTTGGTGACATATTGATAATGATGTGAAATAAAGTACACTCTACTGCATTCTTAGATTTTTACAGGAGAACATGACTGTATAGTGGACATAATAAAAAAAACTAGAGTCTGAAAACACCCTTGTCTACCACGTGTTTAGCGTAATTGGTGTAGATGTGAAACACCACCTTGAGAGTAGGCTGGGCGACACTTTTAGTGACTTTGGCACTGCAAGATGTTCTATGTTAGAATGTTTGACACTTGGTAGGCAAAGAAATATTGATGAGCAATTCAGGAAATTTTATTTTACATTGCATGAGAAATGGCTTTGAATGGTGCATAGAAATGTCCCTTCACCAACCATGGCATTTGAAGTCAATGTAGCCTCACTGTGGTACTCTGTACAAGTTCTAGATTGCTTCCATAAAGGGGAATTTTCTCTGGCCTTTGAAAAGTACTGCTTCATTTTTGACCGCTTCAATAACTCTGACGGCATATGTGCCCAGTTTAACGAATATGTTGCAGAACCTGTTCCAGAGAATCGCAATCTTCAGGTGCCCGAATATTGGCATGGAAAGCTAGGTCAGTGGCCAGAGTTAGCAAATTGTGCCCTGGCTGTTTTGGCATTGCCCGTCTCAAGTGGCAATGATGAGAGGGCCTTTTCACAGATAAATGTTTACATGGGAAGGAAAGAGCGAGCATAAAGACTCACTGAAGAAGTATTGTATTGTGCACTACAATAAGTTAGATTTGTAAAAATGTATTTGGACCTCATATACACTGTATGTATACTGTCTATATACCATGCACTATCAGTGCGGAAAGCAAACATTAATAAAAGCAATATTTTCCATAAACACCGGAAAAACAATGTTTATGTTATTTTTAATGGTGCCAAAATGTGTATCCACTGATAACCACAGTTTTTTAAGGTACTGCAAACACTGAAAAAACCCCACCAGGAAAGCCTACCTACATTTTTGACAAATGTTTGATGGATTATATTTTGTCTTGGTTGTTGTATTGTCTACATAGGGCTTCAGCTACAAAAAAATGATGAATTCTATTATTTATCTGTTGGGTGGAAAATTCTAATTGTGTTATGTTTACTAATATTTTGACAATCTGTAATTATGTGTAATATTACTATATTATTTTATACATAGTTTTTATTCACAGTGCTTTATTTCAATGTATCTTACTTGTTTTATTTGGAGGAGTTTTTATAAGTAATAATTATTGTTATTTTGTTATTATTATGAAAGTATGTTGCATTTTTTTACTTTTATTCAGAATTATAAAAAATAACCTGTAATTTATTATTTATAACATTGTGTAGGTTTCTGTTGCTTAATTCATTCAAGTCATGCTTTAGTTTAATCTAATGTTGATTTTTTTATATTGTGTTCTGGCTTCTATTCCTAGGTGGGGTGCACAGACAGAATATCGATGTTGGAATATCGAGTTGTTAATATCGAAGTGGCACAATATCGACTGCAAGAATATCGTTGACCAGAATATCGACTTGAAGGTAAGAAATATTGTTTTCTTTAATATTGAAGTCAGTAATATCGTTAGTAAAAATATCTTTGTTAATAATATCAATATTTATATTACTGTTCTGTATTTTACTATGTGTGTTAAAAGTAAGTGATGTAATTTTTTGTATAAGTATCGTTTTTTTTTAATATATGTGAAATTTTTAGAAGTAATTAATTTTATGTTAATTAATTTTTGCGTATTTTAGTTCTGTAGCGGGTTGTGGGTTTATAGGGGAATAGGGTGGGAAGTAATTTAATTATAATAAAGTAATTAATAATTTTTATTTATTAGTCTTTATAATTAATTTATTATTAATTAATTATTAGTTGGTTATTAATTTTTATTAATTATTTAATTGAAGATTATGTTAATTGTTTTATTTTTTTTAAGCGGGTTGTAGGTGTATAGGGGAATAGGGTGTGAAGTAATTTAATTAGAATAAAGTAATTAATAATTTTAATTTATTATATTTATTTTAAATTTCGATTTAATAGTGTTGTTTGTGGTAATTCATTTATTATTATTTAATTATTAATTGTTTGTTATTTATAAATAATTAATTGGTAAATATGTTAATTGTGTCAAATATGTAGGAGTTGTTTGTGCGTTTATAGGGGAATATGGTGTGAAGTAATTTATTTAAAAATCATTAATAAATATATTTTTGATTATAATTAATTTATATTAAAGATAGTTATTTGTTTGTAAAATGTTGTTTTTAAACTTTTATAAACTAATGTTTGAAGTTAAGGGGCCGATTCCGATTCGGGCCGGAAATCTCTCCGACCGAGTCGGATTCGGAGAGATTTCCGACCGAACCGGACTCTAGCAGTCCGACCGAACGAGTACGATGCGGACGCATGCTATCGGACTCGATTCGGTCGGACTCCCATTGAAGTCAATGGGAGCCGGTCATACGACGCGTACACGGTCTCCCATTGACTCAATGGGTGCGTCGTGAACAAGGGCGCCCCCTACAGCGGGTATGCGTCGGTGCGACTCGCGCCATACATGCATGTGTAGGGGGGACCCGTGGGTCCCCCCTGTGTGCGACTCGCGCGGCTACGCATACAGGGGGGTCCGACACGGACCCCCGAAGTCCGGCTCCGACTGCTCTTTCGAGCCGGACGGCGCGAGTCGGTCGGACTGTTCGAGGCGCGCATCGTACTTACCCGGTCGGGGAACGTCTCCATTGCGTGGTGCGAGTCGAGTCCGTATGAGTCGGTCGGAGGGGTTCGGAGCCGGGAACGAGTCGGTCGGGGATTTCACGTACGCTCGCATCGTACTTGCTCGCGCGGACGGGTGTTCGAATCGGTCGGAAACAGGGCGTCCGAATCGGATCCGGTAAAGCCGAATCCGATTCGGTGCCCTACCGGCCGAGATCGGAGTCGGCCCCTAAGTTTTTAGTATTTTTTAACATTAAATTATTTTTCTATCTTTTGTAATTTTTTATATTTTTATATGTTTTTTATTTTTGTGTTAACAATTTTTATATTGTAGTTGCTATTTTGTTTCTTTTTTCTTTTTATTTAAATTTTGGGAAATATTAATTTTAACCCTCTGCTATCCAACACTTTCCCCACTGTTACACTCACTGAAGTGGGAATAGTAATTTTTACCCCTACGCTATCCAACAATTTCCCTACTGTTGCACTCTCTGGAGTGGGAATAGTAATTTTTACACCTCCGCTATCCAATACTTTCCCTACTGTTGCCCTCACTGGAGTGGGAATAGTAATTTTTACCCCTCCGCTATCCAACACTTTCCCTACTGTTGCACTCTTTGGAGTGAGAATAGTAATTTTTACACCTACGCTATCCAACACTTTCCCTACTGTTGCACTCACTGGAGTGGGAATAGTAATTTTTCCCCTTCGCTATCCAACACTTTCCCTCCTGTTGTACTCTCTGTAGTGGAAATAGTAATTTTTACACTTACGCTATCCTTCACTTTCCCTACTGTTGCACTCACTGGAGTGGGAATAGTAATTTTTACCCCTACGCTATCCAACACTTTCCCTACTGTTGCACTCACTGGAGTGGGAATAGTAATTGTTATCCCTACACTATCCAACACTTTCTCTACTGTTGCACTCATTGGAGTGGGAATAGTAATTTTTTTACCTTTGCTATCCAACATTTTCCCTACTGTTGCACTCACTGGAGAGGGAATAGTAATTTTTACCCCTACGCTATTCAACACTTTCCCTACTGTTGCACTCACTGGAGTGGGACTAGTAATTTCTTCCCCTCCGCTATCCAACATTTTCCCTACTGTTGCACTCATTGGAGTGGGAATAGTAATTTTTTCCCCTCCGCTATCCAACACTTTCCCTACTGTTGCACTCACTGGAGTGGGAATAGTAATTGTTACCCCTACACTATCCAACATTTTCTCTACTGTTGCACTCTCTGCAGTGGGAATTGTAATTTTTTACCCTTCGCTATCCAACATTTTCCCTACTGTTGCACTGACTGGAGAGGGAATAGTAATTTTTACCCCTACGCTATTCAACACTTTCCCTACTGTTGTACTCACTGGAGTGGGAATAGTAATTTTTACCCCTACGCTATCCAACACTTTCCCTACTGTTACACTCAATGGAGTGCATAATGTAAGTTTAAAAATGTATAAATATTTTAAGTTTTTTATTTTATAGTATAATGTTTTTATTATGATATTTTATGTTATAGGTGTATGTATATCTATATATATTTTATAGTTAATTTTTATATATTTATAATATTTTAAAATAAATTAAAGTTATTAGTTTATTAATTATTTTAAATTAAATATACATTTCTATTACATTTTATATATGTACGTTTACATTTTTTTAAATTACATTTGTTTTTGTTTTTTTAAATGTATATTATGGGGCCGATTCCGATTCGGGCCGGAAATCTCTCCGACCGAGCCGGACTCGGAGAGATTTCCGACCGAATCGGACTCCAGCAGTCCGACCGAACGAGTACGATGCGCACGTATGCTATCGGACTCGATTCGGTCGGACTCCATTGAAGTCAATGGGAGCCAGTCGTACGACGCGTACACGGGCTCCCATTGACTCCAATGGGCACGGCGCGAACAAGGGCGCCCCCTACAGCGTGTTCGCGTCGATGCGGGTCGCACCGTACATGCACGTGTAGGGGGGACCCATGGCTCCCCCCAGTGTGCGACTCGCGTGCCTACGCTTCCAGGGGGGTCCGACACAGACCCCCAAAGTGCGGCTCCGACAGCTCCTTGGAGCCGGACTGCGCGAGTCAGTCGGAGCGGTCGCGATGCGCATCGTACTTACCCGGCCGGGGAACATCTCCATTGCGCGGTGCGAGTCGTCCCCGTGCGAGTCGGTCGGAGCGGTCGGGTCCTGCGAATGAGTCGGTCGGAGATTTCGCGAGCGCACGCATCGTACTCGCTCGCCCGGACGCACGTACGAATCGGTCGGGAAATAGGGCTCCGAATCGGATCCGGTAAAGCCGAATCCGATTCGGAGCCCTACCGGCCGAGATCGGAATCAGCCCCTTTATGTAAGTAATTTTTTAAAGTTAATTTTATAGTATAATTGTTTAAATATTTTTTTATATAATTAAAAAAAACGATATTTTGGGCATCAATATTTTTTACATCTATATTTTTTTTCTCGATATTTTTGTCATTTACATTTTAAATATAGGATGTCGATATTTTGACTATCGATATTTTTACATCGATATTTTTGTAGTCTATATTTTTGACTTCGATATTATGTCAGTGATTCCTAGGTGGGGTAGTCCTTGATTGTTAGTAAATGGCTGCACTTTGCTAGCAATCATTTGGTGCATTTGTTTTGGTATGTTTCATAATTTTTAATTTTAGTTTGCTTTTTAAATAATTTCTAGAATTTGAAAGAGTGTTGGGTAGTTTCTACCAAGCCTTCCTTATAAGGAATTGTGTCACCCTTCCACTGTACTGTTAGGTTTTGCCTCTTGAGAGATGGTGCTGCTGTAGACATTCCACCATCCAAGATTGTTTTTCTTTAGTGGGATATTCTCTACTAAGGGCCTAATTACGATTCTGGCACTCCACGGACCGCCAGACTCGTGGTGGGGTGGCGGTGGCAGCCTTTCGACTGCCACATTACGACCTTGGTGGTCATGCCTCCCTGGGAACGCCAAAGCAATCGTCCGCTAATGACTCAAAAAGTAATTATACGGCGAACTGTTCTCACGCGAGTTTGGCGGTGAAGCGGCGGGGAAGTCCCCAACCGCACCGTCAAATTCGTAATTGGTCCTAAGTGTCGATTTTTGTAGGTGCCCCCATAAACTTTGGTTGAAGTGGCAGTAGCACACTTGTATTGCTGTGTGTGGGTAAACTTCCAGGATAGAAGAAATCATAGCATGGTCAAAATCTATAATGATTTTTAAGGATTATAATTATTCATTTTTTATTTAATTAGTGCTAGGAGTTCATTACAGGTTGCATTTTAGTTGTTTGGCAGCAGTGCATATATTCAACGATTATTTGTGTTATGGTATTGGCAATGGATAGTGTATATTTATGTACATTTTGGTGGGCACGATTTAAATGTGCTGTCTATTATCTATGTGTTGCACTGTGTTTGGATTAGTAAATATTGTTAGTTGAATAGACAATGATTCTGTGTTTGCTATTTTCATTATCATGCAGTAAAATTTCATGGTTAGTATGAGATATTTTTAAATGTTGGGGTATTTGTATTTTGCCTTATGTTCACTGTGCTCTTTGTGTTTCTACAGTGATTCTCCTTGTTCTAGTTATTAGTCTTTTTAGATTTTCTACCACAGGGAGTTGCTAAGTCGCTTCTTCAGGAACTTTGGAAATTATATTTTTATTATACTTGGTATGGGCTCTTGTGAACTTGTGCTCAGTTCTCTTTAAGCCCTGTAGGATGTTCCTAACTTAGGGGCCGATTACGATGGCAGGCGGAAAAGCACCCGGACCGCCATGGTAGCTGGAATCAACCGTCCGCATGTACCGCGGGAAAACCGGCGGTCCGATTAGGATCAACCACCAGGAAAATCCAACAGCGGCGGAACGATGCCAGGAAAGACCGCCGGTAGCGAGCGGAGCAGGCGAAAATCCTTCCACGGTGGTCGGATTTGCGGCGGAAAAAGCCCAAACTGCTGCACGGCCAGCGGATTGACCGCACGTGGAATTAGGATACCATTGAGGTGACAGCGGAATGATCCGCTGTTTCCTACCGCCGCGATCGCAAACATTGATGAATGGGAGAGCTGGCGGAAGGGCGGTCGTATAGCCACCGCCGCGGCCGCTCCGGAAAATTCATAGCGTCCGAACATAAAATACACACAACATGCCCACCAAGTGTACCCAGCAACTTGCTGCATCTTAACAGGGAGGGGGTGGTTGGGTTTGTGAAGCCTGCACTACAACTCCCACCAGGCCCCCTGTCCCAAAGCAAACAAGGATGGAGCACCCACCCCACCCCACCCCACCCAGAAGCGTGTGGCAGCCATTGCATTGATCGCCTCCACCTAATAGGTAGGTAGCCATCTTAACAGGGAGGGGGTGGTTGTGTTCATGAAGCCTGCACTACAACTCCCACCAGGCCCCCTGTCGCAAAGCACACCAGGATGGAGCACTCCCCCACCCCACCCAGAAGCAAGTGGCAGACATTGCATTCCCCTCATCAAAGTAACAGGTAGGTAGCCATCTTAACAGGGAGGGGGTGGCTGTGTTTGTGAAGCCTGCACTACAACTCCCACCAGGCCCCCTGTCCCAAAGCACACCAGGATGGAGCACTCCCTCCACCCCACCCAGAAGCAAGTGGCAGACATTGCATTCCCCTCATCAAACTAACAGGTAGGTAGCCATCTTAACAGGTTGTGTTTCTGAAGCCTGCACTACAACTCCCACCAGGCCTCCTGTCCCAAAGCACACCAGGATGGAGCACCCACCCCACCCCACCCCACCCAGAAGCAAGTGGCAGACATTGCATTGATCACCTCCACCTAACAGGTAGGTAGCCATCTTAACAGGGAGGGCTGTTTGTGGGTGGAAAACCAGCACTACAACTCCCACCAGGCCACCTTGTCCCACAGCTCAGCAAGATGGAGCACTCCCTCACACCCAGAAGCATGTGGCAGCCATTGCATTGATCACCTCCACCTAACAGGTAGGTAGCCATCTTAACAGGGAGGGGGGGTTGTGTTTGTGAAGCCTGCACTACTACTCCCACCAGGCCCCCTGTACCAAAGCACACCAGGATGGAGCACTCCCCCCACCCCACCCAGAAGCAAGTGGCAGATATTGCAGCCCCCTCATCAAACCAACAGGTAGGTAGCCATCTTAACAGGGAGGGAGTGGTTGTGTTTGTGAAGCCTGCACTACAAATCCCACCAGGCCCCCTGTCCCAAAGCACACCAGGATGGAGCACTCCCCCTACCCCACCCAGAAGCAAGTGGCAGACATTGCATTCCCCTCATCAAACTAACAGGTAGGTAGCCATCTTAACAGGGAGGGGGTGGTTGTGTTTGTGAAGCCTGCACTACAACTCCCACCAGGCCCCCTGTCCCAAAGCACACCAGGATGGAGCACTCCCCCACCCCACCCAGAAGCAAGTGGCAGACATTGCAGTCCCCTCATCAAACCAACAGGTAGGTAGCCATCTTAACAGGGAGGGGGTGGTTGTGTTTGTGAAGCCTGCACTACAACTCCCACCAAGCCCCCTGTCCCAAAGCACACCAGGATGGAGCACTCCCCCCACCCCACCCAGAAGCAAGTGGCAGACATTGCAGTCCCCTCGTCAAACCAACAGGTAGGTAGCCATCTTAACAGGGAGGGGGTAGTTGTGTTTGTGAAGCCTGCACTACAACTCCCATCAGGCCCCCTGTCCCAAAGCACTCCAGGATGGAGCACCCACCCCACCCAGAAGCAAGTGGCAGACATTGCATTGATCACATCCACCTAACAGGTAGGTAGCCATCTTAACATGGAGGGCTGTTTGTGGGTGGAAAGCCAGCACTACAACTCCCACCAGGCCCCCTGTCCCAAAGCACACCAGGATGGAGCACTCCCCCACACCCAGAAACATGTGTCAGCAATACCCCTCAACTGTGTCACAGAACAGGTAGGTAGACAGTGCATGCACCCTGCCATTCCTCTCAAAAAGCATGGAGCCATATGACCACACCAGTCCTCACATCCCACCCAACTTGGCAGAGATCCAATAGCCACTTCCAGTGTGCAGACAGCTTAGCGGATGTAACTGTCACAGAAATTAAAGTTTGACTCACAATATCACATGTTGAAGTAACTCAGGGCACAATCATGCACAGCAGTGAATGCTATGTGTAAGTGCCATGGTGGCAGAGCATCAAGGCCCATATGAAAACAAAACAAGCATGCTCGTTATCAAAAATAAAGCAAAGAACATGATATGACAGAGGGATGCATGAGCCAACAATGGCTAGTACATGCCCAGAATGAAGATCTTCCATGCAGAGCAAACAACAAAGATGCCTCACAAAAAGTTGTTGTGCTGCTAGTCGTTAGATGACGACATGTCCTTGTAATCACACAATCTGTACGTGGAGCATGGTATCTATTGATATGTCACACCATGGACAAGTAATGTAGGTACCTACACATCATGTCATGATGCTCAGCACCGTGCAGCCATACAAAGTGATCTCAATGTAAACTGTGTGGTGTATAACATTTAACATCCAAACATCCAAAACCAAGCATGTGGGGTACACTTCAATGACCATTTCTACTCTGTTCGACAGGTGACCAAGAATTGACAGCTGCAGATGACAACACCAACCTGCAGAGCCAGTCTCCCCCCCCGGAACATGGAGGGCCGGATGCAGACTCCCTAAATTCCTCGGATTCGGACACAGAGGCTGGCCCATCTGGCGTGCCAGGGCGCAGCAGGTCCCAGGCCCCCACTGTCCTCACCACCACCACCTCAGCAACAACAACTGCGCTGACCACTGCTGTAACGACTTGTGCGGCTGCCACCACCACCACCACCACCAGTTCTGCCTGCAACACTGTCCCTGCCTCAGAGGATACCCACCCCACAATCTGAGGAGGGTGGGGAGAGTCAGCGGGTGCGTCGAAGTGGTGATGCCACAGGTCCGGGACAGCAGGGCAGGTGGGAGGGTAACTGGGCGACAAACTCAACAGGACACTGGGACCGAAGCCCTGGCCAACATCGCCAGAGTCCTTGGGGCATACGAACAAGCCCAGGGACACACGGGCCAGGCTCTGGAAGAATCACGTGAGCTCCGCCTGCAGCTGAGGTCCATAGACACACGCATGGGCCAAATCGTGGACCTCTTGGGTCAGCTTGTGGGTGTCCTGAGGGACAGGCCTGCGCCCAAAGGACAGCTCAACCTCCCTCCAATGGCCCGCAGGATGACAGTCCCACCTCTTCACCTGCGGCCACAGGGACATGTGAGCTGGAACAGGATGTGTCCTCAGACACCTCTGGTCTCGCAGCAGAGGCCCCCCCTGCCAAACGCTCAAAGGGCCGTCCGAGGAAAAACAAGGGAGGATCACGTGGCAAAGCACCACCAAACGCCAGTCAAAGAGCCAGCCATGATGGCACCTCTCTTCACCTTCCCATTGACTTTGTTGACTATCCTTACCCACACTGCCATGTTGATGGCAGGCGTCTGTTGGACTGTGTCACCACATCAATGTGGTGACCACTCTATTGTCTCGTCTTACCATCACTGACAACTCATTAATTCACTTACCACCTATTTGCAAATAATCACTTCCCTGTCACATGTACTTATTGTAAATAAACACTCTTTGCACACCTATGTTTTCGTGTCAGCTCCATGTTTATCACAGGATGTACAATCTTGACTCAGATTACAATGTACCAGGTGCACGGATTGTTGCGAGGCATTGAGAGGCAGAAGGGACCTAGGAAAACACAAGAGAACAACATTCACCTGTCAGTTGATGGCATCACACCCATTACACAACACTTGTCATCAAGGTACTCAAACCTGCACACATTACAATGAGCAACGATATCGACATAGACATCATGTAGCTGTGCATAACTACCCTGTCCCAGAAACATCAGCCCTCAGCACAGAGCCAACAACAGGCAGCTGTCACATAGCTCCCCTAGGCATTTCCTACAACTACAAAAACACCATACAATGGCACCGTTGTACAATGTCACTCGCCTTCAAGGGAAGTAGCGGGTGATGAGCTGGTGACGCAGGTCGACACCTTCCTCCTCTCCACTGTCCTCGTCACTGGACATGTGTGGGTTTGCAGGCAGGGGCATCTGCTGCTCATCATCATCCAGGATCAGGGGGATCTCCTTGCGCAGGGCAAGGTTGTGGAGCATGCAGCATGCTACCACGATCTGGCACACCTTTTGGGGAGAATACATCAGTGCACCTCCGGTCCTGTCCAGGCACGAAATCGAGACTTGAGAAGCCCAAAAGTCCGCTCCACCACACGACGTGTCCTCCCATGGGCCTCATTGTAGCGGACTTTACCCGGGGTCCTGGGATTCCGCAGTGGGCTCAGCAGCCAGAGTCACCTAGGTCCCAGACACACAGAACAATTTAGTATAATGACAGTAGCTGCGGACAGCATGTCACACATACAGCACAATACTTCACTCAGCTAACTCACCTACAAGCCACGCACGGTCAGGATGCAGATTTGCCATCATCTGTGGTACGATGCTGTTACGCAGGATGTAGGAGTCGTGGGCTGAGCCAGGGAATCTGGCACAGACATGTGAGATGATCATATCTGCCTGGCATACAACCTGCACATTAATGGAATGGGTATGCTTCCTATTCCTGTATATGTGCTCCCATGCCTGTGGCGGAACCAGTCCAACATGGGTGCAGTCAATGGCACCAACTACATTAGGGATGTGGGCAACGTCATAGAAATCAGCCTTCACAGCTGGCAATTCCTGTCTCCGTGGAAAATGGATGTATGTGTTCTTGTACACCATCATAGCGGACAGGACATCCCGTAGCACCATGCTGAACATTGCCTGCAACATCCCACCTGCGCTGGCCACCGTGTACTGGAACGAAGCAGTTGCGAAGAAATTCAGGGCCACCATCACCTTGCATGTTGGTGACACAGCAGTTGGATATGTCCTGCGAGGCCTCAGATGGGGCTCCAACTGAGAACATAGGTCTTGGAGGTTTTGCCGATCCAACCGGAACTTACGGATGATGTCCACATCCTCCATGTCCGCCAGCAAGGTGAATAGCCGGTGCACATTTAGTCGCCTCCTACATGAGATAAAAGGGGACCCTTGTCAATTCAATTCACCCATGAGATGTGTCCAACATCTGACATTTTGACTGACACAGCGCCAACGATGACTGGCATGACACACCAGCTTACAAAACAAGTCACATGCAGAGACAACTTGACCCCAAGTAGTTGTACACATGATCAGTATGTACGAACTGAGTGCACCCGAGACAGATTCAGACTATGTGAATGTGAAATGGGACATTCCGACATCTTGTGTCACCAGCCCTGAGAGTACTTGACACAGCACATGTCTGAAACACCAACACCGCTGTCTCTAACATAGCTGCTGTACCTGCCACACCTTCTTGCGTGAGTCGGACAGGGCACACATTAACGACACAATGAGTACGGTGTGCATGAAGATCAAGTATCAACATAAGTTCAGCAATCTACACAGTGAAGTAGGCACATTGAGTAGTCAGTCCGTCATCACTGTGTGTTGCTTAGCCATCTCACACATTAACATGTCCCCATATTTGGGAGTCCATCACACAACAGATCTGTGTACATGCACAACAACATCATCAGTAACATGTGGGGACTACATGCCAATGCATGTACTCCAGTGCACTGACATGGCATGTGTAGACATCAGTGAGTAGAATGTCACACTAGCATACAATTGTAACAATCTGGTGCCATGACTCATTGTAAGTGTGGAGTGTTCAATAATGAGAACTGCCCATTGCCATTGCTACAGCATGATGTGTCCATAGGTGCCCTAAGCGTGCACCGCCACGGCAATCATGGTCATTGGCACCAATGTAAAGATGCCAAATCGCGGTAGCGACCGCCTGGGCCCCGCGGTGTGACACCGCCATTGCCCATGCCCATACAGCCAATGGGAACCGCAATCGCGCTAGTGGAATGCACTTTTGAAACTCGCGGTAGGTGTGCTCCGCTACCGCGGGGCCGGTCATTGGATACAATTGTAAGATACACGATTGCGGTAGCGACCGCCTGGGCCCCGCGGTGTGACACCGCCATTGCCCATGCCTATACAGCCAATGGGAACCGCAATCGCGCTAGTGGAATGCACTTTTGAAACTCGCGGTAGGCGTGCTCCGCTACCGCGGGCCGGTCATTGGATACAATTGTAAGATGCACAATTGCGGTAGCGACAGCCTGGGCCCCGCGGTGTGACACCGCCATTGCCCATGCCCATTCAGCCAATGGGAACCGCAATCGCGCTAGTGGAATGCACTTTTGAAACTCGCGGTAGGCGTGCTCCGCTACCACAGGTCCGGTCATTGGATACAATTGTAAGATGCACGAATGCGGTAGCAACCGCCTGGGCCCCGCGGTGTGACACCGCCATTGCCCATGCCCATTCAGCCAATGGGAACCGCAATCGCGCTAGTGGAATGCACTTTTGAAAATCGCGGTAGGCGTGCTCCGCTACCGCGGGGCCGGTCATTGGTTGCAATTGAAAAATAGCTGACCTGGACCACCAATTGCAGCAGCTGAGTACCATTGAAACAACCCCAGGGGGCTATATATGTGTGTGAGAGAGCCACACATTTCCACTGCATCCAGACACTGCTGCCTGCCATTCTTCATCCCCAACTGCTGCTGTTCCTGTCTCCTGGACCCAATGATGGCGAGAACTGAGAACATCAGGGCCCGTCCCTTCACCACAGAGGAGCTGGAGGTCCTAGTGGACGAGGTGCTTACACACTACGGGAGGCTATATGGTGCTCCTGATGTAATGGTAAGTGTCTCAGAGTGAAATTTGGAGAGTGCAAAGAGTGCTCACATGATGTTGCTCTGCAGTAGCATGTACCTGTGAGTGCTAGTTTGTGTGATACACTGCCTGGCATGCTGACATCATGGCAATGGGGTGTGTAGCCTTATTACCACAGATCCATGGCTGCATTGGAAGATGGGAGGGACGTGCAGTGTCTTTGCAGCCATACAGTGACACTGCTGGTTTGGAAAGTGGAAGTCAGAACAAACATTGCCTGTGCTAATGGATGTCAGAGTCCATTCGCTATTCACAAGCTCATTTGGGACATCCCAAATGTGTTTCGTCCAGAGGGTACTGAAGGATGTGTGTACACTTTTCATGTCATCACCATGGATATGTGAGCATTATGCACAAGATTAAAATGCCTGAGGGTGACACTCTTGGTGGAAAATCGCATATGACACATCAGAGTGATGTACTTCTGAGACATCCTCCTTCCATTGATTTAATAATGTGGACTGACTTGCATGTCTAGGCACTGTCTGACCTCACATATTGTACATGCATGTGATTGTTCAGATGGGCCAGGTTTAACCTCAGTGTGAGTCCCCCTGGCCTGCACAGATACTGCCCAATTTGACACAGACCCATCAGTAAATGGACAGTGTGAGATATATGTGTTGTCTGCCACCCTGTTTCTCAGTGAGCTATCTTAGGCCTGATGATTGCACAAGACAAACCTTGTGAGAGGGTGCGAGAATGTAAGATCATGTCCCTAGATGTGACATCCACGACACAGTGAGCCACTCACAGACCAAGGACATTGAGGGGTGTGTAGTGTTGGACACAGTGAGTCTTCCCCAAAACACCATTTGCGACATGATGTATTTCTTGCTCCCTCACATGCTGCATCACAGATGAGGGCCTTCTTCACATTGCTTTGTCTGCTGCCATTCTGCATGTGTGTGAGATGGCCAGGTCCTGTGTCCACCCTCATACCTAAATGCATTTCAATCCGGTTATCTGATGCAAATGTACTACGTGTCATGTTGCATGGCCTCTGATCAAGCTTTCTGTACAGTTGTGCTAAGTGTTTGCATGCACCTGTCCTGAGACACAGTGGAACATGGCCCAGTGTCCCTGAAACTGCCACTTCTTGTCTCCCAAGCCTGCAGCTCAAAGTCCGCCAGCGTAAGGCCTTATGGAGGGCCATTGCACGCAAGGTGCGGGCTCTGGGTGTCTGCAACCTAGAGCTTTTCGGGTTTCAGGCGCACACCAACAAGATCGCTGGTACTTGCTTTGGACTCTTACAGGGTCTGAGGCCTATATTGGGTTTCTTTGACCCAGCCACACGCCAGCTGATAGTACAGGCGACTATTTTGTCTAGACTAGACTATGCCAACTCTCTGATGCTGGGCGCCTACAAGGCGGAAGTGAATCGCCTTCAACGAGTTCAGTATGCAGCCGCTAGAGTCCTGCTCAGGCTCCCTAGATCTTGCTCTATGACGGGTGCTTTGCGGCGCCTTCACTGGCTACCCGTTCCCAAGAGGATCGAATTCAAGGCACTTTGTCCGGCCTTCAAAATACTAAAACTCTCATCCCCTGAGATTCTATCTAATTTGTTGGTCCCCTATGTTCCCGCACGCCTGCTGCGTTCCGCTGGACAATCTCAGGTCACGGTCCCCCGGGTGAAGCGCATCAGAGCGGGGGGCCGGTCCTTTCGCTGTCTTGCCGCTAAATTGTGGAACTCTCTCCCTGTTCAGATTCGCCGCTTAGACTGTCTGCTACCCTTCCGTAGGGCCATCAAAACTTACTTATTTCCTACAGTCTAGCCCCTGCTCTCTACCGACACTGCTATCAGCGCCGGGACGCCCCTTTGCTGGGGCAGCTGTGCGCTATACAAGTTTACCTAACAATAACAATAACACACACTGTCACAAGAGGTGGGATGACATCGGCCGGATGAGCAAAAACGTGGCAGAGATGACGCTGGGGCTACTCCCACGGACTGGAAGGTTGTCGCGCAGGAGCATGACACCACTAATGGCCCGCATCTTGGCTGTGACACAGCCAGAGCTGGATGGACGTTTGAGGGCCCATCAGCAGCATGTTGGGGGTGAGTATTCTGCGAAGGGTGACTTTGGGTGTGAGTGACTGAATGTATCTCAACCCTGCGCCAGTGTTGAGCTCTGTGCTGTTTCCAGAGTGATGCAATGGCTTGTAAGTGGCCTCTGTGTTGAGTGCAGCTGACATGCATTTTTGCTACATGTACTTTCTCATGTGTTCAACCTAATGGCCCGTGACATTGCAAGATAAGATGTGGCCTCATGCCATCTGCTGCATTATGGGTGTCATAGACATCACCGGGGAGTGAACAGCTCTGTTCCTCATCTGAGTGTGCTTACGTCGAGTGTGCAGTGTCTGACTTTGGAATTGTGAGAACTACACATCTGCCGACAGCAAGGGTTGTGGCGCTTCAAAGCACAACATGGGGGACATCAGTAGCTCATGGCCATGGTATGAGGACATCCTGGAGTCAGTATCTGTGTTGTCCCCTTGAAGTGATTCCATATGTGACTGTGACAACATGTTGCGATGTACATCCATCTCACCTACAGGCACGTAGGTATGCTTACAGGAATCAGGATGTCAGGCAACTGGGAGGCACGGGCCAGCTATTTGGCAGTGTGAACGTCACATGGGTCATTGATGCCAACTATGCTTGTATCCATGCATCTTCTGACTTTTGCATGAGGCTTGCACATGCAGACCGCACAGGGTGGTGTGCTACATGGGGGTATCATGTTCGAGTTGTTTGCTTTGGTTGCATATGATGTTTGTGAGTATGGGACTAAACTGAACCTACGTCTCTGTCTCTTGCAGCATCTACAGAGGGCACAGAAGGACAGGGTACGGACACCGGGGATGAGGCATCATGCTCGACTGCAACACATGGGCTCACTGACACTGATGTGACCAGCGCCTCTGAGGGGGACCGGAGTGCCCTTGATGAATCAGGCCCGGAAACACCAACCTCAACGTCATCTGACGCCAGCGGTGACTCATCGATGTTGACGGACACAGGGAGTGGGAAATCAGCCTCTTCTTCCACCACACATCGTCCAGTGCCCACCCTCCCGGCTAGTTCCACTAGTGCTGCCCTTGCCTGCAGCAGTCAGAAGGGTAGAGTGTCCTTCACCCCAGGCACCGCTGCCCCTGCCCCTGTCTCCCCTGCTGCCCTGAGTGTTGAGGCGGTGGAGCTTTTGCACCAGCTGTGTGTGGGTCAGACTACTTTACTGAATGCCTTCCTTGACCATGACGAGAAGGTGGCACAGGTAGTTGCCTTCATGGAGGGCATTCATTCTGACGTGGGTGGGCTACACAGGACTGTCCAGTCTTTGTCCTCCACAGTGACGGCAGCCATTCAGCTGGCACAGGCTCAGGGTCCAGCTCCTGTCCCTTCGGCAACCACCCTGCCAGTGGCCACATCTGATGAGAGTGACCACACACCACAGCTCTCAGGCTCAAGGTACTCCACACGAAGCACAACACAGCAGCACTCCAAGCGGGCCAGGGTGCAGACACCATCCCCCCCAAAAAAAGAAGTCACACAGGAACGCAAAGCCAAAAGCCCTTCGGTTGACACTCAGGGGCATCAAGCCAAGAAGCAGGCCTCAGGCTCACATGCATCCAAATCAGTCCAATCCAAGGACACTTCAGTCCCAAAACCTGCTCCCACAGACAGGCAAAACGTTGCCGTGCCTGCTGTGAAGCTGGTGCCTGCAAAGAGTCCGCAGAAACGAATCTCTGAGGCAGGTTCACCCACAACCTCAACTCCCACCCACACCCCTGTGAAGCTAGGACAGGAGGGCACTGTGGGTGGTTCACCTGGTCAACAGGGGATGGAGGGGAAAAGGCAAGGCCAGGCCAAGCATACCACCATACCCAGCAGTTTACCAGAGGGATGGCCACCACCTGCACCTAAAGCACATTTGGTGGGGAGTTAGGCTGTTGTGCCCGCCCCACTTCACACTCCTACCAAGACAATGTATCAGTATCGAATCCCCAAGAAGTGGAGAGGCAGACCTCCACATTCTCCCTCACACACCGTGTCTCACAGCAACATTTCTCCGCCTCCCCGTGCCACTATGCCACCCAGTCCAAGCAGCCCTCCGGCTCACAAAGCCACTGATGCCTCTACCTCAGCTGCTCCTCCCTCTGCCAGGTCTGGTCCGCCAACCGTCCCCGACAATCAGCCACCTCCCAGTCCTACTGACAGCCAAGTATGAGGCAAAGTCCCCCTCCCAAAGCCGTCTCTCCCACAGCGGTGCCTGGACTGCCCATCTGTATCCACTGAGCTGTGGTGATTCCCATGCCAGTGTACGGTGTCACACATTCCCTGTGCAGGTTCTCATGTTCACATGTCCCTCCTTTGAACTATGGACTGGCCACTGGCCTTGCTGTTTGTAACTTTGGATGCCCATTCCCTGTGCAGGTTCTCATGTTCACATGTCCCTCCTTTGAACTATGGACTGGCCACTGGCCTTGCTGTTTGTAACTTTGGATGCCCATTCCCTGTGCAGGTTCTCATGTTCACATGTCCCTCCTTTGAACTATGGACTGGCCACTGGCCTTGCTGTTTGTAACTTTGGATGCCTATCTTGGTGATATGTAATAAAGACAGTTACTCCTGTTGTCTGCTTTGTCAGTGTCCTTGCTAAATGTAAGTGTTTTCGGTATGTGCATGGTTGCATGTGACAAATGCTCTGTATGCCACCTTCACATTGCCAATTGCTTCTTTTACTTTTTCTGGGTTTGGCAGTGGTGAGGGGCACTTTAGTTCTTCTTTCTTCTGAGGTTTGTTGGTGCAATGATGGGTGTTTGTGATGATCTACGATTATCATACTCATCATATGGTCAGGTTTGCTAAATTGTCCACATATTATGTTATGATGCAATTCCAGAACAGAGGTGTATTCTATCCACAGGATTACTTGTGGGCTGGCCAGGGTCCTTCATATCTGTGTGATCTTTCTTGATGTGTGAGCAGCAGTGTTGATGTATGGTCATCTTGTGATGGCCTGTCTTCCTAGTCACATGGGTACATTTGGATGTGTGCACTTGTGTGGTCATGAAGTGTGTAGGGGTGGTTTGGTTGTCAGTGTTGATGTGTGTGTGCCCCTGCAATGCCAACTGCACACATGTATGACACAGAAGCTGAGTGCCTATTTGTCTCAATACTCTGCCATGTGTTTCTAATTGTGGGCACATGTGGGAGTTGTAGGTTGGGCAGTGTGCAGTGTGTTGTTGTGTCCTTGCACTCCTGGGGGACACCTACTTGTTGTTGCTGCCAGTTGTGAGTATGCAGGGTGTGTGACAGGCAAGTCTGTGTTGTGTTTTGTTGATCAGCCATGTGTCTTGTTACTGTTTGTGCACACTGTACAGGACTGCTCAGCCACACTGACAATATTTGTGAGTTTTCTCATGCATTGCTATCACTTGACCCATTTTTGGCTCCAGTGTGGTATGTGGAGTCATAAATGAGAAAAAACAAGGACCCCCTGAACAATGGATAGTTCAATTCCTAGGACAGGGACTTAAATGGTAGTAACAAAAACTCCTAGGCAATGTCAATAAAGCAAACAATATACACAGTATCTGTAACATTAAGAAAACCAAGGAGGCGTGGCTTGAGGCGTCAAGATGGCGGTCGCACTCTAAGAGTGCTCCGGACCCCTCCGTCATCCGCCTCGCATCCTCTTGTCAGCGGCAGTTATCCGCTCCTTCTACCTGCCTGTGGTGGGTTCCTGTGCGGAGGGGGCCATTCCGGTCCGTTTGACGGGCGATTCTGAGCCCCCGGTGCCCGGTTCCGGACCTTCTCCTCTCGCGGCTCCGAGGCTGCAAGATGGCGGCCGCCACCAAAGCCCAGCAGTAACTGCGGCGCCATCGCCTCGTGAGGCCACCGGTGCTGCGCCACTGTCTGCCTGCGACTCTCTGCGGTGGCCGGCTTGGCTCCGGTGTGTCGCCCTGCCCGAATGGCGTTGATCGAGGGTTGAGCCTTCGGCCCCGCGCCCTTTGCGCCAGCTACGACGCCCGTCCGTGGACGAGGCTGGGGAGACCCGGACGCCTGCCTGACGCCCGTGGGGAACACCGTCCGGAGCCTGAGCGCCCTAGCTGAGGCAGTCCCACTGATCCTTCCGACGGGGACCGCCCTGAGACCTGTGGAGAGGTGTCGGTGAGTGGGGAAGACCGGGGGTTCGGCTACCTTGTCGGGTAGCGGTGCGAGGGGCTGACACTGGTGCTCCGGGCCCCCAGCGCCGGCCTGCGCTGCTCTGGTCTGCGCTGCGGCCCCGGCGCGGCCCTGCTAGCCGCCTCCTGCACTCGGGGGAGCAGGCGTGGGAGGCCTGCTTCGCCATCCCCCACCTGAGGTCTTGGTTACGGCCCATCGGCGGGAGTGACGCCTCTGTCCTGGAGGGTTCGCCGGCGCTGAGTTCTCCGCCTCTGGCACAAGGTCTTTGCGGTGCCTGGCCCGACTTCTCCGGCTGCCTCTGAGGTGGTGGGCTGGGGCCTGCCTCGTGTTGACGCTGGCGGCCTGGACCGGCCTGTCGGCCGTGGCGGGAACCATCCCTGCTGAGCGGTGCTAGTGGAGGCGATAGAGTCCTCCGGTAGGTGGGGGCCGGGGTTCGGCTGTCGGGTCGGGCAGCGGCGCGGGTGTCGGGGTCTGTGCCCTAGCCCAATTCCGGACATCATACCGCCCTTGAGGCTGCGAGGCTGGGGGGCGGCCGGCGGGGCAGAGCTGGGCCATTTCTCCCCGGACGCCTGCAACTTGTGCTCTTGTGAGGCCCTCCTGCTGGGCCGGAAGATCTATCAACCCGCTGGTGTGTGGAGTGGGTGACCGGCTGTCGTCTCGGGCAGCGAGGCGGGTGGAGCTGGCATTGGGCGCCCCCACGGCCACCTACTGATCCGGTCCCTTGGGGTGGCCCGTCCTCGGACGTGTGGTGTGGGGTCCGCGGGGCCGGGAGCGTGGCCTGGAGGGTTAACGGGACAGGGCCTGTCGTGCTCTGCGCCTCTGGGGTGGAGCCACCGTCTTCGGCCATCTCTTCGGGTGGCGCTCCGGGGCCCCCGCGTGATCCTGGATTGAATACCTGGTTCTCCCGTGCGGCGGCGGGGGCCCGGCTCCCTGGCAAGATCTCCGAGCCTGTGGTGGGTTCCTACCATACATATAAACTTTGTTACTCCACTGGCGAGTGGAGTTACCGCTGGCCATGGGGAGAGATAGGGCCGCGAAATCCGCGCCAGCTCCTACGCAGACCAAAATGGACCGCTTCACTACCTCGGAACAGGTTCCCCCTGGAGGGGCTGATGGGGGCCTTCCCCTCCCCAAGAGAGGGACCTTGCCACCATCCTTCAGGCCATCAGTACCTCACAGGCGTCCGTTGAGGGGAAGATTGGAGAGGTCAAGGTGGACGTGTCCCTTCTCCGACAAGACCTCCGTAATGCTACGGCGAGGCTGACTGAGGCTGAATCCCGCATATCCACCGCGGAAGACGACATTTCCCAGCTGAAAGAACAAGTGGCCCACCTCAACACTCACACTAAGGAGCTCCACCGGCGGGCCGAGGACGCTGAAAATCGTGCCCGCCGTAATAACCTCCGCCTGGTGGGGTTTCCCGAGGGGCGGAGAAGGGACTGGCGGCCACCTTCGTTGAAGATTGGTTTACATCCTGGATGCCCAAGGACGCCCTCTCATCCTGGTTCGTGGTGGAGAGAGCCCACAGGTCCCTGGCGCCCAGGCCTCCTCCAGGGGCTCCGCCGCGCCCCCTCATCCTAAAAGTCCTCAACTTTAAAGACCGGGACGCTATCCTGCGGGCGGCACGAGAGAAGGGGCCCCTCCAGTTCCAAAATCATAACATTATGGTATTCCCAGACTACACCAGGGAGGTGCAGGAACTTCGGCGCTCCTACACAAACGTAAAACAAAAGTTGCGGACCCTAGGCCTACAATATCAGCTCCAATTTCCGGCGCGCCTGCGTGTTATCTTCCAAGGCCAAATTCAGTTCTTTGAGTCACCTCAGGCAGCATGGACATGGCTGACGGAGGAACGCCCTCTCCGACAGGGGAATGCCCCTGCCGCGGGGCCTGGGGGCTCCCAGCCCCGGGGGCCTGGGTTGCAGGGACGCAGGCGCCGGCGTCGAACACAATCTCGTAAAGGGCGCCAATCGCAGACAATACCTAGATCCCTGAGCATGGCGGCCCGGGGGTCCCGGGACTCCTCCAGCGGGTCGGGCTCTCCACCACGCGGCAGGCACTGCTCCGCCGAAGACCGGCCTGGACCGACCTCATCGCCGTCCCGGGTGGGCTCACCCAAACCAGACTCGGACCTTTCTCGCACTCCGACTATTTGAAGGCCTGGTGGGCTTGATGTGCCGTCCATTGACTGCTGGGGCGGGTCGCCGCCGCGCTGGGGCTCGCTGCCACTGGTAGACTTACAAGTGCAACATTCAGTTCTAATGCCGATACATTGCTGATCCGATCTTCTGGAGGGGTCCTCCACGCACCCAAATACGAACGTTGTAGTTTGGTATTGTTCATATGGGGGGTCGACAGATGCTTCCGTTCTCGAAGTGTAGGGTGGGGGGAGGGGAGGTTTGGGGAAGTTTTTCCTGTTATGTTTCTATTTTGTTTGTCTTTTGTTTCAGCAACCACGAAATGACATATGTTTCCTATGCAAGAAACGCGCATGCCCCTACTGCATGCGACGGCCCATACATTTGCGGACTCCCACACACGCACCCCGGTTTGACTATGCACTCCACAGTAGTGACCTCCCGACATGACTGCTAACACTACGCCTAGGGCATCTCTCCACGTGCTGTCGTGGAACGTTAATGGTCTTCTTGATCGACATAAGCGCACGGCGGTCTTGCGGTATGCACAACGCCTCCATATAGACATACTCATGCTTCAGGAAACACACCTCCTTGGGAATCAGTGTCCCTTCCTGGCGCGTTATGGATACAATAGAATATGGCACTCCGGCTTCTCTAGGGGCTCCCGCGGGGTGGCAATTCTCCTGAGGCGCAATCTGCCCCTTGTCCTTTCCCAGGTGACTCACGACCCGCAGGGGTCCTTCGTAGCAGTTAGCGGCTCCCTGGCTGGCTCCCCCATCAATCTGATCTCTGTTTATGCCCCCCATCGATGCTCACACCTACGCTCACCCAGACCGCCGCTCTGATGAACAATATGCCAGTGGGCACCATGATTGTGGGAGGCGATTTTAACGCTGTTTCCTCCCCGGCCCTTGACACCACAGATCCTCCTTCCATCTCCCGCAAAACGCAGGCGAAGCAACTCCAGAACTGGTCCGAATCGCTGGGACTCTGCGATACATGGCGTATATGGCATCCCCACACCCTGCAATTTACACACACTTCCGCGGCCCACCGAACACAGGCACGCATAGATGCGGTCTTTGTCTCTGCACCTGAGTGCTCAGGGGTGGTAGATGTCCGCATCCTACCGCGGGGTATCTCTGACCATTCTCCAGTGCTTCTTAGTACAGGGACTCCCCCTCCTTCAGCCCGTCAAACATGGAGAATGAACGCTTGGTTCCTCCAAGACAAAGACTTTAAACAGGTGGTGGGGACGGAACTCGGGCATTACTTCCGCACCAACGACGGATCCGTGGCCTCGCCGGGTATCTTGTGGGAGGCCGGAAAGGCGACTATCCGGGGGGTCGCGAAGGGACAGCTCAAGAACCAAAGGCAGGTGCAACTGCAAGAAATTTCCTCAAGAGAAGCGCAGGCGCTTCGCTTGGAACAACTAGTATCCTTGTCTAATGATGCCGCCCAGGCCCGACAACTTGCTCATCTGCGGGATGAAATTAAACAGCTATCTTTGGATGCTGCCAAGCTCCTATGGAGGTCGTCGGTGGCGCGAATCTATGGCTGGGGGGGTAAGAATGGCACGATCCTGCACAGGCTAGCCACCTACCCCAGGGCGAGCCGCATTATCCCAGAAGTGTCGGATGAGGCTGGAATGGTGCACTGCGCCCCTACGGCGATGGCCAACACCTTTGCCACCTATTACCGATGTTTATATGCAGCACGTGTCCCGGCCATCTCGCTCTCTGATCTCCTTGACCGGGGTAAGGTACGCCTTCCCTACCTGGAGACGGCTGCCCAGAAGGATTTGGAACGGCCCATTTCTTTGAAAGAAATCGAGGGGGCCATCTCCTCTGCCTCTTCGGGCAAGACTCCGGGCCCCGATGGCCTTCCCCAGGAGTATTACGCGGCGTACCGCGAGATTTTAGTGCCCCGTCTGGCCGCTTTGTTTCAGGAGGCGGTGGAGAAGGGCTCCTTCCCGCCAGAAACTGACATTGCCACCATTGTGGTCCTCCCGAAATCCCAGCCCCCTTCGCGTCATTGTGCGGAATATCGTCCTATCTCGCTCCTCAATACGGAGATTAAGCTGTACGCCGCCATTCTGGCTCAGCGTTTGAATCCCTACTTGGCTTCCCTGGTCCACGTAGATCAATGTGGCTTCATGCCTCAACGCGGGACCCGTCACTGCCTCCGGAGGCTGCAACTGGCTCTAGCCCACAGACACTTGCTAACTCCGTACTTGGCTCTCCTATCCATCGATTTTGAAAAGGCGTTTGATTCGGTGGATTGGACGTATTTGCAGGATGTGCTGACCGAATTGGGTTTTGGGCCTCGATTTAGAGCGTCGTTTCAGGTCCTTTACGCCCACCCGCGAGCGCGTGTGCTGGTCAACGGTGTACTGTCAGACGCCTTCCCTATTCACAGAGGCACTAGACAGGGATGTCCTCTCTCTCCATTGCTATTCGCCCTGGTTATGGAGCCCCTGGCCGCTCTGGTGCGGGCCGAGGACGGTATTCGTGGATGGGAGTGGCCGAGTGCAGAGGCGGACAAGATCGCACTTTATGCGGACGACGTTCTGATTTTCCTGGCCGATCCGGCCTCCTCGGGGCCACGATGTCTCCAGACCCTAGAACACTTTGGGCAGGCCTCCGGGCTTAGACTGAACCCTGGGAAGTCCGTCCTGGTCCCTCTGCACCTCTCTAGGGAATGCTATGACTGGCAGTCCACCATACCGCTGCGGAGACAATCCTTTAAGTACTTGGGGCTGTGGATCACTCTCCTTCCCGAACTGGGTTGGGCGCTCAATGTTGCCCCAGTTGTTAAAAAGGCCAAAGAAGATCTCCAGAAGTGGATGACTCTTCCCCTCAATCCGTTGGGGAGGGTCGCCCTGTTTAAAATGATGATCCTCCCCAGATTTCTTTACGTCCTCCAGAATACTCCTTTCTGCTTCCCCAGGCCTTGGTTCCGGGAATTGGACAGTATAACCACCAAGTTCCTTTGGAACGGGGGTAGGGCACGCCTGGCTCTGTCTACTTGTCGGATCCCCTCCTTCGACGGGGGAATGGGGATGACGAACCTATACCTTTACTTCATGGCTGCACGTCTCCTGGTGGTTCACGATTGGTTCAACGGGGGCTGGTCCGATCCGGCCTACAGGCTCGAGCTGAGCGAGCTGGGTCTACCCGCCATTCAATCGATGCTGTACGGGAAGACAATCCCAACCCAGCTACCGGAGGTCACACGCTCCGTGTTCCTGGCCTGGCGGGCCTCGCTGCGTCATACTGGGTGGACGCGTAGGTTCACTCGGTGTACACCCCTTTGGCAGGGGGCTTGGCTCCGGGAAGTTAGTGGGTTGCAGGGGTTTAAATCGTGGGATCTCATTGGAATTACACAGCTGGGGGATGTATGGGCTACAAGCCACTTGCTTTCCTTTCCGGAGCTCCAAGCCCGTTACTCCTTACACTCCTCTCAATTCTACAAGTATTTGCAGCTGAGACATGCACTCCGGATACACATTGCGGACGACACACGGCTCCCCGAACACAGCCCTACAGAGGCGCAGACAATGCTGGGAGATTTAGGTAGAGGGGGCATTTCCCGCATATACCGCACCCTAGTCAACAATACTTCCCCCTCCCTGGACAAGTTGAAGGACCAGTGGGTGGAATGGGTGGGCCCCCTCGACGAGGTGGACTGGCGTGATGCACTTATGGCACCCAAGACGGTCACCACTTCTGCTAAACTTAAGCTGATCCAACTTTACTACTTACACGCCGCTTACCTTACTCCCCTGCGCTTGCATCGAGCGGGCCTGCGTCCTGATGCGTCATGTGCGAGATGCACCCATGCCCCGGCTGACTTCTTCCATGTGGTTTGGTCCTGCCCCCGGCTGGAGAGATTTTGGGAGGCAATTGAGGGGGAGCTAACGGAGGTCCTGGGTTGGGAGGTTCCTCATGACCCGCGGCACTCCATACTGGGAATCCTGGATGGGCTGGATGGGTCCCGGAACGACAAAATATTTTTCAATACAGCCATGAAGGTGGCAAGCGGGACATAGCGGCGGCATGGATAAATCCTGACCCACCGGACATAGGGAGGTGGCGACGGGGGGTGGACTGGTGTGCGACCCAGGAGAGGGCCCTTTACATGGCAAGAGGGTGCCCGAAGAAATATCGACGGGTGTGGGGGAAATGGCTGGGTACGGTAGAAGGTTCGGAATGATTTGTTTCGTCATTGTTATATGTGCAGGTTTCATGGAGTGCGGGGAGTGTGGGATACGTTCACTATCAAAATGTCACTGATTTTGGGTCCATCGTGTACTTGCTGAGTTGTTTCATACGATGTAAAACAATAAAAATTTGTTTATCAAAAAAAGGAAACCAAGGAAGACAGAAAAAATATGTTCAAAGTTGTTACCATTTTAATAATTTCTTCTCATATTGTCTAAACAAATGATATTTATACAAAACATTTAAAAAATGAAACACAATATGTAACACATCACTTTTAATCAATAGATATAAATAAAGGGTTAAAAAGTGGCAATATCTTTATTAACTCGACGCGCGTTTCGGCGTATACAACGCCTTCTTCAGGAAAGCCACACAATTATAGATCCTGTTGCAAATTAGTTCCTAGTGATTAAAACCTGCAACTCCATAGTTGGTGGATGTTCTTGATTCTAATACATGGCTGATAAAAATGCGGTGAACCGAATGTGCAACGATGTCTTATTAATATTAAAATCAACGATTTCACGAAAAAGTCGGATGTCTGGTTATCAAACAAACCTCGTCAAATATACCTACACGAGGTTTGTTTGATAACCAGACATCCGACTTTTTCGTGACAGGATCTATAATTGTGTGGCTTTCCTGAAGAAGGCGTTGTATACGCCGAAACGCGCGTCGAGTTAATAAAGATATTGCCACTTTTTAACCCTTTATTTATATCTATTGATTAAAAGTGATGTGTTACATATTGTGTTTCATTTTTTAAATGTTTTGTATAAATATCATTTGTTTAGACAATATGAGAAGAAATTATTAAAATGGTAACAACTTTGAACATATTTTTTCTGTCTTCCTTGGTTTTCTTAATGTTACAGATACTGTGTATATCGTATGTGGAGTCATGCCATCCCCCATATGTGCTTCTGATGCCTACACATTGTGTTTGTGTACTGTACACTGCTCACCTGTCCACTACTGCAGTACACAACACTTCAGTCTCATGTCTTCCACCCCATGGCTTGCCAGTTTGTGGGCCTCCCCACCACTTCATGGTGTGACACTATGCTGTGTGAGGCTGATCTGTGTCCAGGACCAATGTGCTACTCAGGTCAGAATTCAAATTAGTTATGTGTTATTTCCTTGTACTTGTTTGCTGTCATGGTTGCTCATGTGCAGTGCAGATGCTTGGGCAGCACAGTCCTTTGGTCTTGTTGTTTGCACCTGGATGTCCCTGAGTTGTGCATCTGTGGGTGATGGCTAAGCTGTATGTGTGTTTGCTGAGGTAGTGCTACGTTTCCTGAGTGTGATGTTATGTTTGTGCTGTGGGAGTTCATGGTGTGGCACTCAGATGTGTGTGCTACTGTTTTGGTTGTTGTGCACACACTGCTTGGTGTGCATGCAGTGTTGTCAGTGTATGTTGCCTTGTACTTGCTTGTTGTGCATACCCCTAATGTGCAGCTGAGTTTGCATTGTGATGGATTGGTCTGTGCATCTGTTGTGTTTTTGTTGTGGATGTATGCAGTGTTTGGCCTGTGTTGGCTCTTTGTACTGACTGATGCTATGTGTGTGATGTTCTATTTTCATGACATGTGTGTGTGGTTGTTTTAGCTGTGTGATACATTCAGATGTGTGTTGCAGGTGTGGTGTGCACCACTTGTGTGTCTGTCACATGCAGCAAGGGGATTCTTGTTGCTGGGATTGTTTTCAGTGCACATTGGTGGTTAGTCCTCCTATTTTTGACCTGTCACTTTTCAGGGTTGTGCATGTGCATGCTACTGGTACAATATGGCACCTTGTCCACTTCATGGGTGTTGAGGTGTCTGTGTCTGTGTTAGCTGATTGTCCCATTGATCCCAGTCGGTGTTCATGGTAGATTTTTGATGTACACCTCTTGTTTGTGTTGAGGTATGGTGTCTGTGCATTGGTCCTGAGTGACAATGTTGTGTATTCCTGTTCTGTCTAGGGTCACATTGCCTTTCCACTGTTTTCCTGCACATGTGTGGGCTTGTTGTACCTCTGTGTATGTTGTTTGTGAGCTTTCTGTTTGGCTATTGTTTTGGTGTCTGCATTGGTTCAGGCATCCCTGTGTGTTGGTGTGATGTTTGTGGCTGCACCACAGGGAGTGTGTTTGGTTGTCATTGCACTCACAGGACACCATTTTGGCCTTTATATGTGCTTCTCATAGGTGTTGAGTACTGGAGGCATGAGGTGGGTAGAGAATGGGTATGTGTGAAGGTCCTAGTTGTGTTTGACAGTCAAGGAGTGTGACAATGGGCCATGTGTGTTGTACTGATGATGTGCACATGTCAAGTCAGTTGTGACAGATGTGTGGCTGCTCACTGTATGACTTCAGACACTTCCTATTATTCCTGTGACTAGGCATGGCTTGCCTTAATGTGTCCCTGAGTTGTTGCGCAGAGGTCAGTTTGGTTTAATTTCACTCACTGTGCCACCCATGTCTGATTAGATGACCTAAGGGTGTTGTGATATGTTCCTTCTCTTGCATGTGATGTACAGATGCTATGTGTCTTGCTCCATGGTTTTCCAGCACTGTCCACTTCACATTTGGCTGGCCCATTGATTGTCCTACATTGCTGCTGGCCTATGGTGTGTGTATGTGGCTGTGTGTCAGTGTGGGGTGTTTGTGAGTGACTTGACAGGCAGTGTGGGCAGTTCAGTGGATGTTCTTATGCAGTGTGAGTCTTCATTTTATAGTTGGGCTCAGTTTGCTTCACATGAGTGGGAGATAGGTGTGAGGAGGAGGGTTGTCCAGCCCCTGAGCTTCTGTGCAGGGTGTTCCTCTTCACCCCCACCTTCCAAGACAGGCGCCCTGGTCCTTTGGTGTGTGAGGTGCAAGGTCTGGCTACACCTGGGAGATGCATTGTGCAGGGGGGGCACAGGGGGTGCACACAGCATGTGCCCCAAATGGGTGTGGGAAGCGTAATGTGGGAAGGGTGGAAGTGGAGCCCTGTGTATCTTTGTGGACTGCCCATGCCTGGCGCCGGCCCTGCCTACTACATTTTGCGCATGTTTTCCCGCGTCTTCACCGCTGCGGTGACGTGGCCGGGACATTGCAGTTATTTTGCGGTTGATTGGTGACCCGGATGCGGAGGGGTGATTTCCTGATAGGTGGGACATGTGTGGGTACACTTGGGGAGGTGTTCCTGTCCCCACCAGAGTGTCTGATGTGGACAGGGACCGTATATCAGCACAGGAGTTGTGTGTTGTGGTTGTGTGTGGAGTTGTGTCATTGCGTACCTGCGGCGTTGTCCGGGACGGTCCATTATTTGCTGGTAGTGGAGGAGGTACAGCACCGGAATGGCTTGAAGGGCTGGATCCATTGCGGTCCGGACCGGGTAGAGGGGACCGTGAGTCTGGTTTCGCGCTCCGCTGTCGTGTTTCCGCCGTCTCTGGGTTGGTGGATTCTCCGCTGCGGTGTGATGGGCTGTTTGCGGCATCGTGATTTGTACGGCGGACGGAACGTCATTCCGCACGGTGGTGAGTCCCTATTGGCTCACTCCGCCGCGATGGCGGGCACAAAAATCTGGCGGTTCTCCTGGCTACGCAGCAGACGGGAAATGGGCTATGTTTGCCCATCGTAATATGGCAGGCGGGAGGACCGCTGCAGGAGTGCATAAAAGGGCATATTCCGCCCCCGCCAGCACCGCGGATGTGCTTCCGCCCGCCATCCTAATGACCCCCTAAGATTTCAGTGATGTTTGGAGGGTGATTGTGTTCTCTCACACTTTCCACAATATCTGTTTTGGTGGTGGCTCTGCCTAGCAAGCATTAGAAAAATATTCAGTCCAAAGTATCCTTTCACTAAAATTGAAATTCAATAAAATTGCTTTCTTTGCTATAGGTATATGCCTTATGACTTAATAGTAGTTTCCACTTGTGTGATTCGATGCATTTTGCAGTTTTCAACAATGTAACTAGGGATTACAGAATTATTAAAATATATGTTATTGTTATTTATATGTTATTAATTAAAAATTATTGTTACATTTTTACAACATGTTGTACATTATGTACTTCCATTTATGGTGTTTCTTCTTTTTCGGGTAGGTTGGTTCTGTTATTTGGAGGGAAGTTCTTTTCCATCTTTTTGTTGTTCTGAGTTTACAATTGGGAAAGAGAAATTGAGGGGGCAATTACGATGTCAGGCGGACTTCTGTCCACCTGACACCATCTCGTAAACGGGACAGACTGACCTCCGGTCGGTGGTCCCGCCCGCCTCATTAGGATGCGACCGAACACTGTTCGGTCGCATTCCAACATTTCCCTATGACAGCATGCCTTACGGCCATAATCTGGCTGTAATACCTGCTCCCATAGGGAAATGGGAGGTGTTGTTCATCTGTGAACCCTGTGGCAGGCACCTTATGGTGCCTGCCACGGGGTGCAGGGATCAATAGGGGGGCACCTATCCTCGGCACCCAACCAGAGGCCGCACACACAAGGGGGCCCTGCTGGGGGCTCCCAAACACGGTTTCCGACATGGATTTCATGTCCGACAGGCCGGCATGGAAACCATGGCGGAAACCGTGCATTGTAATCCCAAGGACGGAAAGGTCTGCCCTTTGGGATTACGAGCTGGTTCCGACTGCCCGATGGGCTCCTCGAGCCCGTCGGAAGCCAGCTGGAATGACCATCCTGTTTCAATTCCGACCAGCTGATACATAATCAGCCGGTCGGAATTGAAACCGACGATAGGGGTCGGATAGCGTCCGACCAAAGGTCGGAGGCTTTCTGACCTCCATCGTAATAGGCCCCTGAATGTTTTAGTTATGGTTGTCTATTTCATTTCATTTGTTTTTTTTTTTAAAGTTTTGTACAACTTACTAAAGGGACAAAGGTTTGTTCTTTATTACTCCTAGTGGTTAAAGTCAAATTCTCTTTTTGTGACACGTATGTTTCTTTTTGTCTTTCTTGTACTTTAATTTTACAATAGTTTGGTTTCTTGGATTTCTTTGCTCATTCTATGTTTTTTTATGGCATTGGTACCTTTGTTTAGGAGATATAAGTTGTAAATGATTTTTATATATTTGTTTGTCTACTAAAATATTTAATTTATTTCTGTAGTCAAGTTTAAGTTATGTTTTAATTTGGTACCTACTTTGTAAATGCTTTATTTCTGAAGAGTGTTGTAGCCTTTCAGGTTATAGCCTCAGTTGGGCACCTTTCCAGCAGTGGCGGCTTCTTCTGCAACAGTTAGTTGGACATTTTTATTTCCTTCTTGTATTGCTTTTAATTGGGAAAGTGTTTCTATTTGTTAACTGTTTTTAAGTTTAATTTCATTGTTTGACTACTTGCTTAGTAGTTAGATTTTTTTTTAACATTCATTATGGTTTTTTTCCTGTTTTTTTTAATATATTTTGTGTTTCATAAAATATACATAAATACATATCTTTTTAAAGGATTTTTAGCAAAATTCTAGTTAATGGTATTTGTTGTTTCATGTGGTTGGTCATGTTTCTTATATTTTAATTTTGATATTTCCCATTTCTATATTTTTGTTTTCGATATTTAAGTATTTTAGATGTTTTACAGAGCAACATTTTTGTAGTCAATATTTGTGTTTTATATATAGATTGGCGGCATTTGTGGCCTTGATTTTATTTGTCAATGTTTTACCATGACAATATTATTTATATTAATATTATTTCATGGAAGAAGATTGTTTACCACTTGTGAGGAGATGTAAGGTTTCTGTACGTCATTCAGAAACTACTCCAGCCCAAAGCGAAGCCCACCTCCCAAATTGGTGAAATACAGCCCATGAGACACAGCAATGCTGGCTAAGACACAAATGTTGAGGGGGTGGAGTTTGGATGATTCAGGCAATACCCAGTGCTGGCTCGTTTGACAACACAGTCCACAGGAATTCACAATATTGGTAAACTAAAGGTTAACCCTGTCCCCAAATATATCAGTATCCTAATGCTTTTTCTATTTTAACAAAAACAAATGATGGTGTAACTTTGAAATCAATGGTTGGTGGCTGGATTTTTCCTCATGCTACTGGTGTGCCCACACTACCATGGACACAGATTCCAGTAGACAACTATGGAATCAATCCAATATCTCCGCAACCGTGCAACAGATTTACATGGATCTTCAGCACTGAGATCGACAAAGCCTCATCTACCTAACTCTCCTATTTCACCAGGCCAAGAGATTAGATCAAAGTGGTTCTCATGGTCTTGTGGAGTATAATAAGGACACACAGTGGTTTTCCTGTGGCACTGGCGGGGTCAGCGACAAAAGGGCTCTCACCAAACATGCTGCAGGTGATGATCTTTGCCAAGGCCTTGAGCAATGTAGATGTTGGTTGGTCCTCTTTCTCCTGCACAACCGAAACAAAGATATAGGCCCACTCAGGCAGGGGGTTTTCTGTCCCAATAAATGTCATTCCAGAGACTTGGATGTGTTACTTTATTCCATCATCTTGAAGGATCATTGGTTGATCCAATGAGCAGATCTTGAACAAAGGTCATTGGTTGGGATGGAGCGAGGTGTAAGTTTCTGCAGGTATGCAGCATTGTTGAGTCTAAATTAGAGTAGGTTAATTGTCCTAAAGATAGATTACACCTGAAATGCTATAAGGGTCACCAAGATAGTTTTTTGGTGCAAGGGAGGCTACAGATGTAGTCAGGTCTAGACACATGTAGTCTTTTTCTGATTGTTGTAAGAGGGTCTGCAATTGAGATTTTAATGACTTTGTTAAGGAAGCGAACGCCACAGATAACCCTGGATTTCCCAGCAACCACAGCTCCCACAGTACACTATATATATTGCTAATAAAACTTTCCACAGGAAGAAAACGTTTATCCACCTCTGCTCCTTACTGGAAAAACAGCTGAAAAGAATTACACCAAATTTGAAGCTAGATCGTTGGCCAGAAATCATGCTTTTTGTGATTTGGTGTAAATCCGTTCAGTAGTTTCTGAGAAATTAGGGTTCAAAATATTTGTATATCTGGGTGGTTGGGTTTTCCAGAAGCTTACAAGAGTCCCACGATCAGGCATCTTCAAATAATAGAGCAATGTGATTGGCCATGGGGGCCTAATTCCTATCTGCCATCTGGATCCCACAGGAGCCATATGCTCTTGCGAGCTCAGAAGTGAGCTTGCGCTGTGATTGGCTGGCCAAAACATGAGGCGAAATGTTGCAGCCACCATTTCAGGACAGGCAAACTTGGTCCCAGTTTTGTGTAAATGAAACAAAATATGGTATTATGGGGCAGGGATTTGGGTACCCTGATCCCCTCTACCTTATAAGGGGTTCCCAGAGGATTTTTTGGGGGATTTCAACAATCCTGTGAAAGCACAATGGCAGCTGAGGGCCCTCCTTGCACTGTTGCGGGAGTCCCACAGGAGCACAAGGGTCTTGCTGGCTACCGCAAGACACTCGGAAACAAATTGAATAAAAAGGGGGCAGGGCCTGAGTGTCTACGGTGGGATGCCATGAGCAGGAGATTAGCCTTGCGGCTAATCCATGCAACTAATCCATGCTGCACACAGCTAAAGGCTGTGCACAGCAGGGGGTGGGCTAAGGCTAAGCACAGCATGGTTTCGCTGCCCTCAGGGGGTTGGGCATACGGCCAGGCCGAGGCCGGGCACTGCGACCAACTCCATGCTGTGGACAGCTGTAGGCCGTGCTCAGTGAGTGGCGGCCACTCGCAGAGGATTGGGCGCAGGGCCTAGCTGCAGGCCAAGCACTGTGGCCAACCCAGCGCTGTGCACAGGCGGCTGCCCTCGGGGGAATGGGGCGCAAAGCCTGATAGCAGGCCAGGCACTGTGGCCATCCTTATCATGCACATGGCTGAAGGCTGTGCACAGCATTGTTGACATATTTACAATGGTAATAAAATATTACTTTACATTTATAAAACATAGAAATTCACTGGAAAAAAAACAAAGGTTAAAGTGACATTTTAGTTAGGTGTGGTAATAATATTTTACTTTGCTTTAAAAAAATCCTCAGAAATTCGCTAAAAAAACCAAAGGGGGTCTATATGTCTAACTCACCTTAAGACACTGCCGGATCTAAATCAACAGTTTTGTGTATATTCTGTTTATGTGATGTGACGGTGTAACTGTATTATTTGTAATGGGTTGATATGCTGGGGAACGATCCAACTGGTTCTTCTGACATAACTATTACAACTATGATGGTGGTATAATTCGTGCATACGCTATGCAGTCAATACACGTAAATGTATCTTTGTTATATAAATGCCTGAACAAAATTTCAATAGAAAGAATTAAAAAACAAAAAAAAAACAAAGGGTAAACTGATGTTATGGTTAGGTGAAAATGTTAGTTGAAACATAACAGTTTAACCTAAATAAACACTGAAATTCAGCAGCTATAGTGATTTCAAGTAACTAACTCAGGTCCTCACCATGCGCTGCTTATGACTCCCACATTACAACACTCATGACATATTCTATAACATCATTGGTAACATCACTGATGACAACTGAAATTACATCACTGATGACACTGGAAGGTGAGGGCGCAAGTTATTGTTCCTTGAAATAAATATAACTGGTGAATTTCAGTTTTTTTTAGTTTAAAATGTTATGTTTAAACTACCATTTTTACCTAACTATACTGTCACTTTAACCTTTGTTTTTTTTCAGTTAATTACTGGCTTTTTTTTAAAGCAAAGTAAGCAATTATTACCATATCTAAATATAATGTCACTTTAACTTTTGCTTTATTCAGTGAATATATATATATGTATACACATACATAATCCATATATATCAAATGCGTAGGATACCTGGAAAACTTGATAACGTAAAAATAATTTAAAGTTAAACTTCATGCAGGTTACCCAACAAGAGGCAACATGCTTTTCATCACCAAGCATATCTAATTCCATCCAGGCTCGGATTTAAGCATTTTTGCCTCTACTCAGGCTCCAAGATGCTCGCAAATACTACCGGAACGCACTGAATGGCACTAAACCCTATGAAATACTCAGTAATCATTATATCTAGGCTATCCTGTAGTAGGTTTAAAGCTATAATACCTGATAAAACCCCACCGAAAAGGAAACAGCCCTCAACAGTATAAACATATAAGCTCTGATAAACTCCTGCACAGCCAAAAACTAAAATGTCATTCAAAGAAAGGAAAGTGATGTAGCAATAAGAACGGCTTGTGTGAGAGCATTCTAAGTGTTCTGCTTGAGTTTTGTTTTTTAGGGATGTCACAAAAATATTGTTTCTTCTTCCTTTTTTCCTCCAGTTTTGTGTGCTTGGTTTAAAGATGCAGGGTGTAGAAGCATGTTCTTGGTCTGATCTAATTATTTTATACACTTTAGAGTATCTGAGAATATTAAAATTATATTTGATCTTCTGGCAGTGTTTAATTCTTTCACTAGCTATTGATATCGCTGGCTCATAAGAATCTTCTCTAGTATGTACTATCACATTTAACAACAGACACAGAATGCATAGATCTTTTTGATACATCAGCCCTATCTTCTAACAAGTATTGATTACAGGTCTACTGCCTAACACCCCAGGTTTTAAACATTCTATACAAGGTGTAGTGACAAGTGCCTGTGAAAAAAGTTCTGTCACCATGCACATGGGCTTGCAGTGTACTTTCCACATACCAACAAACGTCATAGCTGCAAGGTGTACCTTCATCATGTATGATACCTTCAGCTAATCGTGGCTTTTGTACCCAACAGAATATTTCTGCTGGGATTTTTGAGTCCATAGTCAAATATAAAATGTCAAGTCCCTGAACACAATGTGATGTCTGTTGAAAGGTCAGGTCTGACTTAAAGAGAGACATTTGCCATAGGAACACTGGGCATCTATGAATGTCCACATAACAGCAGCACATCCTTAATGTAGTCAGACAAGGAATGAAGAAAAGCAGTGGCAAGCATGATTAAAGCCTGCTTATGCCTTACAAAGCAGAGCTACAAATTCATCTGGTGTAATCCAAAATGTTAAAGGTTACACAAGGTACTATGACGTTGGCAGAGTTGACCACACCTATAATGTCATAATATTCAGTAGGAGTAGGTGAATTACCCCGAACTGTGTCTAGAAATGTGTTTGATGAAACATTTGAATATAGCACTCTTACTTATTATCAGACTGAGCCCTGACTGAGTGTGAGAGGTAAATGACATGTGAGAGATGTTGATGAGATGTGAGTGTGGTGAGAATCACTGCCATGGGAAGACACTAAATACCATGCATTACTTCTCCTTTAATTTTAATGTACTTTAGAACAATCACTGCAAAAAACTACATGTTTTGTACACACTGGAATAACACAGGTTATTTTTTATTTTAGGGGTTAGGCTGCTAAGTAAACTCCGATAAGCACTGATCTCAATAGGTTTGGACAATAATGAGAAAACACCATAGAAATCCACAAACAATAAACACTGAAAACAAGACAACCTGAGTATATCTCTTTTCTACATTTGACCAAGCCCAGCTACAACGTATCCTGATTCCTCCTTCACTTTTAAAGCAACAAGTATCTTCTAAGGTTACTGCCACTATGCTCCATCTGCAGTCACTTGCGGCCTGCTAAAACATTTTTCAGAACACCAAATTCACCACACCAGCTCTTGTCCTGAGAAGACACATTATATTATGAAGGGTTGAATTGCGTCAATACAATTCAACAAGGAAAACAAGATCTAGAAGAAAAAAAAAAAAGGTTACCAGGATCACCCAGTTCTTACAAACTAACTGGGTGACCTCTCTTTACTTTAAAGGATTGTCCATACCTTTGAAAAAAGAGATTGAAAGAGGAGTTTAATATTTTCTTATTTTTCTCTTGAGGCACATTTCTACTTGATTGCTAACCTGATGGACCAGAGTCTAATTGTTTGAATTTAAGGGCTGTGTTTTCAGAATTTTTATGCTGTAAATTATGTTTTTTCATGAATGGATATGGACATTAAATGTTTTAAATTTTGTTTTCACTACTTTCTTGCTAATACTATTTGCACTGGTGAAGGAACTCTCTGTGTCGTGTGTTTGAATTTGGAGTCAAAGATTATTTCTACAATTACTGTTATAAAAATGCTCACAATGTCATAAATTTGTAACAGATGCATATGGTAAGCTCCCGAATGTATAAGCTTTGAAATAAGTGCTCTAAAAACTCATTTTAATTTGTGGGATTTTTCTACTTGATACAATGGATTTAGATACATTGTAAATTCACGTTATCTAGAATCGCAGCAGTGGAGTCATCTATATTTGTGAGCTATTTCGTTGAGGTCCAACCTTTTCCGTGTTACAAGGACCCAACCCCATTCTGCATATGGCTTCATAAAGAGTAGCAATGAAGTGAAAATTTCTTTCTTTCTGTTTTTGGCTAAATTGCTCTATAAGTTATAATCCAGAATGACTTTATCTATAGATTTAAGGAAAGGAATCCAACCCATCACTGACCTAGTTGTTGATCGTTGTTCTGATTAACTCATTCATAATGATGAAAGGAATGATGTGGTGTAGGCACCTGCCAATGTTCATACTGTTTTGCACTTGTAGTGTCTGAGTTTCTGGTGACTACTGGGATCAAAGCTTTCCCTGAATCAACGGCAGGCAGGGAGCAGTGTTAAGTTAGGCCATTTTATTTTAAGATCTTAGGCCCTAATTACAAAACTGGTGGTCAGTCCGCCAGACCGTAGTGTCAAGCCGGCGGCATCCTGAACGCCGTATCATGACAGGACCACTGTGGTCTGTCCCCGGCTGCATGCTCAGCCTCACTATATGAACCTGAAGGCGATGCCGCCTCGGTGCAGCACCTGCACTGTCATACACTCACTGTTACCATGCACCATGTTGTGCATTTTACGACAGTGCATGCAGAGGGCGGCACAACATGTGTCCCCAATCACTGCTCCCCCTCCACCTCCCCCCGGGCGAAATCACCCAGGTGGCCTGTTTGGGGCCCCCTCTTTACGTTTCCGACATCCTTTACATCGCGGGGTCGCTGTCTTTTAAAGGATGTCGGAAATACAGATTGTAATCTGGATGGCGGTGCCTGACTCGGCACCACCTCCATTCATGCCCACTTTCCCCGTCGGGATCCATGATCCTGCTGGTGGTGGCGGTGCTGCACTGACAGCTGCATGGTGGTCCGACCGCCAGGGTCGTAATTAGGCTCTTAGAAAAGGTAGTGATGTTAGTAAAGAGAGTTTGCCATTCTGTAGTACCTAGGGAAATCTATGAGCTGTGCAAAGCATTTGTTGTTATTATAGTGGCTAGTAGATAATGATGGATTCAAGAGTGTTAGCTGGTTCTCTTTAAAGTTTGATGAACGTGTATTTGGATGTGGTGTAGGTAGATGTGGGGAGTTGTTTGCATTTGAGTGTATAAAGCTTTACAAACAGAGTGTATTACTGTAGATCATGACAACCCCACCTCCATCCCTTTTAGTGCTGTTGAGATGTAGTACGGCGTGCGTAGGTAGGAGGACAAGATCCTTCTTTGCTTTATGATTTGGTGTTCAAACAATTTTCTGGAAAGATAATAATATTATGGTGGTTGTTTAAAATTGTGCCGGAGTTCAGTCCTGTTGGTGTTTGCTTATGCAGTTTTGTAGAGGGCCAACAAGTTGTATTGGAAAGCTCTCGGAATGATTAAGAATTGTATATTTTTGTGTGTTGAGCATTCTTGTATTTTTTTTGCTTCTGTTTTTATGGAACATTTTTTAAGAACAGGTTTGTACTAGTGCAAGCTCCTGATGCTGATCACCTCAAAATCTTCGAACACAGAGTACTTTGTAAATGTAATTATTACCTGTCAATAGTATTAGTAATTAGTCCTTTGCTGGAATTTTCTAGGGCTAGTGTGGAGGGCTAAATGTCTAGATCTTTCTTGCTGTTGTTAAATTAACTCGTTTAAAGCTTTCAGTGCTTTACATTTATATTCAAATCATTCTGGGTGTTGTATCGTCATTACACTTCATGCTCATCATTGCTTACTTCACAGTGCGTCATGCAGCTGACATACCATTTATTGTCGCCTCACACAACCTTGGCACGCCTTTCATCGCTGAAATCCCATCAGCCTAATCTCTACACACATCCTATATATTCTCATGCCCCTACAGGCAACAAACATGATCCCAGCCAAACACCATAATAAGCGGGAACCATAGGTGCTGTTAAGTTGTCACTCCATGCTCGGTCGCTCTCAAATAATCAAAATTATATTCCTTCTTGCTCCAAGCCATGGACCATGAACCAGGATATTTAAGTAGTTGAGGGTGTTGAAAGCTGTCATCAAACCCAAGAGTATCCAAAGTGCAGAGTTGCACTTGTGCATTATATTAAAGAAAATCCTGACTGTTATCCTTCCGGGATATAATTAATCCTGAGATATGTTGTAACTTCGACGTCCGCGCTATTCCAAAGATTCATGTCACGAAAACTATCCTCTGATGATGAAGAATCATACTCAGATTTTATATTGGTTTTGCCATTCACCATCTGTAACACCAGGGTCATGACATTCTCCTTTTGGAATGAAGGCATGTTCTCCAGTTTCAGACACAGTTTGGAAGCCATATAGAAATGTGAAACATTATCAACTTGAACTTTTCGAAGAGTAGCTGCATTGTCCACAGAAAGAAGATCACCACAGGCATGTATGGTATCAGGAAGTATCCAATTTTAAAGCAGAGCCAAAGCAACCACTTCCAGCCAGAAATGTTTAATGTCTCTTTAAGGGCAACCACCCACCCAGAAAGTGCATCTTTAACCAGATACAAGGGGAATCAGTTTATCACAGCTGCATTGTGAAAATTGGAGGGTCATCACTATTAGTAATATGCATAAAGCATGGCCACAACGATGTGCTCTGTGTGCAATGTACACATGGCATGTCCAGAGGTCATCATTCCCTGGGTATATTACATATATGGCATGACTACACCCATGTCTTCAGCAACTTTACTGGTGATGTCATATGCACCTCCATCAATGGTGCATTAATAGTTCACAAACTGGCTACTTCTCCTATCACTATTGACTTGGACTGCCTCGACAGAAATCACTTTGTGAGGATTACTTGTACATAGATTGATTACGGCGAGCACTGGGCACTTTATCCTGTTATACTGACGCTTTTAAGAAATCCTTTTAAATTCTTTATAATCAGGGCTGTTTTTAAAATAGTTACCTCCTTTTTACTCCTGCACGTTATTTTCCAACTCCATTGGGGGCACGCCAAACTTCCGGTCTGCCGCGGCTTTGCCGTTTGTTGCGGAGGGAAGTGAGTATTCCTCCACACTCCCCATACCTCCTTCCAGTTGTTGGAGGAAGGCTGCGCTCTAGTTGTTTTCCGACCCAGCCTATTTCAGGGCATGCTGGGTCGGACGCGCCACCGGCACCCCAAAGGCAAGCCCATCCGCGCCAGGACTGCGCCCTGCGCCAGGAACCCTGGCCTTTTCACGGTAAAACAGACCAAACCTTGCACCTACACAAGGGAAGAGCTTCTAGATCTACAACAGTGGGGAATCCCTCGCTGTTCTCATGTGGACCTGGAGGTCTTAGTTGGGACTCAGTTTTATGTTTGCCCCTCCTGCAATTTTCCCATGTCTCAGGCAGATAATGGCGATGCCTCCCAGCGATCACGCATTCTTGGGCTTTCTCATCAATGCGAGATCCCTTATTAAGAATAAGGTTGCTTTCAGGGACTTTGTCTCGCTCCGCAAGCCGGATTGGGAGTTTATTACCGAGACATGGGCTAGGGATTGCTCCGGTCCTGATCTTGTGGAGGCAATTCCCTCTGGTTATGTCCTAGCTAGATTTGACAGGGTAGGTAGAATGGGTGGGGGTCTGGGCATTCTTTATAAGGATGTCTATACCTGTCGCACCGACCCTCTCACTACATCTATTGATCCGTACCAGGCTTTATACTTTTCAATAAAAATCCAGCCGACTGAAAGCTTCACTGGTGTTGTAACTTACCGCCAACCTGGACCGAGATCATCATTTAGCCAGGATTTTAGTAACCTTATAGAACCGTACCTGGCAAGACCTAATCTTACCCTTTTGGGTGACTTTAACTTTCACCTTGATAAAATTCTTTGTAAGGACACTCAAATTTTCTTGGAAACACTGGATTGTTGTGGTTTGTCACAATTGGTCAGGAGCACCACCCATGTAGCGGGACATATATTAGATGGCATATTTTCTACTGACTCCCGGATCATGGTAAAAGAGCCTATACCTCTCTCCTGGTCCGACCATTACGCCATTCCTTTCAATCTCCAGGTCCCGGTACCATGTACAGTCCCACCCAATAACAAGCATTGGCATAGCCAATAGGTCTCGCCTTTGGGCCCTTATAAGTGTTTAGCCATGCAACAGTTGATGTTGTTGCACCATGGATATTGTACTGCATAACTAAATACTTATAAGGTCCCAAAGACGAGACCTATTGGCTATGCCAATGCTTGTTTTGTGTGGGATGGGCCTATTTTTCACCCTCAGAAAATTAGACAGGGGAGGAAGAAGGCGGAAGAGATAGGAAGACAGGTGGAATGTTGGGATGAAAAAGAATTTACACGAATGCCATATAAAAGGATAAATAACGGGAAAAAGAAAGAAGCAGGGTTGGCACCAAAACAAGACAGTTTTGGTATTTGACAACCTTGCATTCGACAGTGCAGCCGGCGGTCTCCTAAAAAATATCTGGGGCTCTGCACTTTACTTTTTCACAGCGTGCCAGAAATGTTCAATATCAAAATCATTACATACAAACGGAAAACCACCAGCAAATATGTACATCAACAGAGTACAAGTTAAAAACTCCTTTCTAATTGCACAATACCCCTAGGGCCTATGTAAATAAAAACACAGGAAGATATGTGTTATTGCGGTGCCATTTGTTAGGACGCTGCCAACGTTGCGCCCCGGCGCGCGCTCTTTTGTCAGCTGAGCTGCTCACGTACAATGGTGGATCAGTTTGTGGGCAGGTGGAAACAGATGTGTAGAAATCTGCCCTTGTGTCAAAATATATTGTTTTTATGCGGGGTTTTATACCGAACCTCTGCAGTATTTATGCTCTTGGATAGCTGTTATTATGACTAATTTTAAGATGCTTAATTTACTAACCTAAGCAAATAGAAGGCTAAGCCGGTCTTGCCAAGATTCAGACGCGCGACCACTACTCTGCCGCAAGTCTCAGCTGCGAGCGTTTAACCCACTGAGCACTCCTGCAAGCCATGTCGTATACCTTTACACACGCGTGTGGGCCATTGGCTGCTCTGTTTATTTTATCTTCACTTAACTCTCTAAAGCAACATATATTCGTTCAACTACACAAAACAGGTGAGAGATTTGCATCAGGTCAAGACATTCTAAGCTTCTGATCGGACCGATTTAATTACAAAAAAAAAAAAAAAAGATGATGCATTTTTGCGAAAAAGTCCATATCTGGACCATTTGTCTCTGCACAAATATGAAATCTCGGGTGCAAAAGGGAACGTGGTATTAAACGTCATTTATTAAGAAAGACTCGGACAGCCACTCAGTGCTTAACGACCTGAGCACGTGCACATGACAAACAACAGATTCATTAACAGTTGACAACCTATAATTTTACTCCTCCCTGTGGCCTCGTAAGTCAAAACTAAGTTTGCTAAAATAACTTTAGCGACTGGTATGTTTAAACCGAGTGAGGGTTTGTCAATTTTGGTAAGTGTTTGCATTTCCTCCTGCACCTTTTCATAAATAAGACGTCACATTTTAAGATTTGGTTTTGCACAGCTATGTACTGAATTCCTATTCTCCATGAAATGTGAATCTTTTTCGTGTGCATTGTCTTGTTTTGAAAGGCTGCAAGAAGCATAAATATAAACTTTACTCTTCTGTGATGTCTTCAAAGCAAATTCACAAGCACATATTGTCGAATGAAAATTAAAAGCCGTACATGAAATCTTCAACATTTTTAAGGGTCTTGTACGTTTTAAGTGGTCGCAGGACTGGTGGGTTTGTTGCTGTACATCTCTGCTCAGACCTGGGGACAGTTTGATGTGAAAGATGCTGGCCAGTGTTTAAGTGAAGGCGGCCAGTTTGTGGTTTCAAGAGCAGGGCGTCCAGTCAATCACCGGGTTTAATTCCGAGGATTGGGACATGGCGGACATAGTGCTCGGAAACACAATTCATGTCATCAGGAAGTGCACATAAAAATATCTCTTGCCTTATTGATACTGCGACAAGACTTAGATTTGATTCACAAATTTAAAGTGTATTTAAGAGCAGTCAGAAGCTTTATCAGCGTCACAACAAACAAAACAAGCACTGAAACACAAGTGCGGCCCCGCGCCGCGGCCACGAAAGTGAAACAGTATTCCGGGTTAAAGAAGTGGGGGGAGTGCGATTCCCTAGCGGGAGCGAGCGGCGCCAGGAGCGATAATTGCTACCATATGGCGCCAGCTGCTCGCTCCTGCAAGTGAATCACCAAACGTGCACGCGTTGCCATTGAAGGCAATGGAACGCGTGCACGTTTTTGGCTGAAAAGCCAAATCGATTGCAAAAGGTCTTTTTGCCTATGCAGCGCATGCGCGCTGCGTAGGCGAGACCTAAAAAGGTAATGGAGAAGAAGATAAATCTTAGTCGTATTAGTAAAGAGGCTCTTCTTAACTTACATAATAAACACTTCACTCGGATGCTAATTTGGCGTGCTATTGACTTTTCCAATTGGCTTTTAGCAGCCATGGACACCCTAGCTCCCTTTAAGGAGCATTATGCGGCGAGGAAAAAGCCCTCTGCCCCTTGGTTCTCCGATATACTGAGAAGATTGAGACAATCCTGTCGCAAGCAGGAAAGGATCTGGCGTTCAGACCTCAACCCTGCTGGGAGAGAGTTACATAAACAACGCCTGAGGGAATATAAAACTGCTATTATTGAGGAAAAAGTATCATTTTACTCAAAGGTCACAGAATCCCTTAGGTCTCCCAGAGAGCTTTTTAATGTTATTAACTCACGTTCCTCCCCCTCAGTCCCTGACGACGGACTTCTCCCAGGAGCTCTGTGACATAATGGCGGATTTTTTCCGTTCAAAAATTATGGATATATATTCCTCGTTGGAAACTTTCAATGCTGAGATCCCCTTATCAGTCCCTCGCAATCCCTCCCACCTTCATCTTAATAATTTCACATCCCCGGCGGAGGTACCTAAGCTACTCACCTTCCCCCCCCCTGTCTCCAGAGCTTACAGACCACCTGTTAGAGAGAATTACATCTGGCTCCCCGATGGAATCATGCCCTTTGAAGATACTGAAAATAGGAAGGGAGGCTATTGTTCCCCACCTCACCTCAGTACTTAATGTAGCTATTTCAGTGGGGCAGTACCCCATCCCTTGGAAGACTGCGGTGGTCAAACCTCTTTTAAAAAAAACCCTCTCTGGATCCGGCTGAAATAAAGAACTATTGCCCCATCTCCCTGTTACCAGTTCCAGCGAAAATTCTTGAGAAACATCTGAACTCTCACCTCAGCTCCTATCTAGGGGAGCACCAGCTGCTTGATGGCTCGCAGCACGGTTTTAGAAATGATCACAGCACGGAGACAGCGCTAACCTCAGTAATCAACAATATTCGTGTTCAGGTTGACGCAGGGCACACCACGCTGTTGATTCTTCTTGACCTTACCGCAGCCTTTGATACCCTATCTCCCATGAGACTGGTGGAACGGCTCAGGGAGATAGGGGTTGGGGGCACGGCCCTCAAGCTACTTACCTCCTTCCTTAGTGATCGGGCACAAATAGTGAAAATGGGTCAATTTTACTCGGCTCCTAACCATCTGTTATGTGGAGTCCCTCAGGGCTCCTCCCTGAGCCCGACCCTTTTCAACATTTATGTCGCCCCACTGGCCAGGGTTGTCAGATCCTTTGGACTGGAGGTGTTGTCCTATGCCGACGACACGCAAATCATTGTGTCTATTACACACTGCATTAGGGAATCTGCCACTAATTTCAAAAGCTGTATGAAGGCAGACTCCTCTTGGATGGTTGAGAACTATCTTAAACTCAACGTGGACAAAACAGAGGTCCTGATCTTTGGAAACCAACAGAATGTCTGGTCCAATGATTGGTGGCCAGATACGCTTGGCTCTTGTCCCTGCCTTGTATCCCATGGAAACAAACTAGGGGTCATAGTAGACAACTCTCTCTCTCTGAGTCCTCACGTTAATAGAACGGTGTCCACCTGCTTTGGGATTATCAGGACTCTCAGGAAAATCTCCCACTTCCTTTCTTTCGCCTCCCGAAAGCAGGCAGTTATTGCCTTAGTGCTGTCCAGATTGGACTATTGTAATGCCCTCTATTTGGGCATTGGCAAGGACCTTGTCCGTCGTTTGCAGCTGGTGCAGAATGCAGCAGCCAGGCTGGTGATGGATCTCCCTAAATACCACTCAGTCTTGGCTTTTGTCAGCAAGCTCCATTGGTTCCCTTTAAATCGCAGAATTCTGTTCAAGGCTCTCTGTCTTACTCACAAGACCTTCTAGGACCTAGGTTCAGATGGCATTAAAGGGCTTTTCAGGTGCTATGTGCCCATTAAACATCTTAGATCAGCCAGTAAAAATCTGCTGGCAGTCCCCAGGTTTAAGAGAGCTAGATGGGGAAGGCAGAGCCTTCTCCATCGATGCTGCTAGGCTCTGGAATTCCCTACCTGCTGATATTTCTGGACAAGTGTCTCACTCTCTCTTCCGTAAGGCTCTGAAGACCTGGCTCTTTACAGGTACATCAGTCTGAGCCTTACTTCTATTTCTGTCTGACAGTCCCTCCTGGAGCGCCTTGACGCCTTTGGGCAACGTTTGCGCTTTAGAAGACTAATATTCATTCATTCATTCACTGTATGCACGTCTTTGACCCTAGGCAATGCCCCGCTGCCTTTAGGTTACGTTTGTGCTATAGAAATATCACATACATACACATACAGGCCATCCAAGACTGCTGGAAATGCCATGTGCAAACTACACACATCAAAGTATCACCAAGGTAAGTTGTACTGTCTTCTGTTGTTGTCACCTGTAAATGAATGAGATGGGGGGTTGTTTAAGGTTAACAACCTTTTAAATGTTTCGTTTTCATAGAATATGCATATTTCTTTCTGTACAATTAAAAAACTGTGCACCAGAAGGTGCTTGCTAGCTTAATTACAAACACAGACAGCAGTTCAGGTGAAGAAATGCTTAGGTTAACAAAGATATATCTAAAGAGGGTCTAAAGTTATGAGTTAATGGAGCTACAGAACCTTATCTCCCACAAGTGCACTGCTCCTGACACTAGGAATGGTTTCATCGATGACATCCCTCATTACATCACAAACGGCATTACCAATTAATTCAATGATGTCACATACAAAATGAAATACAGTTTTAGATCCTCTATACAAGTTTGACCATTTGACCAACCTTCAACAAATTTGCCAAATCATTCAGGTTGACCCAACCTACTCTGGAAATCTTTTATAGATTGCTTCAGAGGGGCCAAATATATGACCTGCCGAAAAGGTGATATTTTAATGGCCAGCGTCTGTGTCCTTAACTAGGGAAACTTAGAGCAACTGAACATTATTTGTTTATAAAGGTTTCACTTTGAGTACATTTACTCTACATCATTTTAACGTTTTACTCTTCCAGTAAAATGACGTGGCTGCTGAACTGTAAAGACTTATTACACTTGAGTTCTCATGTCACAGTGATTGCTGCCAGAACCAGCAGGCCACAGAGCATAAATTAAAGCTGCAGTTTAAACATGAAACCTGCCATTTTCTTCTGGTCTGTGTTTATTAAATGAACAGAAATGAGATGCTCATGGCAAAATGTTTGTACCTTTAGGTAATTACAGCAAAGGTTCAATGGTCTTATACAGTAACTCTGCCTTCGGCCTCGCTCCTCTATATAGGCATGGAACTCCTCAATGACTTTCAATATCCTTATAACGCACATCAGTGAGTACTATAATTTTATATATAATATTTATGACATATAACTGTGTTTGATCAGTACATAATAGGGACATTCATTTTTCTCAATCTCTAATGTTATAGTATTATGGTACATTTACAATTTCTATAAGTACATTGCTGTAACTCCTTTGTAAAGTGCTCTGACACCCTCCTGGTCCTACTCGTGACCTTTCAGTTTAGCTAGTCGCAAATTGCGCAGAATTGCGACTTGCAATTTGCGACTCGCTAAACTGAATGTACAACAGTGTCTCAGACACTGTTTGCGGTTCCCAATGGGGTCTCAAATTGCATACCTCATCAATATTCATGAGGGAAGCGCAATTTGCGACCCCATTAGGAATGGCTAGCACTCACAGGGATGGTGGCCTGCTGGGGTCAGCAGACCATGACACTCCCAGAGGGGGTATGCAGTTCCTGAGTGGGTCGGTAAAAGAGGAGGAGAGAATGTGAAACAGGAATGATAGGTAGTCCTATTGTGAAGGGAGGGAAAGGGGGATCCCTCCTTTCGGAATTAGGGCCCTCACACACCCAGCCAGCTGGGTGTCATGCTTCATCATAGGGCCTGCTCCTTATCGGGTCGGCGCTGCAATACCCGACGGGCACCCTATGAGGGGCTCTTTGGCGGAGATCTTTTATTCCTTGCCGTATGGTGCTGTGGGTGTAAGGGGCCTAACCAGTGTAGATATAGTGGAGTGAAGGTGCTAAAATAAAACAGGTAAGGAAGTCCAAAAAAGGAGCTTTATTATGACTGACTTCCGACCTGATTAAAAATGTAAGAGTGGCGACTGCCTGATACTATGTGTCAGGATGTTGCGCTCTACTCTATGTGGTCATGTCTGTGACTGCTTTTTCAATAATGCATTTTAAAGGAAAACGGGATGCATTTAAAAAAGAAAAATGAAACTTTTCTTAAAAAATATTTTCGCACCCATTCACAAAGGGGAAGGGGTCCCCTGGGGACTCCTTCCCGTTTGCGAATGGACGTCCACCTACTTGAAGTAGGTGGTAAACTGCGAGTGTTTTTCGACCATAAATGCAGTCGCAAAACAATTGTACATGCCATTTGCACTCGCTATTAGGAAGGGACGCCCTTGGCACGCCCCTTCCTAAGAGCGAGTCGCAAACCATATTTTGCGAGTCGCTAATAGGTTAGCGAGTCGCAAAATATGGTTTGTACATAGGGCTGACCAATTTTGCGGTTGCAGACGGGCCGAATTCCCGTTTGCGACCACAAAAAAAGGTCATACATCTGCCCCGAAATTCTCTACTGTAAACCTGTGCATCAAATGGGGAAAGCTTGACAGGCTACAAATAAGTGTTGCCTGAATATGCTACTGCAAAGCAAAAGAAATGGGAAAACAGTGACTTACCAAAAACTGAAGGTATGTAAATTAATCTCAATGCACAATAGTACTGACGGTCCATTACTGACTGCAGGAACAACACAAATACGTTCAAATTGAAACACTTAATTTTAACTGAGTGAATTTTCCTCTCAACAACACAAATTTTCATTCAGCTGCAACCCCTTCTGAAATAGCCCTTCCTAAAGGCATCTATTCAGATAAATCAACACCTGGGATTTTGTTTGATAATTTATTTGCAAGCACCATTAAGGTTTATTATCATAATTATTCCCTGTGGAACCTCACGTCACATAGATGAAAAATGGCGTGATCAATATTTAAAACATATCGTGCAATGTTGAAGGCACTAAAACTCCTCTGCAGGTGGCGGCAAGCTGCAAAGCACTGGACTTGATTTGGCTAATTATTGCACCTTTGAAGTAAATGTTTAATTATATCTATTTTTAAATTCTTTAACCTTTCCTACGAAAGCTACACCTCTAATCGCGCTATAAAGCAGTTGAATTAATTTATGATAAGTGCATGCATTAATTATAGTGAGCAGGCGGCAGGTCTGGTTCAGCCATTGTTGAAAAACAACTTGGTAGTGTAGTGCGCTGCCAAGAGATGCGCGGGCCTAGCATTTTTTGTTGTTAAAATATGCAAATTATGCAACAGATGATGGATTATGTGAATAATGTGGCAAATCCATAATTATGCAGAATACCCTGCAGCCACAGAATTGCATAATTCCAATGACCCTGCTTATGGCACCATATTATACAAAAGAACACTAAAGATGGCAAATTTTTGTCACGTTACACTAGCACAAAACTGATGCAGAATGGGAAGGAGGAGCAGCGTAGGTATCTATTATGCAAAGAAAAGCACTGACAATAATTCCATGGCAGCACTGGCAACATATGCTGCCAATGTCCTGCCTAATCTCAATCTCCCAAGGTGTTCGCAGAAGGCAGAGCTCCCTAATATAATTAGAAGGAACCTCATAGAACAGACACCCCATTGTGGTGGACTGGTGACTGTGCATTTATTCCCTCTCAACAAATTCTCTTATTTTGTCACATGGACAGACAGAAATGGATTATATTAAGGGCCCCTGGAATTATGTGATTCTGCAGCGTTTTACACATAATTATAGATTTGTCACATTGCCACATAATCCATCATCTGCTGCTTAATTTGCAGATTTAAAAAAAAAAGACAATTCAAATGGATCAAAAGTTACTAAAAACATGGTCACGTGTTGCTGCACAGTGGAAGGCCCTTCGCAAAGGTTTACTCGTCACCTTTCAGCTGCTTACTGCTGTACTTTAAACAGGTACTAATGAGGTAAAACCCTTTTCCACACAGTGTTAACGTGTAAAAAATGACAAATAAATAAAATACTACCTCGGATTTCGCTGCAACATTTGGTCAACACTGCTGCTTAATATGGTCCTTCCGTGTTACACAATTCTAGTGGCCCTGATTTTATTTCTGCTATTTCTCCCCTGGGCCCTAAACTGATAAGAGAAAGAAGGGTGAGGTGGAGAGAGGGGAAGGTGAAGCAAAGGGATGGAAGGGTTAAAGGGAGGAGGCTGCGGCTGGAGGAGGGAGGACTGTGAGAAAAAGGAAGATCCTGAGAGGGAGAGAAGGGGGGCTAGTGGGAAATACAGAGGAAGGCAGCAAGGCTGAGGTGAGGTTGAGGGACAGATGAGGAGGAGGAAGGGGGAGGAAGAGGGAGAAGGGTAAGGGGGAGAGAGAAGGGTAAGGGGGAGAGAGAAGGGTGGGGTGGAGAGAGAAGGGTGGAGCTAGAGTAAGTTAACGCACAGTGAAAGGATGGAGAGGTCAGGGGAGAGATACTAGGATAAGGAGGAAAGAGAGGAGGGTGAGCGAAATATGAGGGTGAAGTGGAGAAAGAGAAGGGCACAGCACGGAAACAGATGGATAAGCTGGAGAGAGAGTAGGATGGTGTGAACAGAGTGAGCTGGAAGGAAGTAAAGGGTGAGGTGAGTGGGACAGCAAGGTGACCTGGTCTCTATTAGGCTAAAATACACACGTTCGAGGGCGACTTTTTATTTTTTATTTTACAGGCGCAAGGGAATTGCCTAACTCTGTGATGAGATCTCTTCTCAAACACCCCTTACAAAGCAGTCACTCGAGTAGGACGGCAAGGTTGTCACTTGTGCTCCCCAGTGACCCCTTTTAGGTATGGAGCTTCGAAGTAATGCCCCTATTCTGACTCGACTAACGTTCAGAGCATGTGAATAAAAAATATGTGAATCTGGAAACGGCTTCAGTTGTGGCTCAACAGTGCCATCCATTGGCCACTTCAACAACCTGTTTGGACAAGAACACCCAATTTATTAAACACGCGAATGAATTTCAGCATGTTTTTACTCATTTGACAAAAAAAAATCCACAATTAAAAATCAACAAATTTGTCTCCATTTGCCCGTGACTTGGCAACTTCTATTTGATGGAAAATTACGCTTTTATTATTATTCGAAGTTACAACCTGTCAAAAATAACTCCATGTGCGTGTTTTTACAAGGTACCAAACAAGGAATGCACATACCAACATCGCAACATCTTGCTATCCTCCACTTTCCTCTCTGTTAAATCCTTCCTGCTCAAAGGGATCTCCCGCTTTTCTCCCTGGTAGCTGCCCTGCGAATGTTATCCTTAAACCTACTTTCATTTAAGATCTCTTTATCTCTTTGTGCATAGCTGCCCAGGTTTCAGATTGCTATGTGTGATATTTTCATAATTTCAGTGTAATTATGAGTGACATTTCAACCATGAGTGACACTTTCTCGCGAGCATAATCAAGCAATGAAGATGAAGGAAACATATAGATATATAAAATTACACCCATTTGAGCAATGAGAAACTCTGAGATCTTTAAACGGCTGCAAAGCACCAGGGATGGAAGGGCACGCCACTAGCCTAGTGCCCTTGTGACATGATGGTACTGTTTAACCAGGTAAGTAACACCGACTGTTGGGCGCCGGGCTCCTCCTGGGCAGTGGCAATCAATCATGCAAAGGAGCATTGCTTGGTCTGAAGAAGCCCAAACTCAGGGTTCAGAACGTAACACAGTGGTTAGGGTTGACTTTACTGATAAGAATGTATTTCTACCCAAACTAATCCTTTTTAGCAACATTAGAATGATGAAAGACTGAAAAAATATAACTTTCTAACCTGAACCTTTTAGCAACATTAGAATAATGAAAGACTCTGAAAAAAACATAACTTTTTAACCTGCACCATGTAGTTTGCATGCAACTCATTGATGACACTTCATAGCCCACTGCGACAGATTATGATTGCGACTTATGAGCTGCACTGTAACAAAAAGGTCTCTGTGACTAAAGCAGTAACCCACTAAACAATGCATATAAAATACTGCTCTGTGATCTGCATGGTGCACGTCTCTTGCAGCAGCCATATTAACCCTCTACGCTGCCTTAGATTAGTCAGAAGTGCCACTAGACAAAACTCAGATCTCTCTCCAGCAGGTACATTAATCACCAGAGTTATCTTGTCACTTTTATTGTTGCCTGAAAACTACTGGATATACAAGGAACTCTGCAGTGGGTGCTTTCAAAACTGCTGCACGGCTACAAAAACGGCTCCCAGTAACAAAACCAGCCCCCACCCTTCCAGTCTCCTGGGGAAATGCATGATGCCCAGTAGGGCACAGTCCAGACTTGTTCAGGATTCACGACAAAGACCAGGCCAATTGTGAGCTGATCATCCTTAGCTAGTTGCAGACCTTCTAAGTTTCCCACTTCCATGCATGGGTAACTCACCCAGAATAAGAATTTCCTTTCAATTATGGGACACGTAGTTCTGGTTTATATTGCGTTAAACAGGACTACAAATACCAGCATGCAACAAAAAATCTGGAGTAAGTGATCTACTCACGCATGGAACTGTGTAACTTAGAGCTCTGTCCTTACAAAGATGTTGTCTCCCCTTCTAGGCTGTGACTCTTCAATAAAATATAAACCCTATTGTCACCCAGGTGGAGAAATAGTAGCCTATCCTCTCAATGTAAACCTCCTGTTCCTAATAGGTAGAGTTATCCTTATGCACCACTGCATCCTGGTTTCCTTTCACACTGCCTCACTCACTCCACCCTGGTTCCATCCCATGTGAGGGACATTCTTTGTCCGACTTCAGTGTCAGTCACTGCCTCTCCCTGTTGTCCTGTTCAATGACATCTCGTGCCCCAAATGTCTGAATCAGCACTTCTTAAGTGCTGCAAAGTGCAAACCACCCAATGAGTGGCCTCAGAGCACTAAGGAGGAGGCAGGGGTGAGAGGGAAAAGTCAAATATCAAGTGAGAATGCCCACTGTACACTGCTTAAACGCATTAAAACACAAGCAACATACTGCACACCACTGTCCTTTGTTGTACCCGCCCTGGAGAAGATCCCAATATAAATCTATTTAAAGACATTTCTTTCAGTGTGGAAGATGGAAATAACCGTGTACATGTTTATTTATGGGCAGAGAAGAGGCACATTTCTCCTCGCCCGATGGTCATTAGGTTATATTCTTGTGGCATTCTATTGCTTGTGGCAGATATTTTCCAAAATGGCTGCTCCTCGCCGGCATTGTTCTGCTGGCACAGCATCATCGGGGGGCTTTGGTTTCCTTGCATGTTATCCATGATAGTCTCCCCTGCCCCTGACACAATATTCCAATAGAGTGTTGAGCTCCTGGCACGGCGTCTTAGGGACCATTGTATCTTAGGGACTATTGCCTCCTGGTGCGATATTCACGAGGACTATCATCTCCCTGGGCATTATTCCAACACGACACTGCTGTTGTGGCTTAGTATTCACGAAACGAGCATTTCTGCATGCATTTTATTCCTGCAGGGTACACTTCCACTTGGGCTGTATTCCAGAGAGGCACTCCTGATGCATTGTTCGTGAATGGCGTTATTCCCCTGGACCTGTACTGCTGAGAGCCAATATTAGCCTAATTCCACACTCCTAAGGGGCTTCATATTCATAGATATCAACAAGTTTTTTTAAGTTGGAGAAAACTAGATTAAGCTAATTGTGGGTTACAAATTCAAGAGGCTCCCGTCTAAATCTGGAATATTGGCACATTCTACTGCTACTATATTTTTGAGCATACTTAAAAAACAATTTTTGTTTCATTATTCACAGGACATTATTTCAAGGCAGAGTATTCCTGTGGGCACCATTATCCTAGCACAGTATTCCTGCTGATGGACATTGTTATCATAGTGTGCATGTGTGCATGTTTGTGATATTTGTATAGGGCACACCTAGCCAAAAGACAGAGGAGTGCTGTATAGTGTCAAAGGGAAAGACACAGTCAAAGAGCTATCGGAGGGGTAGCTGATTTCTGTGAACAAATGTGAACTGTTTCTGCATGGCGTTGTACTCCTATTTAAAGACGTGTGTTGTCAGCTTTTCTCAACAAGAGTGGGGTTGGGGTAACCCTGATGGATACAGGGATGTTGTTCCAGAGCCTGGGTCCATAGATGGAGAAAACCTGTTGCCTTAGTTTTTTCTATTTTGCACTTATTTGTCTTGAATCTAATAGTGTCATGGCTGCAGGTCTTACAAGTGAAATCAGAGGTGGAGTGCCTGCCTGCCAGATAGCTGGGGTGCTGGTTGTGGTGGCTTTGTAGATGATGCTGCTGGTTTTGAAGATGGATAGGGCTGGCAAGAGGATCCTGTGGACTTTCATAAGGGTGTGGGGATGTGGTCATATTTCTTTAGGCCCTTGATAAGGTGTGCTATAGCATGTAGGATGCCATAAAAAAGCACAAATGTGTAGTCTGGGAGGCTCTGGGACACGGAGGTGTTACTGATGGAGCTAGATTTCTCAAATTAAGCATTGCTTTATTTTTATGTTTCAGACAGACTGCATTTAAAATGGCACACAAATTTTGGTGCAAGTGAAAACACATGGCACATGCCTAGTCCAAAGTTGTTTTTTTTTAAAGTGGCACTTTTGGTGCATGCAGTGAAAAATATAAAATGAGGTTTGGTCATAAATGCTTTCAGTCTGAAATGCTTGTGCTGAATTAACATGTGTTTTTGCAGTGTAGAGAAAACTCGTGATTTCAGTGGTCTCTTTAGCTTTGAATCATGGAATGTGTTCTCTCTTCCCAGTTTCCTTTCCCTTATAATCTACACTCCCTGTTCCTGTCTCAAGAGACTTTGGCTTTGTTGCATATTTAGACAATGTATATTCAGTTCATAACACATCTTTTTATAATGTGTATTAATTAACCATGCACCATCACTACACGGGGCAAAGCATTTGCATGAAAAGCTATCTAAAACATTAGAGCATGTTGCTATGAGTATGTATTAACTGTGTGCGCTTTCAAAATTTACACTAGTGCATGTTTTATGCTATGTTGTACATTGCACATTTTTGCATGTTGTGCACAAATAATAAGAAAAGCTGCTTTAAACTTATAGCTTTTGCTAGGTTATCATTTATACAGGGTATTAGTATGGGTGAGGAAAAACATAATGGGATTTATTTAATAAATTAATACTATTTTTGTGTTTGTTTTGATTATGGGCCCACCATTAAATGGCTGCCTAAGAATCCAGCATGGCTGAGAATCGTGCTGAGAGACGCATGCGCAGATTATACCAGCTGCATACTGCCAAGTGCCTCAAGTGAAGACCTGGTTCAAGGCCACCATGAACTCTACATTCTTGTTACCCTGCCAATGTATCAGTGTTTGTGGAATGTGTCCTTCCTGCGTGTGATATGACAGGAAGGAGGAAATAGACTGAAACATTTTTCCTAGTAAATGTTGCTAAAACATATAATTGTATTAATCATTCTTTTGTTAGAACTGGTGTGGGTTGGATTTGCCAATGAGAACAGGATGGTGAGACCCTCGTCATCTAAGCTATCCAATCAGGGTGCAAGCTTTACTGAAAATTGCAACCTTATTAGTATAGTCAGCCAAGAATTAGAGTATAAATATGACCTCTTTAGGGGGCTTTGGGGGCTTTTTTTTTAGAGGCTTTAGAAGCTTTTGCGGGTGCAGTCTGAGAGCAGATTGCGTCGGATGAGAGATAGAGGGAGGTGGGGGGCATAGGCTAGCCTTGCACATCATATTTTTGGCAAGGTAGATCACATTCCTCTGTGGTCTGTGAAGGAGGGGCCTTTTCAGGAGCAGCGTCTCTCTGTGAACACAGAGAGGACAGATGAGCAGACCAGGGCAGAGAGTGGAGCTGGATAGAACAGGATTAGATTTTGATGCTAAAACTTTTAAGTTCATGCTTTGACTAATTAATTAGTTTTTGAAAAGATTTGTCTCATGCATTTATTTCTCTTTATGGGAGATTTTTGCCAATTATTAATTATTGATTAGCCTTGCATAATTCACTCTTGAATTATATTTCCTGAACTCTTTAAAGAACTCTGATTGACATTTGATTCCTCATTCTCTTCCTTTATGGAATGTTTTTGTATGCAACCTATAATATGTTTTGTATTAATTCTATTTTTCCTATTTTCAATTCTGTAACCTGATTGATATTTGACTAATGAATAAAGGGTCAGAGAACTTTAACTTTTAACTAGAAAATAAAACCCTTTAAAATACTCACAACTCTCTTTATTGGCTTAAATATTAATTGCATTTTTGATTTTTCATGTTTATGTAAATCTCCTGATGGTAATATACAGTGGCAAGGGTCCAGTACCTTTGCAGCGGTAAATTAGAAGGTAAATGAGGTTTTGCATTGAGAAATTACCGTGAAATTACCGCTGCATAATTACCATCAGTGGCGGTGCGTCCATTGGGGCGCTGGGGCGTTGCCCCACTAAAGCCACATGCCCCCATTTGCCCCCATTCGTTTTTAATAATGTACGTCAAAAATTAGTATACTAACGCGCTAATTCCTGGCCGGTCGCCGGGCCACGCCTGAGGCAATCAGGAAGGTGAAGGGGGTCGGGCCGCGGCAGCACTCAGTAGTGCGCATGCTCGGTTTTGGGCTGGTCATTTTTACCACCAGCCCGAACATGCGCACTAGCCTTTCCCTTAGGAGAGCGAGGGTTGCTCCATGCCGCAGCCCCCGGTCTCCTAATGGGTGGGGAGTATCCCTGCTCAAGCCAATCTGGCGCTGCTCCAGCAGCACCAGGATTGGCTGAGAGGCTCAGGCACTGCACGCGTTCACACTTCCCCGCGCAGTGAGAGGCTGCTGGCATAATAGCCAGGCATTGGGTGCTGCGCGTGGGTGGAACTTGATGAACGTATGTGGCCAATCACTGTGGCTTATCAAGCCATGCAGAGACAGTGATTGGCCAATGGCCATTTTGTTATGATGATGTCGTCGGGACACACACGACGACGAGTCGAGTCAACACCACACCACACCTCGTGTTTGTTCAGTGAGTGCCTGCCTGTCTAAGTCTACTGCTCGGGTCACCATTAGACGTCGTCACCACGTATCGTAAGGTAAGTCAAGTCACTCAGAAGTGTGCAATGCATGATAATGCATTTATTTTACTTTCCGTGACAAATGGTTTTAGGCGGCGGCTCTCGTTTGCCTGCGCGGCCTCGAGATCTTAGTATACAGCACTTGGAAACAGATTAAAAATGTAATCTGTTTCCAAGTGCTATAGTTACTAAGATCTCAAGGCCGCGCAGGCGAACGAGAGCCGCCGCCACAGATGGGGTCCGCCAAAACGCATTCATTAGCAGTTAGCAATAGGCCTTAGGCCGCATTGACACTGCAGCCCCTCGAAGCATTACAGGCATTATCGTTCGACACAAGTGTGCAGGTGAGAAAGGCCTCGCCCTCGCCTCTTCTGAGCCCTAATCCCGGCCTCCCGCCCAAAGCTCTCAGGGACCCGGACCCGTGCCTTTGAAGCGCTACCGGAGGTCTGGTTTACACTGGGATCCCCTAATGAAAGCATGGTGTTCCTTAAAACCGCTGTCTGGCTTCATCCAGGCCTGGGAATCCCGGCCCTCTCGTGCACACAAAAGTGCTGATGGATGTCTGTCTGTCAGTGCCTCGACTCGTGGGCCTCAAGCCTTTGTCTGACAAAGTGCCCGTCTTTCTGATGCCAGCCGAAGCTTACCTATTTTTATTTCGTGCATAGAAATTCCCACTTCTCCGTCAAAGAATGATAGTCAGTGTTTTGTTTCTGTTTCTAAATGTGTTTAACTACATCATTAGAAGGTGTGTTAGTGTTTTACCAGATTAACATCGTAATTTGGGCACCTCAGTTCACAAATGCCTTAACAACTTTACATTTACGATTTGGATTTATACTCGAAAATGGAGTCAATGACATGTAAACCTACACCAGTATGGTACCAGTTTATGTTAGATTGAGTATCCTTAGAGGGTCGGATTGTGGATGTTTCTGGGTGGTAACCCCTGTAAAAGTAGGAGAAAATGCAGGCATTCAAAAGCTTTTGCAGGTAGCGTTGTGTATTCGATGTGGGCACACTCCAGAAATTGATGGGGATGGATGTCACCAGCATTCATTCCTGGAGACAGGAACTCTGGCCACCTTCCTGCGGACAGCAATCTCCAAACCCCAATCATGATTTTCATGTCTTTTCTGGCTCATATCATCATGCATGTTGCTTTAATACAACATGTGATGTCACTCCGTCACACTTTAGTGCTATTCATTGATCGTCATGACTGATACACTGTGGCGTCTATGACTAATCTGCAGTGCCAGTGTCACCTGTCTGCTGTCTTAGTTAAGCACGCTAACCTATTCTGTGGTTCTACCGACTTGTGTGAAGCATGCCCAGTTGTCTCCTTCTGCGCCCTCTTCTTTGTCTGTCCCGCCAATCTTTCCCCTTCCTTGTACATTGCCCCCTCTCTACTTTCCTCTCATGTGTCTCTTTCTTCTCTCTGCGTTGTTGTTTCCCCATCCAAGTCTCTCCATCTTACACTGGTTCTCACCACGCGTCTCCGTCTCTCGGTGCCCCTCTCCCTCCCAGTCTCTTTGTATCTCACCCTCTCTCTATGGTTCTCGTTCCCTACCTCCTCTTGCTCTCCACGTGTCTCTCACACTTTCGACGCATCTCATCTCCCTCTTTCGAGCTTTCTCAGTCTCCCTCTCATTCCCTCTGTCTCCCTCTCATTCCCTGTCTTCCTCTCATTCCCTCTGTCTCCCTCTCATTTCCTGTCTCCTGAAACCCTCTCATTCCCTCCGTCTCCCTCTCATTCCCTCCGTCTCCCTCTCATTCCCTCTGTCTCCCTCTTAACATTCACCTCAGTGTCAATTAACTCCCAAATACAGCAATCAGCAAGGAAAAAGTGACCAATGAAACCTTTACAAATTGTCTGGCACTGCGCTGCGCACGTGTGGCACTTTTCTGGTAATTTTTTTCTTCAGTTAGAAATGTTTTATATATACATATACAATTTGGCAAAAGGTGAATTGTGTGCATAGTGCGCAAAATTCTGCTGCAGTGTTCTTGCCCATATGAACTTTCAAATGTCATCAGCCGCCACTGGACTGGTCAAGTAAGGTTCAAACTATGAAAAATAAATGAAAAACGAAATAAAGCAAGCCAGAGTGTTCGCAAAGTGGCTACATTGATTTTATTCACACCCAAACATATAAGCGCTACTTTACAGAGTTTGCCAGTGAAGCAGTACTTTTGTTTTCTTGTCTTTTTTGAACAGCATTGTTTTCCCTGGTGGGGAAGTGCACCAATCGTGGGGTACTGCAATGACTGATTGATGGGTGGATTGGTAACCATGTTCTTCCTGCTTACATTTCACATGCTTTACTTTGCTTTTTCCAGGATGTTGGTACTTTTTATTTAGGCAGCATATTGCTCTCTTGTCTAGTGCATAATTTGAATGGAGTTGCAAGTATATTATGGTTCTAAAAGCACTCGCTACCACCTTCCTGGCCTCTAGCAATTTTCAGAAACAATACACAAATGTCATGATAATGCTGATGGTTAATGTTTTTCCTAGAGAGAGATCAGAGTTTTGTCTAGTGGTAGTTTTGACTCATGGAAAGGTCGCGCAGAAGGTTAATGTGCCTGCTGCAAAGAACATGTGCCTGATGCGGATCACAGAATGCACATGATGTAAATAGGTCAGTGAGTCACTGCTTTTGTCAGAGAGATCCTTTTGTTACTTGCAGTTTGAAAGTTAAAATCCGAACATACAACAGTGAGCTATTAACTGTCATCTAAGAGCTGCATGCAAACTGCAAGGTAAAAATTAGAGCGTTATGTTTTTTCCCCCCAGACTTTGTTTGATTATCCTAATGTTTCAAAAATAAATTATTCTATTTTTATTTTCAGCACCTGGTAAAGCCGGACAACCATTACCTAATTTTTGGGCAATTTTTGGGCGAAGAACAAGAAGCCCCAACCTCCTTTGCTGCTCTTTCACACCGGCTACAACCCAGCAAACACCAGTGTTAAAGGTAAGGAAACTGATGCGATATTTTTTTAGATTGGAGTTAGGGCTATGTATGTGGTCGCTCTACATGGTGGTTGGGGTGGGTGCACATTTTGAATATTGTACCCTCAGTGGATGGAATTTACTAATAGCCTTAGCCCTGTGCTTTGGGCAATAACGGTTGTTAAAGGCACTATCTATCCCTTGCCTTGTTAAAGGCCCTCAACTTCAAGCAGTGTCTGTTTCAGTGCCTTCAGCAACCAGTATGGCACACAGAGGCAGCAGGCAGTAAGGCTGTATTTTTAGCAGTCATGTTGTGCAAAGGGGAGCTGCTAGAGATATATTGCGATAATGCACAAGATATATGTATTTATACTGAAATTTGATATTATTGCACCAAACCTTATACGTTGTACTTAGATTATTGACAGGTTTCTTTAATATTGGTAAGGCCAGCATCGACATGAATACAGTAGAACAGCTAATTGCAAGGCCATTCTTTGGACGGAAACTTGAAGAGAAACTACATATAAAGCAATTAGGACCTGATCGGCCTGACCTAAAACTACAACAAGTTACCCAGGACAGAGGAAAAACTTACAAACGTACATTCTCAAACACCTGGTACACAAAAGCTGATTGGCTTACAGGGTGCGCGTCAAAAAATTCTCTGTTCTGCTTCCCCTGCTTGCTGTTTGGTGGTGACATGTCTTGGACAAAACAAGGAGTGATAGACTTGAAGCATTTGTCTGACAAAATAAAGAAGCATGCACACACAAGAAGCCATATGGAAAACCTGACGAGACTGGGAATGTTGGGAGACACACCGATTGAGCACCACATAAGCGATGCATACCGCAAAACAATACAGAAACACAATGAAGCAGTTGATAGGAATAGACACATACTATCAAAAATAATTGATTGCATTAGTTTCTGTGGTGCTTTCGAACTGGCATTGCGAGGCCATGATGAATCTGAAAGTTCCTCAAATCCTGGAATATTCAGAGGCCTTGTGGATTTAATAGCAAGCATAGACAAGGAAATGGAAGCACATTTAGCAAGTGCTACAGTCTTTAAGGGCACCTCTAAAACGATACAAAATGAACTCCTTCAGTGTATGCTAGGAATTATGAGAAGCCATATTGTCCAAGAGGTGCAAAACACAGACTTTGTGGCTATTCAGGCTGATGACACCACTGATGTGGCCACAAAAACACAGTCCGTATTAGTCTTTCGGTACCTTGACAAAGACAGTAAAGTTGTGGAGAGGTTCTATGGTTTCGCACATTTAAGAGACTCTAGTGCAGAAACCATTACTTCAACTATACTGCGTGAACTGAACTTCATTTTTCCAGAGCTACCTCAAAGAAAAAAACTTATCGCACAAAGCTATGATGGTGCGTCCGTAATGAGTGGAAGCCTTAGTGGAGTACAGAAAAGAATTAGAGATGTGTACCCTAATGCTCATTATGTACACTGTTACGCCCACCAGCTTAATCTTATTATGCAACAGGCAGTATCAAAGATCTCCGAGACACAAATTTTCTTTCAGGATGTAGGAGGCATGGCAGCATTCTTCTCATGTTCCCCCAAAAGAACGGAAGCACTTCAGGAGATTGTGGACAAAAGGCTTCCAAGGGGATCCTCAACTCGTTGGAACTTTAACATACGTACAGTCAACCTAATCTATAAACATAGGGAGGACCTTGAGAAATGTTTTGACGCCATAGAAATTGAAAAGTCATCCTGGAGTTCACATTTTCAATATAAACCCAAATAGAAACTCTCATGAATTGCTTCCGCCAGCACCAACAGTGGTACAGGGACACCCGGACTTTAGGCCGTTCTAGAGTCTAGAATAAGAAAGGGTCTGCAACAATACTTGATTGCATGGAAGGGGTATGATGCATCCCAGAGATCATGTGAACTAGCCTGATTTGTTTATGATCACCACTTGGTCAAAGAGTTCCATTATCAATTCCCCAACAAGCCTTCCCCTAGAAATTACATACTGGTATCCTGAACTAGTATCCTAGTATTTCACTGAAAAGCAAGCACCCCTCTGCTTCTGTATACGCACATCTGGATAATGTCACAAGCTACCCACAGCCATATTGCACTTATCAAAATCAACCAAAGAATGTATGTCAGACTTCATCTCATTTTACGTATTAAACACTAAACTAGTCTATGCGCTGAACTAAAACTTATTGAAGTTTTTGATTTGCAGTAATTTTATGCTGCAGTACGATTCTTTTTATGAATTACACAAAAGTCATACTTTGCCAAAAACATTGTTCTAAAGCAGTGATACTCAAAGTACGCCCCCCGGTCAACAGCAGCACTGGCTGCTGTTTTCTCGACTCAGCACAAACATTGAGAAAGATGTTAAATATAGGGGTAAGCATTTATTTAAAGGTTGACTTAAGTTAAAGATGGGATGTAACTAAGGTGTCCTGCACTACTTAGCATTAGGAACACCTTCACTTATAAAGACATCTTGCAACAAACGTGTGAAAATGTGATGGTCTCTTCAAAAAGTGTAATTCTTTAACATGCAGAAGTATTTGAACTTCGTGTATCAGATTATATCTGTGCATTGAGAAGTATTTTTTAAAGGGATAGTTTGGAAACATGAATTTAGAAGCATTCATGCTTCACCCTACTCTGGCAACAATGCAAATAGTGAACTAAGAGGCAAGTCAGTTGTTATGTGCCACTCTGAGTGGCCTGGGTTGCTATTGTACCTGGATAACAATATAGTATATTAAATAAAAGCGTGCATCCTCAAGTCATGTATTTCAAGGTCCTTTTGTATGTGATAATGAAGAAAAAAGAGGTAAGGTAAAAAAGAACAATTGTCTTGGATCACACAATTTGGCCAAGTGAGGAAGCCGGGATTGATCCCAGGTTTTCTGGTTTCACATTGCGTAATTCAGCCTTTAGATGTACATGCTTCTCTTCCCCAATGCCCACCTTACACCCCTTCCGCTTCACTCTCACTGGCCACCCTACTGGCATCAATGCGTCCCTCGGTCACACCACAGGCCAAGCTTTTTGGCCCCCCTGGAAAATGTTTGCGAGTATCCAGGTTCTACAGAGTAAGCAAAAAATCAGATCTATTTATCACCAGAAAATAATGTGTCTCCTGGGCTCACTGTGTCACTGGATTCAAGCTATCCTGGCTGATGAGGGGTGATGCCCCGAAACCGGCCCTAGGATGCTTGTTTCCGGTCCAGGGAGGAACTGGCTTGGCAGTTCGGGCTGGACTGTTCCCATGGGGCACAGGGTCAAGACTGATTTGCATATGGCTGGGTCTAAACTGGGGTGGCATGGTGAGCAAAAGAACGATGGATTTAACCCAGATCTATTGACTGGGGGTGAATGTTTGATTTGCTCTGCATTCCATCCATCATCTGTGTGTCTTTTACTGAAAAGACAGCACAAAGGGTAAAACTCCACTCTTACATCACTTCATGCTGAAAACAAATGATGCAACCAAGCACAATGTATGTAATTAGGAACCCCAGCAATTGTTTAGTTATATTGTGTGATCCGTGACATAACCTGCTACCTGTCTACCTCAGTTCCCCTGTCCCAAGAAAATGGGAAGTTAAAAACAGGTTTATGCCGGTGTTATCACCAGATAATTAAAATATTAACTCTGGTTTAAGATGATCAATAAGATTAGTGCGCCCTTTAGATTATTTAAATTATGGGCTCAATAATGTGTTTAAAAATATAAACAGTACATTATTCCTCAAATGGTACACAATGTGATCTCTGAAATTGTATAAACCATTTCTCCATGTGTAAAGTAATTGCTCATTTAAGGCACTGAACAATACGGTTTGCAGAATTAAGACTGTGACATTAAGGGATTATTTTTACCACTATACATTTTATTTTAGGATTGCATACAAAATTAAAATGTCGTTGCTAATACTTATCTTTTCTCTAAACCACCTCTTACCATCATGCAAATTCAATTCTGCAATCAAATTGCAATTTTTCCAAACCCTGTAAAATACCATTATTGCTAAGGGCAAAAATAAACATTCAAATGTACAGGTTGTGAGCTTTTTAATTGAAAGTGACTCTTGAAAAGATGACGTCGGTGCAGCTACAGATGTGACCTTTGCTCTAAACATGTATAAAAATATATCTTTCCTCCGTGATGCAGCTCTTGGAAGTCCGAGTCATCATTAGAAAATGACAATATTTTACATATTGCTGTCCTGGGACACATCCCTTCTTGGCTGCAGAGTTATAATGGGTTTCCGGCTCCAGCGCCGAGGCCCCTCTGACAGTGATGGCCCCAGAGCCGCGCCGGGCCTGTTCCATCCATCACAGCTCCGCGGATAAACAGGCCTCCTTCTCTGTGACTTCACCAGGCCCTGGCAAGATCAATAATTGTGTTCAGATGTTGCAGACATTTCCTTTTTAATCCCATTTATCTCTCCATCCAAACGTGGCAACCAGCCTAACGGGGAGCTCTTGTTAGCCCCAGGAGGGGCTTGTATTGTTGCAAACTCAGCATGGCCTGCATAGCTCAGCTCTGTAGCACTATCTGTCATTGTCTGGCTCTTCACTGTTCATCTGCTCAAACCATCCAGCACAACTCAAGGCACATCATCATTTGGACGAGTTTATTAAAACCGTTCACATTTTTAAGACTATTGTGAAAATCCCAATTCTTACTTGAAAGTGTCTCGACACGACACGTTAGTGACTGTCAGTGGCAAAATAGGGCATCCAATGAAAACATGCTTGCTGTTTCATTAGCACTGCTTGGATTTGAATGTGAGATTGCCATTAATATTGTTGTGGATAATTAGCACTTGTGGGCCCTATTTCGAGTAGCTGATACTTTTTGTTTTACTACACGTTTTATGGGAACAAGTTAGTTTCCAGAAAATTAAAATGCCCCCCACCTTTGACTCGAGCAAAGCAAGTAAGTCTGACCATGCTTACGAGTTTTCTGGAAGGGATATCGTCATTGCTTAATTTGTAAAATAATACGTGCCGGAGCCCACAGTTCTGCTCAGAGGGCCGCATCCGGAGTTATCGAGCATCGGGGTGCCCATGATCGGGGTGCAATCACAGTCCTGATTCCACTCCATGGCTTGTTTATCGACCACCAGATACCGCCTGCCTGCTTATTTCACTCTTTGTGGTTCTTTTTCATCCTTGCTTTCTTTCTTTGTGGTTGTTTTTAATCTTTCTCTTCTTTCTACTTTCACTCTTTTGCGGTTTTCTCTCTCATAATCTGGGTCAAAATCTGATGAGGAAAAATAAGTGCCGGCCCCCAAAAATAAGTGCTGGTCGGCCCCACCTGCAACCACCGGCACAAATTAAGCACTGGCATATTGGTGGTGAGGTGATACTTGCCTCTTAAGATTTTTTTTTAAAAGGGCTTAATCATGCATTTTACAAAAACTGCTTGCCTTAAAAAGCCTAATAGCTTTTAGGTGGTTCTGAAAAGACACTCATGAAATAATCCAAAAAGAATACTACCAATGGACTGAGGCTGACCCCACTCTGAAGGTCTTGGAAGGGCAGTCTTCCTTTCTACTACCGTTTTCTATGTTTTCCTTTTTTTCTTCCTTATTTTCTTTGTTTCACTTCCATACTTTCTGTCTCTTCCTGGCTCTCTCTACTGCTGTCCCTCACTCTCGCCTTCCTTTCCAAATTTCGTAATTTCTCCTTCCCTCTCTCTAGTACTGCAGCTCCATTGCCAGCCCCCACCGCCACCTCTTAGCTCAGTGATGGCATTTTGGTGAAATTTGATTTAGAACTTCCTCCTAAATAAGAAAAAGGAGTGAGCCCCTTAGCAGTAATTATACTTTCATTGTGACCCAAAGTACCAGGCCACCAGACCCAGTGGCAGCCCCTGGAGGAAGGACCCCCTCCTCCCCATTTAACTAGGGCGACGGGTTCCCTACTCCCTATACAGGAATCCTGCAGCTCTGTGGTGTTTAATCCATGAATTTCCCCTGCTGCAAGCAATCAAAATCTCTAGGTGAAATGCTATAGCTGCTTAAGTGAGGGATTCCCTACTCCACTGTTTGGGAATACTGCAGCTCTGTGGTGTTTATCCTGGAAATATCAGGGCATATTATCAAGGGCTGGCGATAACATTATCGCCGCTTTAGAGTCCGTTTTCGGGCGAAAAACGGTGATAATTTTATCGCTTTATCAACAAGGACACGCTAGCGCGTGTTTCCCTGCCTTAGCGCCCGGTTTCCTATCGCCTCGCCTCAGATGCAAGGTAGGCGTGCCCCTTTCAACTACATTATAAAATATCGCTAACGGTGCTTCGCTGTATTTACAACGAAGCCCCGTCCGGTTTAGCGCTGATTTTTTTCACGCTAACTGGGCCTTAACGCTGGAATTTAACGTCTGTTAAATTCCAGGCTAAGGCATACCTAATATGGGAGGTGGATTGTGTGGCTAAGACCACAGGCCCTATCATCAAGGATATCGCCGTTTTCCATGGAACATCGCTGGAAAACCAGCGATGTTCCATGGAAAACACCGCCATCGCTGGAAAATTATCGCCATTGCGCTATGCGTTGTTGATACAGCGATAGCATGGCGATAATTGCCGGCGATAAATAATTTCTCGCTAAGAGCGGCCAGCGATAATTATCACTGCTGCTTGATAATATGCCCCATCATCTGCTACAAGCAAAGTCTCCGGGTGAAATGCCAGGGAAAAACATGTTGGAATGAGCATGGTAAATCAGATTCTGCATGTTATTCCCCCAAAATGTATAATCTCGGTAATTGCCTGTTTATGTATTATGCTTCACTGTATGGAAATACTGAAGCTCTGTGGTTTTAGCCTGGAAATTTAACCTGCTACAAGCAGGGCCGGCTTTAGAACTGGTGGTGCCCAGTGCGACAATCGTTTTTGGCCCCATGAGCACCTTCTCCACTGATTCCCTCACTACCACCCTCCAACAGTGCCCCTCATCTTTCCATAGCCCCTTTCTCGCATGCATTTCCTTTGTTTTATAGTGCTACTCATACCAGTCTAGGGTGTCAGAGCACTTTACATCAAACACATTATAGAGACAATGAATCATACATGTGTAAATCACCCTATAGGAAATGTTACATGAATCAATGAGGATTACAGGGTGTAGGAACCACATCTTACCCATATTGGTAGGCAATATATTTTAAGAGTGCTTGGTCTGGAGCAGCACAAACTCTGGATTTACAACGTACCACGGTGGTTGGGGTTGGCTTTACTATTGAGAATGTATTTCTAGCTGAATTAACCCTTTTTACCAACATTCGGATAATGGAAGAGTGGGGAAAAACCTGAGGTTCCAACCCTACATCTTCCAGTTTGCATGGAGCTCTTTCATTACAGTTCATAGGTCAATGTCATATTTTAGGATTCTAACTTATGAACTGCAAGTAACAAAAGGATCTCTGTGACAAAAACAGTAACCCACTAAGCAATCCACATACAATACAGTTCTGTCATCTGCATTGTACAAGTTCTTTGCAGCAGGCATATTAACTCTCTGCGCTACTTTAAGATGAGTCAGAATTACCAGTAGACAAAACTCAATCTCTCTCCAGTCGCAACATTAATCATCAGAGTTATCTTGGCATTTTTAATGTAGCCTGAAACTGTCCAACACACAAGGTACTCTGCAGCGGGTGCTTTAAAACCCATAAGTTATTTCAAAACACATTTCTCCCCTCCCCCACCCGAGATCAGCGCCAGGTGCAACTGCACCGGTCACACCGCCCTAAAGCCGGCCCTGGCTACAAGCAGTCAATGTCTCCGGGTGAACAGGGATTCCTGTTTCTTGTGACTGCACAAGTACTGATGCCCTACCCCACTGTACGGGAATACTGCCGCTCTGTGGTGTGTAACCTAGAAATTCCAGCCGCTACAAGCAATCAAAGTCTCTGTGTGAAATGCCAGGGAAAAAGATGTTGGAATCAGCACAGTAAATCTGTTTCTGCACGTTATTCCCCAAAACTTGTAATCCTTGCAATCTGCAACCTCCCAAAGTTACTGGGAGGGACACCCACTGACAGTAAATCTGGGGAAGGGAAATAACAGCGATTATTCCAGGCCACTCATAATGGAGGCCATATGGCGATCACGTTTGGCTTTGCAGTACCTTCTGGTAGCCCAGGAGGTGACGTTTACAGAGGAGAGTCTGATTCCGTTTTATGGAGCCCTGCAGTCAAGTAGTGAAGGTTCCACAAACGGGGGAAATGAGTGAGAACCTAGAGTGACTGGGTGATGACTATACCCACTACCTGTATAAAGATTTCTTCTTCGGTTTTTGAGGACATTGTTGGCTGAGAGGGTGAGGGTGAGGGCAGGGTCAGTGGTACCCTGTAAATTTTGTGCTGAGCTGGGAACAGCAGGAACCGTGATATAGAAAGCGCTCTGGTGCCGAATGTATGATGATACAACGCGTACCATCACAACGCGGTATGTTACATCGTGGTCTTGACAACGCAAGTCGTTACATCGACTTGTGCTGGAGGGCGCTGGATTTCGGATTAGTGTGAATTACTATTCCAACTCCAGTCTACGTACAGTAGGGAAGGTGTTGGAATAGTAATTCACACTATTCCTTAGTCTAGAGCGCCCTCCAGTGTAAGTCGATGTAACGACTTGCGTTGTGAAAACCACGATGTAACCATACCGCGTTGTAATGGTTTCGTGGTAAAGGATGTTTCCCCTGGTGCCCAGCTGGTGTTTGTGCCCCTGGGGCACCTTGTTATTACAGAAAGGCTTGCAGTCACTTGCGATGCCCTTTCTGTACTTTCGATCTCATTGGCGCCAAATATGCACCAGTGCGATCATGAAGGGGCATTTCCCAATTTTCATATGAAACATTGCAGAGGAGGGAATACTTTGCCATTGCGCCCGTCCTGTATTACAGACACAGGTGCAATGGCAAAGAAGCCATCAGCAGGTGTTTAATTGTGTGCTAAATGAAGGTGGTGCACGGTCACTGCATCTCCCAAGGGTTCCCCTTGGAGGGAGGGAAAGGGGGTCCCAAAATACACTCCAAACATCCTCCAGCAATTGTGTGCAGTCACTCATTGCTCCTGCCTGTGAGGGCACTCTTGCCTCCCCACCTTTCAGCCAGAGCCGCAGCACAGATTAGAACAGTGTGCAGTGGCGACTGCCTGTGAAAGGAGGTAATAGGGCAAGGGAAGGGATGAAACAAATAAAAAAATGTACTTACCTTTTTTGCCACCACCGCCTCCGCCGCACGCCTCTCTCGCCTCTCTTCCGTCTTCTTCTCTGCTGGAATAAGCACCGGCAGCACCCAGGCTTCTGGACTCTGCCGGCCAATCACGATGCTGCAGGAGCAGCGTCGTGATTGGTCTGAGCAGCCTGTTTGGCCGCTCAGGCAGTCCCTGGGGAGGCTGTGCATGTTCTCCACGGGGCAGTGCAACACAGCCTAATGGAGAACATGCCAAGTGCGCATGACGGTTTGGCTGGCCCTAGAGGGCCGGTCAAAGCAGCATGCGCACGTAGGGAGGGAGTGCAAACCACTCCTGCTCCCTCTGTGGTGAGCCAGCCCTGCCCAACCTGGCTGAAGTCGCAAAGAAAAATAAAATGATAATAACTTCTTTTTATTTTAATTTAATTTTAATTTTCCACTGCTCAACGAGCAGTGGGGCGACATTCCTCCACCTTAGCAGAGGAGCCGCCACTGACAGTGTGCTCTCTCAGCGGCGTCCGGCACCGGTAAGCGCGGTGGGGCGGAGCAGGGTGAGGCGGGGGGGAGTCAACAGACCATGGAATAGGTATTATTTATTTATTCAATTATACCTATTCCGTCGTCTGTCGACGATGCAAAGATTGTGGGTTAGAATTGTGTGTCCCTGACAATCCTAGGGATTTCAGACAGTTGCAGACGATGGATGCTGTTGAAACACAGTTTTCTACCGAGGGCAATCCTGGATCCTAGTGTATAATAAACCAACATTTGAGATCACCAGGATGACAGTTTTTTTTAAAGCAATCTCTATTGATTTTCAGATAATACACAGACAAAAACATACCGTAAGAGGTCCTTTTACAGAATTTCAACAATCCCATTTCCCCAGAAAGGATTAAGTAATATCACACATAAGAGAAGTACGAATGGGTTTCATAGAAATAGATGCGGGGTAGCAACGTTGGATTTGCATTAGAGAAGTCTTAAAGCAGATATAATCATCTTGTAAAACCATAGACCACTGCCGCACATAAAATATATCAGTACAGTAGAAATTAAGGAACACCAGGGTTGACTAATTATTACGTGCACTGGAGAAGTGGAAGCAGGACAATATTTACATCCGATTTATATCATGCCACAGCACAAAGAGCCTTACAGTTAAAGCCGTAACTTAACAAGGATGCCTTGGGCCCTTTGACTACTGTTGGGGTAGTCAAGTACAGCATTGTCAGGGTGCAATGGGCCCCAACGAGAGCGAACGTTGATGAGACTGTGGCTAACTTTTTAATCTTCCATGATGTTTATGAACACCAAGCCAAATTAAATAAACATTTGTCATGCGGGGGTGGGAGGGGCATGTTAGCACCACCCCTTTCCAAAAGGTGAGTTAGCATTTTTTAGTTTAACCGCCAATTCGGTTAGCCGTTAGAAAGGGGAATATATTATTATCAAACTGGCAGGAGTTTTTTTGTAATACCCCCGCTGTTGGTGAACATTATGAGACATACAAAATGTAGAATGGAGTTTCAGAACCCCCCTTCCTTTTCCCATTGGTGAGGAGGTAGCATTCTTGCCTTTTATCCCAGCCTTGTCCAAGGAAGGGGTCTAATTTTTAAAACCTTTCCGTTGACCAAAGATGGGGGTTGTGTCTGTTTTCCCCAGAACCTTGCCAAAACCAGAAGATGCATTTACTTCCTTTCTCCATCTCTGCTCTGGCCAAGATTAGGGTATTTTATTTTTACCTACACTGCCTTGTCCAAGGCTGGGTGGAATTTGTTGATTTGTACTCAACCCCTATGAGTGGGGGGGGGGTTGCATGTTTTTTGCACCCTCGTTTCACCCAAAGGAGGGGTTATCTATGTTTAACTACATTTGCCGTGCCTAAGAGTTGGGCTGGTGGATGTTCCCTTCGTGTTTTAGCAAAGGGAACGGGAGGCAGTTTTCTTTCTCAATGCTCTCCAAAGCTCTTAATGAAAATTTTGTTAGAAAAATGTTCTGTTTTCAACAACGAAAAAATGAAAAACCATCCACTTTACCCAAACGTGGAGGACTCTTTGGCCCTTCTTTGATCCCCTCAAAACCTCCACCAGCCAGAAGGAAATGTGTTGAAGAACAGGGTAACTATGACAAATAGGTTGCAAAATTCCTCTGTGCATTTTCTCCCTTTTCTAGGCCCAAGAATCCACAATCCCTCCGATGGCCTATCCTTTAGCCACAGGAGTCAATCACGCCCTGATCTTCTTGTATGCCATATAAATCGGGGAAGCAGTATACCCATTGCATACCCTATAAACTTGACCAATAGTTACAAAATGTTATTCACACTCCTGTAAGGTAGCTATATACCGCAAGTACATCTCGACCACTGCCCCAGCATCCAGCAACCAAAGCCCCAGCATCCAGCAACCAAAGCTGTGTCTTGGCGAAGAAGGCTAGGCAATATCCTAGATCAGGTGGCAGTCCTTTAGAACCTTGAACATGAACACAAAAGAAAGATGAGGCAAGGAGGCAGGGCTCCATAAATAGCAACATACCCAATTCTCCCAACATTTGGGCAGAACCGCAGGTGGATTGTATCCAAGGGCTAAAATGTGGGCTATAGAACTCAATACAGACTTGACATTGTCAAAGCTCTGCAAAAGACAAGTTGCATAGGACTCCTTGAGCACAGGACTCAAGACTTTCATACGGCTCTGTGGCGGGTTGATTGTAGCCATCTGAGGGGCAGATGTATCAAAGGGTTTTACCCATTCTATGTCTATACGAAAATGTGTTGGTATATATGGCCCTGGCACCTTTGTCTAGATACAGAGAGACTGTTAAGTTGAACCACACACACGATTATGTGATTCAGTGCAACCCAAAGGATACACAAAGTAGTAGAACATCTAGTACAGCAGTTATCGCCCAATTGACACCCTGCCCAGAACTTTCAGATATTTGCATTCTACATTCTATTTTGAAACCCCAGTATGCCTACAGATTAAAGTAAACATGTAACACATATAATTATGAGACACAAGAAATTATATAATAACCTCCCATATTCAAAAATAAAAAACAACAAAAAATAATGTCAATATAACTCTTTGACCCACACTGCTTTCACGCTTTTCGACATATTTCCATGCAGTTCCATGCAAAGCACCCTTTTTTGACAAAACTTGGACCATCAGAATTCACATATCTATCCCCTTGTCCTGCCTTTCCATACATTTCCAAAACTTTAACTTTCTCCTCGATGTTGACACTTAAGTTGAAACTTAATCTCTGCCATTATTTCCTTTATAATTCACAACTTTCCTAGCTCAACCAGAACAGCTGACCTTGATACCGCCTCACAAATTCCTGTTGTCTATACTTCACCCTTCCCATTGAGGATCCCATTCTCAATTTGATCCTCAATATGTTTCCTCCCTTGGTATGGTATAAGATTGTCTAGCATAATGCAAATCATCATAATTTGTCTTAATTTTCATCTGCATCTCTTTTTACTTTTTCCTTATCTTCCTGATGCTGCAACCAATGCATACTTTTCCCATGTTCTTGTTGGGCAACCATCTCAAACTAACCATCAAACATGCTTTGTGCCTCTAGCAATGGCTCAGATTTAACCAGATTGACTAATATGCTATACAACAATGCACACACAACATATCCCTCAATGAGACAGTTAATGATACCCGAGTGACCACTACGTTGCAGACGCAATCCCCCAACTAACCGGCTTGCTCATTCAGTCATGACATTTCCTTGAGGATGATAATCATCCCTGTACTCTGTAAAACATCTGTAGATCCTCTGAATTAAACTGTACACAATTTCTGAAAATTAAAACTTTAGGAAATGTCTCTCTCAAAAATACATCTGTTAAAAAAAACACAGGCTTCGTATCAGGATTCCTTACAAATCTGACCTCAACCCATCCATTGGAATCCAATTTGAGCGACGCACTCTTCTGTCTCTCACCCAGGGCTTTAAGTGGGATGAAAAAACTGGGGGGGGTCTCTCGAAGGGGCGTGGTCAATGTAATTAAGGGCGAGGCTTAAAAACACGTAAGCTAAAAATCTGTGCTTAGCATAGTGTGCCGCCCGACTTGTATTTTGCTGTTTCTGTCATTGCAGACAGATATATGATACAACAAGTAACATTACACCTACAACAAGTCAGGACTATTGGCTTTGTCATTGTTAGTTGCATAAGATGAATAAGCAGCAACTATGGCTTGTATATAATATTGAAAAAGCTTCCACTTAAAGCCCTGGTGACACCATGACAATGTTGCTGCTCCTGAGTTTCAAAAAGAGAAGGGAAATCCAGAGAGAAAATGACTCTCTTTAAAGGATTTCCCTTCCCCTACAAAGCTCACCTGGCATGACGTCATGCCGTAACTTCTCCACTAGTGAGAAGTGAGCAGTGTGAGCACGCACACATCAATGTGCCTGCTGTCACTGCAGTCCAGAAAAAAACGGACCGCCTGTGCCAGGGCACAAAACAGAGCCCTATAGAGACCCGTTTCGAGCCTCCCTTTAAAGAACCGCCGGTGCTCAGCACCGGTGAGACCCAGCCCACTTAAAGCCCTGCTCTCACCCCCTCCACCAGTGACCACATACACAGGAATATGAATGACCATTGTAGCAAGGGAGAAAGAGGAATAGCATAAGAGAGAATCCAGAGGCACTGGACTCTACCACTCTGACTCATCACTTCTGTTGTTCAAGGATGTCTGCAGCATCTAGTGGATATTTTCAAGGCAACGAAGATCTCTTAAGCATCTTGCCACAGTAAGATTTTTGCTTAGTTGTAATAGAGTATGGACATACCCTAGCAATTTCTTCGCTATTCTTTGATGATGATGTGGAACATGCAATTTTTTAAATCTAAACACACAAACAATAAGTATCTCAAATTCTATGAAAGACTTGACTAACCACCTCATGCTTTCTCACTCTGCACTCTCTGTGGAAAATGAGTTCTGGTTTCTACTTGACTCTTGATAAGTTAACATAGCCAACAATATTCTGTTGCTGTTTAGACTTGGCAGGTCGTATGTTTATACAGTTTACTTGACATTCATGCATAACTTCAGCAACATTGCTCAATCTAAGAATCCTTCCTGTTCTGTCACAGGATAACCCTTAGCAAATGTAACAACTCCCGGTCTTAAAGTGTTTATATAAATGTTCAGAAAAAAGTTTGGTTCCATGAATAAGATGTCTTTCTGAATACCCAATGTCATTCAATGCATATCATTGGGAAAGCAATGGCTCTTGGCAATGAAATCCGAGATTAGTGTATCAAGGTCCTGGCAGCAACCACATTCTACACAATTGGCTAGTAAACACTCTCTGAGTCACAGCAAAAGTTGTACCTAGATATCCCAGTTGGACGCCATCTTTCTAGAATACGCGAAAGTTTATGGCCTGCTTGGGAATTTTAGTCCATTGTCTGAACACTGCCATGTAGCACATCCTCCTCACTTAGTCCACAAAGCACCGACACTCTGTGAAGATTGCTAGACTACATACGTCTACACAAAGCCTGAGTTCTTTGTTTTTTTTCTATTCCCCACAATTGGTGACAGCCAGAACAACAATTCTTTCGACTTTACATTATCTACACATTTTCTCCAAAACCTCAGGCAATTCTCTTCAAGTACTCAAAGGAATCTTTCAACTCACCCATACCTTCCACAAGCATATCCTACTATCTATTTAACACATTTTCCAACTTGACCGTCTCCCATACCATACCTTCAAATAATTTAGAACTAACCATTATTATTATTTCCTTTCCACATTTCCACAATTCTTCACTAATAGTTATTTGCACTTTTCTGCCAATCCTAAACACCATATCAAACTTTCTTTGATGAAACCAACCCATTATTCCTTACCCTTGACACATCTAACTTGCCAAGACAGTGTTACCATTAAATACACAGCTGGCTTTGAAGTAGCAAAACAAATTAATCTGGTACCCAACATGTGCCTGTGGTCTAACATCTGGTTCTTTTAGTACACTTCCATACCAAACTGTGCACCTGAATCAATCAGTAAATCTGACACAATGCCATCAATAACAATTTAAACAACAGGATACTTCCACTCCATATCATACATACATATTCTTTCACAGATCATTTGTAGCAGCAGCAGAATTTTACTTATACTTCCTTGTAATTCATCTTCATCAGAGACCAGACTAACATTCGTTTTCTACTACACTGCATGATAAATTATGTCAAAATATCATATGACAATGCAATTACTCCAATACTGTTTGCAAACAGAATGAGTTGACGTCAAAGTGGCGTCTGACCTACGCACCGATCGTCATCTAAAGCTGTCTGACCCACAAATATGGTGCCGGTAATGGAGCAAGGTTTCACAAATGAAACTTGCTTGTATTCAATCCTCCTCACAGTATTAATTTATTAAACTTGTATTAGTAATACTAACCTTTGCATTCACGACACAAAAGAAAAGGATGCTTTCCTATGTATTTTACTAATGAATAACGCTTGTCTGTAATCCAAAATGGCCGCTATGCGCGGGAAAGCTCAATGCGCATGTCGCAACCATATCACATGGTGTGACGTCTTTCTTTGCTTGGTGGGAAACTTCTGCTTCTGCGCAGTGTGCATTAAAATGGCTGCTTGATGTTTTCACATGCTTCTGCTTACTCTCATGTCATTATTAAATTGTCGTTTCCTAACGCTACTAACGCGGGATAGTATATATATTTAATTGGGAATAGAATAGAAATAGTGGGTATACAGTGAAACATTTTATTTGTGATTCTAATATTTTCTTCTTGCACTTTTATTAGTTCGTAAACTTGGGCCTGGGTTGGTGACCTGAAACTCGAGAGGCAAATGGTTCTGCGCATGTGTCTTGTGTGCCTGCCAAATGAAGTCAACCTGGACGAAGTCCAAGGCCGTAACCTGATGGCCGAAGATGTTGTACTAGTGCTTTCCTGTCACACATTGATACAATGTCTATGAAAATTGGTTTACATTTGTCATGAGACGGGTGGGAAATAAAGCGAATGTATTAATTTGAAGGGGTGGGACCGTAAAGACAATAGGCTTTACAATTTAGGCCAAATCAATATGGTTCGAGAATCCACCTCCTGTCCCTGTCCAATCAGAAGTAGTGGCCCCATATTTTAGCAACATTAAGGGGAGGTACATGGGCGTAGAAGGGTATAACAGATATAGAATTAGCTAATTAGCTAGAGCTGACTCTCAGAACACACAGAAGAGCCCCAGACTGCCAAGCTGATCGGTTGCTGACTGAATCCCTGTCCAGAAGAGGTCCTGAGGAGGGGGCGGCGGAGTCCATTAGAAGGAAGGCACGGGAGAATCGAGAGAAGTCGAGTATCAGAGAGGGGAATGACGCAGGCGTCGTTGTAGAGAGGTCACCAGTCCTGTCCTGATCCTGGAAGAAGTCTTTGCTCTTCATCCTTCCTGGGTCCTATTCTTTCAACTCCTTGGCTAAGGGGTTTGGTTCTCGCACTTAGGTAAATATAATGCAACCTTTAGTTGCGCTACTGTCTCTATCTTCTCCTCTTCTTTAAACACCGTCATTGATTAGCAATAATCATTTCTATGCTTAATCTTGGGTATTGCGATTAAGTACCATCTGGCTCTGTATTTTACTCTGCTAAATCTTTAGATAAACATTTTAAAACTTCCTGACTCAGTGGTTATTTCAGGATTATGTACTATAATGAATGTCACTCATTTTAAATTTCCCAATTTGCAAAGGATTCATTGGTAAGTCATTACTCTTCAACCAGAAGGTAATTGGTAGCAGGGATTTTGATAGAGAGTAACAACTGATAAAACCCAGCGTAAGTATTAGCGTAGTATGAATGTATGGGCCCAAGTGAGTATCTGGTGTATGAATGTTGTTTGCTGATATCGCACTGGATCAGTTTTCTGGTTATCAGAGGATGGTTACTCTTTGTTAATTGGGTAATGAGAATTTTATTTGTATTTTTATGAACTAACATCCGCTTAAATTTTGAGTTTTGTTTTATGTTGTCCAGAATACCCCGGGTAAAAAGAATAGCGGGTGGCAAGTGGAAGCCATACTGCAGTGAGGTTATCTGTCAGGCAGAAATAGTACTGAAAAGTTAAGCAGGACTTTCAATACTCGTTAAGTTAAGCAGGACTTTCAATACTCGTTAGGGACTCTATGCGTGTGAGTAATAGCAAAAGAGTACGCTGGTAAAAATTTGATGTTATATCACCTAGAAAGGGTAACATTGGAGAAGTAACAGGTACTTTTGGAGCTTGTGTGAAGAGTAGACTGAAGTGTTTTACTCGTAGTGTATGTTTAGTAAACGGAAAGGTTTTACTAAAGTGTGGAGGAAACTATCTTTTCTAGTTTAGAGAAACTGGCACGATAGCGAATGTTTTATGTTGTTACTGAAATTTAATTAAGATTTATAGAGAAAATAAGTTTGCGTAAATTTTTGTAAAGGGAGGGTCAGTTGCCGGAGAGGGAGCTGACGTCACTAAACGCCGCGCTGAGATTGGTTGAACCAGCGGGTGTGGAAAGACCCTTGTAAAGGAGGGGTCAGTAGTCAGGAGCAGTACTGGTGCCGCGCTGGGATTGGTTAAACCAGCAAGGACAGAAAAGAGCAGATTGTAAAGGAGAGGTTGACAGATAAACGTCACCAAAAGGCCGCGCAAGGATTGGCTCGGAAATAAACGATAGCAGACATTTGATTGGTAAAATTATAGAAGCTAATTTCTTAGTGGATAAGGATTGCATGTTAAAACGCGATCCGACTTTAACAGGAACTCGTCCGGATAGGGGATTCCTAGGTTTTGCAGAATATAATTTTGTACACCGAAGATTAGATAGAAAGTACGGAGAAAGGAGAAAAATGTCATTTTTGCAAAAGATTAAGAATTATTTTAAACAGGACAAACCAATTAAAACTAGAGAAGGAATTATTATTCCACCAGCCAAAACGCCCGCTTCATTTATGATGATGGAGAGAGGTTATCATACTTGTGTATGGATGGAGAATTGGATAGAATATACCAAAAATGACGGAATATTAGCATTTCCCGAGAATGGCACGTTCAATGGGCGAATTCTTCAAAACTTGAGATTGAGGATGAATGACTTAGAACCCAGACCTAGATTAACCCAGTACGAAGCTCTAGAAGAATGGAAAACCGAGGCATTTGAGCGTGATCGACCTCGGAGAAATAGGAGTTATCCAGGATTTTTCCCCAGATACTTACATGAGTCTAGGGATGGTCAGATGAAACAATGGAGAAGGGCAATGATTACAGAAGGATTATATCCATTGTTCTCAGCAGAGGAGAAATTAGGAAGTAAGTGCACAGAAAAGACAAAACATTTAATGAGAAATGAGGAGTCTGAAGGCGAATTTATGGAGGAAATGTTAAGAAACCCCACACCATATCAGGAAGGGACAAGTGGATGCACCCCAAGTGCACCACCGAAAACTCCATTAGTGCCACAGGTAATGCATGAATTCACCACGAGTAGAATACTTCATGACAAAGAAAAAGAAGCCCTAGAAAAGACCAGAGCAGAATTAATACAGAAAATAACCCAGATAAAAGTACATCCTGATTCATTGACCATACCAGTAACAATTGGTCCAGTAGTTCCCTTATATGGTACTCAGGGAAGCTGTCCTCCACCGATACTTACACCTACTCCTGTGAATAATCCCAAACCTGAAGCTCCAGTTATAATTGAGGATCAATTTAGTGTCTGTGAATCCACAATATCACTCATGGACTTACCTATTCGATGTTCAGTAAATAGCACTCCCAGAAAAGATGTACCTGGAGGTTCAAAAGATGTAAGTTTAATAACTTCATCGGGAGCAAAAAGTGCCACCATAGTAACACCTGAAGATCTAGAAAGATGGGTGCAAGGGTCAGATAAACAGTGCACACCTCCGAAAATAATGGACATTCATAAATTGAAAGTCGAATTAGAAGAAATAATAGCAGGAAATGTAGGACTAGAACGCTTAAATACCTATGATGAAGAAGAATTATTGTTCCTGTGTAGAAGTATCACCAGAAATGTAAGGATATTCCATGAAAAATTATCCAATTTAGCACTACAGATGGGAATAGAAATAGGGAGATCAAAGGTACTACAGAAACCCTATAGAGCAGAATTTTCAGACAAAAATTTAGAAAATATGAATGCCTCTGGAAGAAGATTACAAATAAGAGAATTAATGTTAGTTTTGCAAAAATGGGGAGACCTAGATAAATGAAAAACTAGGTGGGCCAAGAAAAAGGAAGAAGCACGAACAAGTAGAACAGCATCAGAATATGTGATGAAGGAAACAGGGAAAGCGGATCAAATGTATCCCATGCGAGAAGTTGCGGGAGGAGGATATGTACATGTCCCATGGAGCAGACAGGATATTTTGTCATTTACAAATGACTTTCCAAAGTTGAAAGAAAAACCAATTGAATGGTACAAGCAGGTTGATAAGTTTGTGAAGGTGTCAAAGGTATTGTTAAAAGACTTAGATGGTTTGTTTGACATAGTGGTACCTGCCGATTTGTGGACAGATTGTAAAATTACAGTCGATTGGCCTAGTGATGAATATCCTAGAGATCCAAAGACAGGTGCCCCGTCAAATGATGTGGTGAAAAAGTATCAGCAAGTGATAACTTACCTGAAAGGGAAAATACCACCGAAAGAAACAGATTGGGTAAAAATAGATCGGACTACCCAAGAAGCTAATGAATCGGTGCATTCCTACTACGAGCGTCTATTGCAGGTATTTAAACAGTATAGTGGATTTGAGGACATTGGAGACAAAAACATGAGTCAGTTTGTGTATCGGTTTGTTTACGGTTTGAAGCCAGAGATTTGCCAGATGATTAAACAGCATATGCTGTGTTGGCAGGGAAAGCCCATAGATGAGATTTTGAAGTATGCAAAATATTTTGGAGACGATATTGAGGATAGACACAAGAAATTGCAGGAAAAAGTAATGTGGGCTCAGGTGAAAATGGCAGAAAAGCAGGGAATTAATTTGGAAAATCCAAGTGAAAATCCAGGAAAAGATTCTGGAACGAATGGTGATGCTGGGAATGGTGGAAAATTTAGAGGACGAATGAGTAGAGAAGAAGCTAAAAAGAAATTTCCTTGTCATGGATGCGGAAAATTGGGGCATTGGAAGGATGAATGTAAAAAGATTCAGAATACTAATGGCCCAAATCAAAATTTAAATCCACAGACGCAGAATGACTCACAGCAGGGTGCAAATCCTCAGAGTCAGTTGCCACCTGCACCTATTCAGGGTAATGTAAGCAGAGCAAAGCATGGTACAGACATCGGATATCAAGGAGGAAGTGGTAAGAATGATTATATGACATCACAATTTCTTTTGCAGGACGATTTCTGTCAATTCAGTCCATGACGGTGCCTAGGAGAGGGGAAGAAGGAGTGCATACTTGGCGCATCCTTACAGGTAGATCAGTCAGGTCCATATGTTGAAGGGAATGTGAAAGGTAATAATATTACTTTCCTTTTGGACACTGGTGCTACCCGGTCTACTGTGAGAACAGCAGACATTCCAGACCTTCCTCTCTCTTGTGAAAATATCCAAGTAGTGGGGGTAGCTAATCAGCGGATTAGAACACCTCTTACCGAACCAATGGAAGTTAAAATTGGAAACTTCAGAGAAATGCATCAATTTGTATTGTGTGATTCTAGTCCTGTAAACTTATTAGGTAGGGATTTATTGTGCAAAATGAATTGTACCATTTTCTGCACATCGGATGGTGTGGCAGTTCAGACACCAGATGAAGACCATGTATATAAAATTATGATTGCAAAACAAGGTACAGAAGTGGATGAGATGTTTTCGTTAATAACAAAAGATGAGTTGCCAGAAGAATTAAAAGGTACAGTAAACCCCATAGTATGGGATTTCACCGGAAAAGAAGTAGGACTTATGGCTAAAATAGATCCAGTTAAAATTACTGTAAAAGAAGGTGCAATTTTCCCAAATACCAGACAGTACAAAAGGAGTGCAGAAGTAAAAGCAGGAGTCATTGAAGAAATAAATCGAATGGTAGAACAAAATATCCTAAAAGAAGTAATGAGTAGCCCATGTAATTCACCTATAATGGGGTTAAAGAAACCTAGTGGAAAATATAGGATTGTTCAGGACCTGAGGAAAATAAATAAGATTGTAGAACCATGTTGTCCCATAGTACCAAATCCTGCAGTAATTCTATACCAGATTCCATGGAGTGCAGGGTGGTTCACAGTAATTGATTTGTGTCAAGCGTTCTTTTCAATACCGTTACATCCAGACAGCCAGTATCTTTTCTCATTTAAATTTGAGAACAAGGTTTATGTGTGGAATCGTGTTCCTCAGGGGTACACAGAAAGTCCTTCTATTTTCAACCAGATACTGAAAAAGTGCCTTGAAAAACTAGTGATGCCAGGAAGCTCAGTATTAGTCCAATATATCGACGACTTATTGGTGGCATCGAACACCAGAGAGGACTGTGTTGTTGATTCCATAGCATTATTAAATCTTTTGGCAGAAGAAGGACATAAGGTCTCACCTGAAAAATTGCAATTCTGTACAACAGCTGTTAAGTATCTGGGACACCAAATTGAGAGAGGAAAAAGAAGAGTAACAGCTGAAAGAGTAGCTTTAATAAAGAAAATGCAGATGCCTGTAACACAAAGACAAGTGAGAATGTTCCTAGGAATAGTAGGTTACTGTCGACAATGGATACCAGGATTTTCCATGTTAGCTAAGCCCTTAATTAACATGACAAAAAAGAAAGCAAAGGACCCTGTGGAGTGGGAGGATGAAAGTGTAGAAGCTTTTGTAAAATTGAGAAATGCCCTATGTTCAGCACCTGCCTTAGGCATGCCTGATTATAAGAGAGAATTTGCATTGTTCTGTCATGAGAGAGAAAATTGTGCACTTTCTGTCTTAACTCAGAGACATGGATTGGAAAGACGTCCTATAGCATATTATTCTGCTACATTGGACCCAGTAGCAGCCGCGTTGCCAGGATGCTTAAAAGCAGTGGCGGCTACTTGTTTGAGCATTGAACAAAGTGAGTCAATTGTGATGGGACACCCTGTAAAAGTGTATGTTCCACATGCAGTTGTCATTCTGTTGACAAGAACCCGAACTCAGCAGCTTACTCCTAGTCGGCTGACTAAATATGAAAGAATAATAATGGGTGCTGAAAATGTGAACATGGTAAGGTGTACTATAATAAATCCAGCAACCTTACTACCAGACCCACGTCATGAGAGAATTAAAGATGATGAAGACGATGAACATGATTGTATACAAATTACAGAATTATGCACAAAACCACGCCCAGATATAGAGGAACAGCCTCTTAAAAAGACAGACAGGGAGCTATTTGTTGATGGTTCATGTCAAAGACATGAAGACGGTAAACTAACTGCTGCCTATGCGGTATGTGAATTAACTGAAATAGTTGAAGCATCCTATTTACCAGGAGTCAAATCTGCACAAGTAGCTGAATTGATTGCGTTGATAAAAGCATGCAAAATTGGGAGGAATCAGAGAGTAACCATATTTACAGATAGCCAATATGGTTACGGGGTTGTGCATGATTTTGGCCAACTATGGATGCAGAGGGATTTCATGACTTCTTCAGGATCCCCCATTAAAAATGGACAATTTGTAAGGGAATTGCTAGAAGCAATACAATCACCAAAAGAATTGGCTGTGGTGAAATGTGCCGCACACCAGTCAGGAGATGACTGGGTGGTAGTCGGCAACAGGTATGCAGATCTGGTGGCTCAACATTGTGCCAAAACCAGAATGTCAGTCAATAAGAGGGTGGAAAGAATGGGAATCAGCTGCCAACTTATGCTGTATATGCCACCTGAAACTTGGAATGAGGTGAAGAAAATGCAAGATGAGGTTGATGAAAGTGAGAAGAATTTGTGGATCAAAGTGGGTTGTTCCCAAAGAGGAGATGATGAAGTGTGGATAAGTGCTGATGGCAGACCAGTCATGCCAGACTGTTTACTCTCACAAATGGCTAGAATGCATCATGGAGACACACACATAGGGAGAGATGCAATGATTAGGCTGTTCAGACAAAATTGGTACAATCCCAAATTCAGGGCTGTTGCAGAGAGTCTTTGCCAGAGATGTCTAACTTGCCAGATGCATAATCCGGGGAGGAAGACAGTAATTGGATTTGGGAAAATTGGAAAGGCAGAAGGTCCATTTATGAGACTTCAGTTTGATTTCATACAGTTACCATCATGTAGAGGGCTGAAATATGTATTAGTCATAGTGTGTCTGTTTTCAAAGTGGGTGGAGGCTTACCCTACTAGGAGAAATGATAGCATTACAGTGGCAAAATTGTTGCTACGAGAGCTCATACCTAGGTTTGGTTTTCCAGTAACTTTGGAATCAGATAGAGGAAAACATTTTAACAGTGAAGTGATCAAGCTAATCTGTGAAGCATTCCAAATCCAACAGAAACTGCACTGTGCATATCGTCCAGAGGCTTCTGGAGTGGTTGAACAATTGAATGGCACTATAAAGTCAAGACTGGGAAAAATGTGTGCATCAACATCATTAGAGTGGCCAGATGCATTGCCACTTGTTCTAATGGGACTCAGAAGTATACCTGACAGAAACACAGGATTGAGCCCCCACAAAATAATGATGGGAAGAGCAATGAGACAAACACATGTTCCCACAAACAAACTGGTGAATATATCTGATGATATGGTTTTGGACTATTGCAAAGGATTGGCTGACCTAGTGCGTTCTGTCTCTCATCAGGTTGGAGAAGACGCAGTTTCCAGGCAGCCTGAACAAGAACATGATCTGAATCCTGGTGACTGGGTGGTAGTGAAGAATCACACCAGAGAAACGTGTCTATCACCTAGATGGGGCAGACCGTGTCAAGTCATACTGACAACGAAAACAGCAGTGAAGTGTGCCGGATTTCCTAATTGGATTCATGTAAGTCACAGCAAGAGAATACCAGATCCCGAGGAAGAGAATCCTCAGACAACGCCAATCACTGAAGAAGCTGAAGGTTGCCCAGCTGTAGGATCTCAAGTTCGAGATTCCGGGGAAGCTGAAGAAGAACAACCGAGCACAAGTCAGGATTGGATACCAGTGGTAGAAGTTCCTGAAGTATACCACAGAACAAGAAGTCAAGCGAAATTGGAAGAAATTGAAGAAGATCAGATAGGTGAAGAAGAAGCAGTTCAGGAACAAGAAGAAAAGACATTAAGAAATCCTGAACAAGGTCAGATAGGGAAAGAAAACTGGACTCAAAACAGTGAAGACCTAATAAACTTTGAACAGGGACAGATAGGTCTAGAAGAATCCGGTCAGGCTGCAGAAGTTCACAGTGCAATAAGCCCTGATCAGAACAAGTTAGATCAAGAAGAGTGCACAGAAGAAGAAAGCGTTGAAAATCATGAACTTGAAGAAATAAACAAAGAACAAGGCCAGTTATTGGAAACTCACAGCGGAGCTGTTACAGAGAAACCAATCAGACCTGAAAAAGACAAAACAGAAGGAAAAGTGATCGAAGAAAACAAAGCAGTACTAAGCAGTGAAATTAACGAGATCGCTGAAGACGAAAACAAAGAAACAGTGCCAACAAAGAAAACAAGAAAAGGAGATCATTGGCCGAGTGTCATTAAAAGAGTGAAGTACCACATAACAACCAGAAGTGAAGATCCAGATCAAGTGAATGAAGTAACAAGTCAAACTGAACAAGAACATAAAACTGCGAAAAGAAGAAGTAAAAGACTGAAACTTGTGAATAACAAATTCAAGGGTCCTGACTGGACTTATATTATCCTTGAAGATTTTGAAAGCTCAGAATCAAGTGACAGTGGTGGCGAAGGAACAAGTACACAATTGACGTACGAAGAAGAAACAAGACCACCCTGACTAAGCAAAAGAATAAGCTAAAGAAAAGAAGAAAAGATAAGAAGAGCAATTTTCCTTGTCGAAAAATGCCTGACGATAGAGTTGCTGGGAGACCAAAACAAAAATGTTGTAGAAGATGCTGTGCAATATGCATATGTAGTCTAGTGATGGTGCTTATAGTATGGTTAGTCCTGATTGTAGCAGTTCCTTACCTTATGATAATAGATAAAAAGATTAATAATGAAACTAAAGGGAGGACAGCAAACATGAAGGGCAATAGAGTAGAACTAATGGCAGAAGATGAGGCAGAAATTCATCATGAAATAACTGACAACGACACTAGTTTAAATGTTTTCACAAAGTTATTGTTTCAATATGTAGACACCATGGAAGTTAGTAATTGTTATGTTTGTATGAAGTTACCTGAATCAGTAGCAGAAGGATTAACATATCACCATTTACCACTGACATATGGCATATCATGTAGTGTTTTGTCTAGTTTATTTTATAGAACAGGGAGACTTCAGTATTATTATTCAAACTTAGATGTGATATTTTCTCTGAGGTTCCGATTCGCAAGAGTATGAACCCAGTGCTTAGTAGTCAAGACGCACAGTTTATGGGAGAATTTTTCTTAACCATGAAATCAATAGACCTAACACATGCACATAGACACAATCTAACATGTTCTTTACTTGAAGAAGAAAAGATATTTTTGAATTTAGTAGAAGATAGAAGACAAGATTTTCAAAGAAAGCTTCTGAGCATAAGGCTCATTTACCACCTTGGGCTGAGAAAGAAGGGAGTTACACACCTGGCAAGGCTCAAGCTGCTATGGCTCTGGATTTCGTAAAGACAGGGAAAATTTGTCTTCATAGGTTAAAGACGGATTATAACAATGTTTTCATCGGTACCAGTGAATGTGAACACAATTGTTTAATTCTTGGAGGTTGGGGACTCAGAGGAGGAACAGATTCAGTTTTTCCTGGAATCTATTATGTGTGTGGGAATAAGGCTTACTTTAGGCTTCCTGCACGGTGGTATGGAAGTTGTTATTTTGGAATAGCATTTCCAAAGATATACCACGTAAAAAGAAACACTGAGAGCAATGAAAACAATAGCGAATTAATACGTAGTAAAAGAGCTAGTTTTTCAGAAATTGTAGGTGATATATTTGGTGCATTGATACCTTTAGTGGGAATAATTCTGAACTCAAGGAAAATATGTAAATTGTCTACAGTAGTTGATCGTTTATCAACGGATACTGCTGGAGGGTTTCTAATGATTAATGCGGAAATGGTTGCGATTAGATCTATGGTGATGCAAAATCGACTTGCTCTTGATATTATATTGGCAAAAGAGGGCGGAGTCTGTAAATTATTGAAGACGAAACATTGTTGCACTTATATTCCTGATAAGAGTGCAGAAATTGGAACGTATATACAGAATATAACTAAACTTGAGAAAGAACTTAAACCACTGGAAGTTGATAGTGTATGGGAAAGATTGATAAATAGTATCTCGTCAATTGGAACCTGGTTTGCTAATATAGGGAAAGGACTTATAGGTCAAATATTAGTACCCTTAGCAGGGATAGCAATAATAATCTTGGCAATAACAATATGGTGCAAATGCTGTAAAAAGAATGGAACATATAAGGTGACAGGAAGAGGAAAGAAACGAAAGGTAGATGAAATCGAACTTGAAGAGTGGAGAAGTGAATTATACAAGAAATTAAAAGGAGATTGTAAAAATAGAAAGAGTAAAAATGAGAATGAAGTAATTTGCTAGAAGTTGGCATCTGATTGAGGGTAGTGTTTTGATGGCTCAGAAACGCCATCAGAGAGGGGATTGATGGAGCAAGGTTTCCCAAATGAAACTTGCTTGTATTCAATCCTCCTCACAGTATTAATTTATTAAACTTGTATTGTTAATACTAACCTTTGCATTCACGAAACAAAAGAAAAGGATGCTTGCCTATGTGTTTTACTAATGAATAACGCTTGTCTGTAATCCAAAATGGCCGCTATGCGCGGGAAAGCTCAATGCGCATGTCGCAACCATATCACATGGTGTGACGTCTTTCTTTGCTTGGTGGGAAACTTCTGCTTCTGCGCAGTGTGCATTAAAATGGCTGCTTGATGTTTTCACATGCTTCTGCTTACTCTCATGTCATTATTAAATTGTCGTTTCCTAACGCTACTAACGCGGGATAGTATATATATTTAATTGGGAATAGAATAGAAATAGTGGGTATACAGTGAAACATTTTATTTGTGATTCTAATATTTTCTTCTTGCACTTTTATTAGTTCGTAAACTTGGGCCTGGGTTGGTGACCTGAAACTCGAGAGGCAAATGGTTCTGCGCATGTGTCTTGTGTGCCTGCCAAATGAAGTCAACCTGGACGAAGTCCAAGGCCGTAACCTGATGGCCGAAGATGTTGTACTAGTGCTTTCCTGTTACACATTGATACAATGTCTATGAAAATTGGTTTACATTTGTCATTAGATGGGTGGGAAATAAAGCGAATGTATTAATTTGAAGGGGTGGGAACGTAAAGACAATAGGCTTTACAATTTAGGCCAAATCAATATGGTGCGAGAATCCACCTCCTGTCCCTGTCCAATCAGAAGTAGTGGCCCCATATTTTAGCAACATTAAGGGAAGGTACATGGGCGTAGAAGGGTATAACAGATATAGAATTAGCTAATTAGCTAGAGCTGACTCTCAGAACACACAGAAGAGCCCCAGACTGCCAAGCTGATCGGTTGCTGACTGAATCCCTGTCCAGAAGAGGTCCTGAGGAGGGGGCGGCGGAGTCCATTAGAAGGAAGGCACGGGAGAATCGAGAGAAGTCGAGTATCAGAGAGGGGAACGACGCAGGCGTCGTTGTAGAGAGGTCACCGGACCTGTCCTGATCCTGGAAGAAGTCTTTGCTCTTCATTCTTCCTGGGTCCTATTCTTTCAACTCCTTGGCTAAGGGCTTTGGTTCTCGCACTTAAGTAAATATAATACAACCTTTAGTTGCGCTGCTGTCTCTATCTTCTCCTCTTCTTTAAACACCGTCATTGATTAGCAATAATCATTTCTATGCTTAATCTTGGGTATTGCGATTAAGTACCATGTGGCTCTGTATTTTACTCTGCTAAATCTTTAGATAAACATTTTAAAACTTCCTGACTCAGTGGTTATTTCAGGATTATGTACTATAATGAATGTCACTCATTTTAAATTTCCCAATTAGCAAAGGATTCATTGGTAAGTCATTACTCTTCAATCAGAAGGTAATTGGTAGCAGGGATTTTGATAGAGAGTAACAACTGATAAAACCCAGCGTAAGTATTAGCGTAGTATGAATGTATGGGCCCAAGTGAGTATCTGTTATATGAATGTTGTTTGCTGATATCGCGCTGGATCACCGGCTACCTGGACATATCGCAAGATTGTCAATTGGATGTTTGCTGACTCACCACAGCAGACAGGTGAATGTGTGCAGCGCATGCTCACCAACTGAAATTGGAAGCCCACATTCATTTCCTCTCTGCGTCCTGAGATCGGGTCTGGCACAGTGTTGTGGTTTACCTTTCTGTCTTCAAGTGTTTCTCCCTAAGTCTGCTGCTCTAAATCTGTTCTAGTTATTCTTGAAAGAACACCCCTAATGTATGTGTGTACTGTAGAGATATTATATGTCCTGTAGATTGTACCATGTGCAAGATTCCAAAGGTGTCCGTTACTTCGATGATCGCCCTGCTGCATGTTGGTGGTATTGTTTTCATCTTTTTGGAATACGTTTTCTGTTGGTCATCTGCAGTTGGAGTCTACTGTAAGGGGGAAGGATTTAACACTGGTGACAAGGAGAGCCTTAAAGACACAGGATAACATAAAACACCACCAACTCCCCCAGGAAATCTTGCCTCAGTGAACCTGTTACCTGCATCAACCACAATAACATTTGGATCAATTCAAACCTGGCAGTGTTTAAGTACTGCAAGGATGATCACTCACGTCTTTACACAATTGGGTGCAACAAATACGATGATAATGGTAGGCCACGTGGGGCACCATTCAAACACTGAGTGCGCCTGTGACTTTTGTGGCTGGGGCTCGAAACTGTTAGCAGGACTCGCTCAGCTTTGTATTCGCCCAAGGAATGTCACGTGCCACTCTGTGATGCTCAGAGCTTGAGGTTGTTGGTGCAGCTTGCACAGCCTTGCATCCTTTGCAGAAACGTCTCACGCTGTGACGTTAACATGACATGGCAGCTTTCCCCAAGGTAAACAATTCCACGACCTGAGAAAGGAAGGAACATCATGCGTAGCACGTTTTTTTGACGTTATTCTGCAATGTAGGGCTATCTTGGAAAAGAAGAGTGCTGCATACATGCTCCCCACATTGGTAATCAAATTTACGACATTTATGAATTTTAAAACAGCATAATTGGACTGTGTGTAACAGTGAAATGCAGATACCTATTAATGTAAAGGAAAAGCTTTATTTTCTTTTTTGAGTAAAATACTGTTGTGCTTTACTTGCTTCTTATACACACCAGTGCAAGAGGGGGAAGGGGGGAATTTTCTCCTTCTGGGAGACACGGTGTATTATTGCACAATCTGGGCATCTAAGGAAGAAACATCTATGAGAGCATTGATGAGATACCTATTGGAAACAGCCCTACCAAGTCTAACGCATCTCGGGTTACAGGAACTCTTTTCCAATAAAGATCCACATATCCGGCCCGCAGGGTCTGGCATTTATCACGCATCTCAAACAAGTTTCTCAGCTGATAGCATGTTCTGTCAGCGTTAATACTTGTTTGTGGCTGTTAGGGGGACGAGAGGTTCAGTTAGCACTTATGCCTTATTGAGCAGTTATTTTCATGTATGGCAGATACTCTCTCTTTAACCCATATCGGTGCATTGTTGCAGTAACAGGATCCGCTGTACATAACTCATAAAAGTCGTCAGATTATTTAATTGCTGGTTTGCCACTTGGACTCCGTTCTGTACGCTCTGGGGATGGACTGCTGTTTTGATGCTCACCAATCTCCTGTGTAAATGCTGATGAGCTCACTACACACAGCCAGTGCTCAATTTGAGCCGGTGGTTTCCAGTGCTCAGCACCGCACTTATTTGTCAGCACCGGTACTGATGACAATCTGCCACATGGTGGCGATATTTGTCTAATTTAGAGATGAGCACAACAACAGCTGTGTATTAATTCAATGTACATTAAAAATGAGTAATATCTGCCACTCAAGCCATTGCTATAGTGTTGGGTAGGCTGGTAGAGTCTAAATTGTCACACTTGTAGAGATAGATGATTGGTAATTGTGTTGGTACTGTCAGGTGGGGGCAATGGTTGGTCCAAACTGCAATGGACTCCTGACGAGGGCCCTGGCACTTAAGTGTTTACAATGTGATCACTGCACACAGCACTTCCTAAGAGGCTCCAGGGTTTCAAGACACCCAATACTTCACCCAAGACCAGGCAGCTTCCATGGGATAAGCTTCCGCAGGCAGCTGGCCTTAATACCTAGAAAGCCAATGGCTTGAGAGTTCAGCTGAACTGTGGGGAGATTAGCAGCCGAAGTAGTGAAAGTGTGCTTCGTCCCCAGTACCAGAATGCTATGTGGGAGTGTATAGTCCCAATAGGTGTCTATGTAAGAAGCAGGTAGAAGAGAAAGGTTAGGGCCAACTCCCATGGTCTTCACATGCTCGCAACAGAGGATAGCTTTTAAATAGGGCTCCCAGTTTTCCGTTTTCACTGATTTTTACAGATAAATACAGACAGAAAACTATTTATTTTCCTGTCTGTATTTATTTTCAAATACAGAAAAATAGGGAAAATAGGCCTTTTTTGGATGATTTTTTCTACTGTCAATCATGAGTGACAGGTCAGTAGGAGTACAGAAGGAGAGGTAGGGGAGATGAAAAAAGACGATAGATTTCCTAATTAAGTGAAGATCTACAGTTATTTATGCTATTTTACAATGCAAGTGTTTTCAGATAACGCTATTGCACTGTATACTGCTGAAACCTTTTGGACATTCAAATGCGAGTATACATTTATCAGTCAAATAAATGGGGAAAAATACCCATTGAAGCTTCATTTATATAGAAAACATAAAATAAAAATGGATAAATACAGAAAAAATGAGCAAAAGATAAATATGGATAAATACAGAGGGCAATGTCGAAAAAATAAATACCATAAAACCGGGAGTCCTACTTATAAACCAGCTGATGCTCAGCTTCGGTGCTATTACTGCCATTTTTGCCACTAAAAATATCCTGCCCAAAAATCAGCCTGAAGTAACCCCATAGACTTTTAGGTTTCATGTGGGTGTATTTCAAATTGTGTTTTCTTGGCTGGCTCTAAAAGAATCTTGAGTTCTGAAAGCTTTTATTTGACTCACAATAATGTTTATGCTAGCATGTCTGCAAGCGGCCACATTATGTCACGTTCCACTGTGCTCTGTAAGTAGTTATATAGGTCTTTTATACCACTTTTGATGATTAAAGCAACTGTGACAAGTATTGTCTTAAAGCCAGCACATTTCAAGCTGCTCTAAAGCATCACTATGTCACTACATTCAATCTAGGTTTTTCTTTGCATTCTGGCACTTGTCGGTCTATTTATTCCAATATAAACCCAGGACTTCAAGCGATAGAATGCAAAGAACAACTGTATTTGTACACCTACTCACACTCATTAAAACAAAAAACTTAAGAGCTGATAGGCTCAAAGTTTTTCTTGCTTCTGTAAAGTTTTATGTTTTCTTTACTTACTCATTGTAAACTGGCAGTGGACACTCAGTGAGCTAAATGTGTCTGCTACTACTGTTACTACTACTGTTGCAAATTATGTCGGGAGGGGACCTCACGCAGAGGGTAGATGGCCCGACTCATGAAGCGGGTCATACGCTGGATGGAATCTTTTCTAATTCCTCCAGCCTCTCCGTCTTGGATATACTGCCACTTCCCTGGACAGATCACACGGCCATCACTTTTGCTATCGCTTTGTCCCCCTTAAAACACCCAGCTCTAAGCCCAGGGAAAAAATAGCTACACGGGCCTGGAAGAATATTAATAGCGTCAGTTTTGACAAAACCCTGTCTGACTCGGTCCCAAATATTTCTAATAATATAGAGGATGCTACAGCGGCCTATACGAATTGGATTAATGCCGCTTGTTACAGACTGGCCCCTGTCAAATGGTGTACCCCCAGACGTGGTCTTCCCTCTGCCCCCTGGTTTACTCAGAACCTACAGAAGCACAAATCAGACTGTAAGAGGCTAGAGCGGCTCTGGAGAAAGGGGTATAGCTTGGCCAACAAGGAAGTATATAAAACCAGTCTTACAATCTATAAAAAATCACTTCAGGAAGCGAAAAAGGCCTATTTTTCCGAACAGATCACTGGAGCCAAATCCTCTGCGAAGGAACTTTTCAGAACAGTAACTACTCTAATGAACCCCCCTAAACCTACTATTCACAGCAGTCCAGATTTCTGTGACGTCTTAGCCTCTTTTTTTCTGAACAAAGTCGAGGTTATCTTCTCCTCCTTCAGCAATCTACAGGGTGAGGCCAGTGATCTGGCAGCCGGGACAATGGCAACTAACAACTCTCCTACGTTTAGTAGTTTCACCCCTTTGGTGAACAAAGAGGTTACCAATCTGCTTATGGGTTGCAGATCCGGTTCCCCTATGGACTCCTGTCCGGCTGCAGTAATCAAAATTTCCCCGGAAGTTATCTCAGACACTCTAACCTCCTTACTGAACCTCATAATGGGGGCAGGGCATTACCCTATAGCCTGGAAAACTACTTCAATTCTGCCACTGATTAAGAAACCCAACCTAGATCCTAACGATCCTAATAGCTACCGACCCATCTCCCGACTCCCATTACCAGCTAAAATACTGGAGAAGGCTATGAACACCCAATTAAGTCTGTTCATTGAGGAAAACAACATGTTGGACCCTTCTCAGTACGGTTTTCGAGCAGGACACAGTACGGAGTCAGCGTTGATCAAAGCCACGGAGGAGGTTCGTGAGGCGGTGGACCGGGAGGCTCTGCCATCTTGATCATGCTGGATCTGTCGGCAGCCTTCGATACGGTCCATCACGAAGTGTTGATGGGCCGCTTATCGGAGGCTGGGGTCCAGGGTTCGGCCTGGAACCTACTTAAATCATTTCTGGCCGATAGAATACAAACGGTAGAACTAGGTGGGGACAGATCTAAACCATTTTTCATCCCCTGTGGAGTTCCACAGGAGTCATCCCTAGTCCGACGCTTTTTAATATTTATGTGAGACCACTGGCTGCCCTTATAACATTGTTTGGGCTACTCCTAACCTCTTACGCAGATGACACTCAAATTGTGGTATCCCTGCATAGAGGTAAAGAAGCGGAAAAGGCCCCTAGCTGCCACGACTGTATGCTAGCAATAACTGGCTGGATGTATGCTAACTGCCTGAAGTTAAATGCAGGCAAAACAGAGGTGATTGTCTTCGGGAACAACCCTAACCTCTGGACCCCAGCATGGTGGCCTAGTGATATGGGCCTTCCCCCACCCCCTTCACGGAAAGTTAAGAACCTGGGGGTGATCATGGATAACACCCTCACATTCGGGGACCAGGTCAGCGGGGTGGTGTCAACAAGCTTTTTTATTCTGAGGAGCCTGAGGAAAATAAAACCTTTCCTCACGGAAGAAAGTTTCAGAACAGTCGTCTCAGCCCTCATTCTGTCCCGTCTGGATTACTGTAACAGTCTGTACTTGACTATTAATAAGAAACATCTCAACAGACTACAGATGGTGCAGAATGCGGCAGCTAGGTTGCTTACAGGCACTCCGAGGTTTATGTCGGTCAGGAATGGCCTACGTTACCTTCACTGGCTCCCAATCAAACAACGAGTTCAATTCAAGGCTCTCTGTACGGTCTTTAAGTCCTTGATGGGAACTGGCCCTGAAGACCTACAAAAGCGCATTCAATGGTATGTCCCCGGGAGAACATTGCGCTCAATGGAAGCAAAGCGGGTGGTCGTTCCTAGAGCAAAAAAGGGTAACTGGGGTGGGAAGAGCTTTATCCTTAGCGCCACCAGGGCCTGGAACGATCTCCCGTTATATCTAAGGACTGGCACGGATTTCCTTTCGTTCAGGAAGGGCCTGAAAACCTGGCTGTTTTCAGCTTAGTCTCAGTTGGTGCTCAGGGGTGGAGGTCACCAGGTATACACTGCCTCAGGCATACAGTGCTCAGCGCCAGGACACCCTTGGGTAACAGTGCGCTTTACAAACTTATATAACATAACATAACATATATAGTGATTAAAAGATCACAAATTCAAATCCCAGCAAGGCCAACTCCGCCTTATATTAGACCTGGGCATAAATATAATTCCGCTCAAGGAGTTGGTGGAATTCGGGAACTCTGCGCTACGGGTGTAACACGGAGTTCCTGGTAAATTCCGCCATCTGGCGGAATTATTGTTCCGTTGGCACGCGCAAGCCTTGCTTTGAACAGTGCTGGTGAGCGCAAAGAGATTTGTCGGCCATTAGCGAGCATGAGCGAAATGTTCTGGCCTCTAGCACGGCTTCCAGTCGCTACAGGCCTTTCTGCCGCCATTTTCACGATGATGGCGACTGCATCTTGATCAGGTTCTCTGCTTGAGAAGCAGTTAAATCTACTCAAAAAGACATTTTCGAGTTAATATTCTACTCCAACAGACCCCTCAGGTTGTTTTTTAGTGTGAGAAGCAATTTCTTTTTATTTTACTTTTCTTTTTCAACCAGAAGGACGTGCCCCAGAGACTCCATCTCACTGTTTATGTCCAGCAGGCTCCTCCCAGTGCTTTGTCTATCTCCTGGTCACTTTTCATTTGGATTTCGAGGTGGAAGGCTCACTCTCTTTGTCTGCTGCATATATACCATTGGATTTAAGGACTATTTGATTGTCTGCTGCATATATACCATTGGATTTAAGGGCTATTTGATAGATGGCATGCACCAGTATTTATTTGGGCTTTTATTCGATTTTAAAATTTTATCGTGGTGGGTGGCCTGCAGTTTCAGTAGGGGCCTAGTTATTTTTTTGCATTTATTTTTTTATCTTTTGTAAGGGAAAAATGTTGCACAGTCAGTGCATTTTCTCCATGTTTGTTAAATTTGTAATATTCTTTTAGTTTACTATGTGGCCCAGTCTGCCCACGGGCCATCCAGCAAGTAAGCCCAGTACTAGTCATGGGTATGAAACAACTGTTTCTGTGGTATATGTTGTTTTAAAACATCATTTAGGGCAGGGATGGCATTGAATTACATTAAAAATGTGGGATTTGTTTTGTATTTCATGTTTTTTTTTCTGCAAAAAGTGTATTGGTGGGGTAATATTTAATGCCTTGGAAGGATGTGTGTTGTTGTAAAATTGTAATTGCTCACTTAATGTTCATTTTTGGCACCGCGGCTCTGGAACAGCCTACCTCTCTCTTTGAGACAGGTACCGGACCTCCTCATTTTCAGGTGGAAGCTTAAGACCTGGCCTTTCCGACAGTAGGATTTGCTCGATTTTCTGTAGTGGAGTGATGTTCTGTGTGCCGTTATGTGGTCTTTTCTCTTAGCGCCGGGACACTCTTGGGAATAGCCGTGCGCTTTATAAATACCAGATAACATAACATAACATAACAATGGTAGTACTTTCTTCAGTGTTACTATGCCTCCTTTGTCTGGCATGTGTGTGTGTGTGTGTTTGCCATAGGCCATCATCTGTCTTTGTCCTCCATGCCATGTGGCCGGGTGCCATTTTGTGTAGTCAGTGTCCATAGGTCTGCAAGTGTTCTTTGTTGTCCATGCCTCCTTGCTTGTTGTTTGACCATGTGGCCGGCGACCATTTTGTGTAGCCAGTCAGTGTGCTTTTGCTATAGGGCTGCATTTGTTCTTTGTTGGGGCCATGCCTCCTTGCTTGTTGTTGGTTGGCCATGTGACCGGTGGCCATTTTGTGCACCCTGCCACTGTGTAAATCCTTTTTTTTTTCCAGTTTTCTAAGCCATTTTCTAGGGAAATCGATAGGAGAGGGCTATGCCTTTTTGTTTATTTTTTTACTTTTCCCTGATATCAGTTTAATATGCTTGAGGATCAATGTGGAATATGTAGATATGAACAGTGTTTAATATTATATGGGTTTTTAAAAAGATTTCCCCCCTGCACCCCCTTGCCTCACAATGGGTTTCTCATAGTCCCCTAGTACACCAGAAAATATTTTTTAACTATTTATTTGTATTTATTTTTTTGTTATTTTTTTCTAAAAGCTTTAAATTATTGCTTAATTTTTTTTTGTAAAAATGCTTTTTTTTTTACATTTTCCCTCCACCTACCTGCACACCAGCATTTCTTTTTTAAGGATTGTCATTCCATATTTTCCTTTCTACCCTGGACTGGTGGACCCCTTGCCCAGTGCCTGCCATTTGCGCACAGCCGCTCACCAGCGTTAATTTTTTAAGAATTATTCCATTTTACCCTTGACCCGCTGCCTGCCATAGGTGCACACACTTCAGCATTCATATTTATTCCATTTCTCCTTGGACCCCCTTGCCTGTCATAGGTGCACTGCACACCAGCATTCATTTCCTAAGGATTATTCCATTTTCCCCTGGCCCCCTGCCTGCCATAGGTACACAGTGCACACTGGCAGTACCTTTTTAGGGATTATTAAATTTTCCCCTGCACCTACCTGACTGGCACAGGTGTCTCCCTTAGATGCACATAAAGCAAACAGTTACATCTGTATAATGGTATCCTGATTGAAAATTAAATGTTATTGTTAATTTGTTAATTTATATTTATATAGCGCCAAATCACCACAGGTCTGGTGTTATGGTGGTGTGGCTTGACTTTGGAATGGATACACAATAGTTGTTAATTATTTAGGACAATAAGTAACCACACTAAATTATATTGTCTTTACTATGAATAATTCAAACTGCAAAAATTCCACATTTCACTAAATGTTTTTCTTGTTTGTTTGCTTTTAGGTGAAAAAGAGACATTCACCTGCAGTACTGCCAGACAGAAGGCCTGTACAAAGTGACGTAACCACAACACATGATATGAGTCCTCGAGTCCTTTCCACTTGTGCAGCTAAATGGCACTTCCAACTGACAGCTTCAAGATGGCCCCAAAGAAAGGTGCTGCCAAGAATGTCGCCAGTGAGGAGGACAAGAAGAAGCAGATTGCCACCACTGGCTTGCCACCCTCCTCCATTTTCAGGAAACTTACTGTGCCTGCTGCACTTGTTTCTGGGCAGCAAGCTGGGAGCAACACTCCCACATCGACAACAGCGCCACCCCAACCTAACCCCAAACTCTAGTCTCTCAGCAAGGCAGCCACTGCAATCATGGCGATGAGCAGTGAGCGTGAATTGGATTTGTCTCAGCCGCAAACTAGAACCCAATCGTCGCAGGAAACTGAGCAAAGTGGACAACAGGAGACACAGATAACAATAGTAGATCTTCCTGAAGTAGGGGCAGAACAGAAGATTGAGCTTTCTGCTGAGCAAGATGTACCTATGGTTGAACCATTGACTTCCAGATCGCCAGCAAGAAAAAGGAAGGGTACTCCACCATCTTCTCCTAACCCCCCTTCTGATGATCTTGACATGGATTGGACCCCGACTGGGTCTGAGATACGCCAGGAGAGACAAGGGAAAAGGAAAGCTCCTGAAAGCCTTACAATTATGGAAGGGGATGAGGATGATGATGAAGAGCCAGTCATTGTCTTGGAAGCTGGCTCAGAGGATACCAACATTACCCCATCTATTCAACCTGCTCCAAGGGATGTGGCACGGGTACCACCACAACCAACAACCCCAGCTTCCATATTTGTAAGGCCCCCGCTGAGGCCTGCATCCACCACTACCTCAGTTGAAGTATGCACTGCAGAGAGGCAATCGGCGACGCACCCACCTACCTACAGTTCTTCTACAGGCATTGCAGAGGCACACTAAGAAAGTTCTCCTTCTCAGTTTGGGACTTCTTTATGATTAGCAAGCTGGAGGTTAATATTGCAATATGTTCCATTTGCAAGTGAGTGTTCATCGGGGTAAGCCTGGTACACACTATGCTACTGGAGACCAAACGATCCATATAATGAACAAACATCACTCAATTCCGTAGGAGGCGCACCTTATAAAAATTGCTGAAGGTGGTGGTGGCGATGAAAGCGAAGAATCAGCTCCTATCCCAGTGGAAGGTGAAGGTGATGAAGAAGAAGAGGGTGACATCTTTACTCAAAGCAGCCCTGTCCCCAGCAGTGCACCAGTATCACCCGCCTCAGCAACCTCAAAATTGCACAAGAGTCAGATGGAGACACCACCCCACACAGTCACTGCCCCAAGATGCACATTGAGTCTACCACCTCCTGGTTCTCTCTGGACGTCGCCTGTATCAGTGGCACCACAAAAGAAAAAAATCCAAGCTACTATTACAGGCATGTTTAGGCAGGAGGGACCCTTTAAAAGCAACCACCCAATGCCACGTTTGTACAACGGGAAGCTGACTAAAATGTTAGTGCTGGACCTCCTCCCTTTTTCTTTTGTGGAAGGAGTGGGGTTTTTAGAATATGTGGCAGCTATGTGCCCAAAATTGAAGGTTCCTAACCAGACCTATTTTGTCAGAGTTGCTGTTCCAGCACTCCACCACGGTGTGCTGCAATTGGTTGGACAAGCTTTGCAGCAGAGTGCTGTTCACACTATCCACCTGACGACAGACATGTGGACCAATTGTCAAGCAACTGATTACATGTGCATCACTGCATACGGGATCTCTTTTGTGGGGGTTATGCAACAGCTATTTACAGGTCTCAGCACTGAAGAAACTTTTAAGGGCTTTTCGGCGGCATGCAACAGTATCCATGTTCGCCATGGAGAAATCCCATACAGCTGCAAACATCTTGGAAGACTTTATCAGCAAGGTGTTTGAATGGCTGCGACCCAGAGGTCTCAGAATTACATTTTGATGCCAAGGACAATGGCAGTAGTATAGTTAAGGCCATGATAGATGGTGACTGTTTCAGGATCCTGTGTTTGGTGCATTGCATGAACCTGATTGTGCAAGACTTTCCAAAAAAGAAGACATAGTCAGCAACATACTGACCACCTGCAGAAGAATTTGCACTTAGTTCAGCCATTTTTTTAAAGCCCAGAAGCAGTTGAGGATCATTCCACATGCTAATAGAATACCAGTTAAAGACCTCATACAGGAGGTGCCAACACGTTACATGTTGCAATATTTGTTGAGCAGTACAAACTGATCAATTACTATGTCATTCAAAGAGGAGGGGATACAACTGGGAAAAGCATGACCATGGAGGTGGGCAAATGGAGCCTAGTCAAATGCCTGACACCGATGCTACTACCTTTTGAGGTTTTCACCCCGGAAGGCAGCAAGGAGGACAGTACAATGAGCCAAGCTATCCCGTAGGTATGGACAGCAACAGAGAAGCACATGACTTGGTTGAGAGCTTAATATTTTGCTTGGCTGTTAATACAAGGCTGCAAAGAGACATTGTGTCGTCCAAAGAGTACATCTGTGCCACAATGCTTGATCCACGGTACAAAAAATACTGGCCATTCCTTTTTCTGACGTGGATGTTTCACTATACAAGACGTGAATTGTTGATCAAGCGAAAGACCTTGAAGAAGAACGGCTGGAAATTACAGTCCCAGGCAGAAGTTCTGGGGTGCAGCCTTTAACTACCAGAGAGGGCGGTGAGCAGCCATCACCAGCAACAAGAACCCAAGTAACAACAACTACAGGAACAGAAGAATTGGACCCAACCTCTGCATTGGCTTGGTGTAAAGTAGCAGGGCTTAAGTCAAGTGCGAGGCAAAGGCAAAAAAAGGTTGAGCAAGAGGCAGCACAAATGACTATTCAGATGATGTTCGAGGACTATCTGGATGACCCAAAAGAGGTCTATGGGGATCAAAACCCATTGGTCTATTGGTATGGGAAGATGCACCAATGGCCAGAGCTCAACAGGCTGGCAATAAAGTTTCTGGCTTGTCCGGTACCCAGTGTGTCTGCTGAGTGTGTGTTCAGTGCAGCTGGCACAGTTGGCACAATAAGAAGGAACAGTCTCTCGCCTCAAAATGTTGAGATATTGACCATGGTCGAAATGATCGAATAATTCATATCACACAATTTTACTGTTCCTGAAATACCACAGGAGGTGGAGGAGGATGTAGGTGATTGGTCAGACTCAAGTAAGCTGACCAGCTTCTGGAAGAATTACCTGAGTTTGAGGACAAACTCTACTTCCCTGAGTAGGCCACAATGTAACTTTTTAATAATTTATTGTCTAACTAATTAGTGCTTTGCCGAAGAATAAAAAAATAGATATAGCTAGAGGAACATTATATATTTTGTTTGTGTCTGACTTATGCAGCCCCGCCATTTTTAGACACATGTATGGCTGGATTGGAGTGGGACCAATGTGCAGTGAAGAAGCCTACCCATTCCCTTCAAGAACATTGGAGACAATGCCTGCCTCCTTCCCATGCCTATCCTTCTTTTTTTCATCTCCTAGTAGGGCTGCCCCAGTAAAGATTATTTGAGTTACAAGACTGCCAATGTGTTGCTTCCGTCAAAGAGGAGATACAATTGTGTACCACCCTGCTGGATTGAAACATGTAACTATTGCACTAATGAGTGATGTATTATTTGGTAGATTGTGAGTGAGGATTGATTTATGTGGTGGCAGACAGTGAGGGGGTGTTCAACTAATTTGTAAACTTGATTTTGATGATTAGCAATGTTTGGGGCCTGATGGGTGATCTTTTTTCCTGAAGGTGATTTGCCCTATCACACTTTGTGAGATTTACTTGCAGGGTCCTCTCCTTTTTTCTGGTTCAGAGACCAGATCAGTCACTTAAGTTAACAAACTCAAATCTACACTAAATACTCAAATTCTGTTTCTCTTCCTTTTCTTCAACAGCAATGCACTACAGGTCTATCTCACTCGGGTAGGGACAGAGCAGTACTGATTCATTACTCGGAGTCAGGAAAAGGATGGAAGGACTCAGTGTGGGACTACCTCAATAGCCAGAAGAACGGAAGTTATTTATTTGGGAAATGCTGCTGAGTGTGTATGCTGGCTCAAATGTGAAACTCCTCTTATGTGGGTGTGGGCAGGGGGGCCTGTTGCTTGTAACTGAAGACAGACTTGTGATGCCACATCATCATCACATGATGTACACGCTTGGCTAAATGTTATGATGACAGTTGTGAGATTGATCAGCTCCTTTACCGTGATTGGCTGTAAATTGCTCTCACTTCTCAGTTAATCGATCGCACATGAGTCATAAAATGAATGATTGCAGCAGCCTATGCTCTTGCTCTGCCTCTGAGTATTGGTACACTCCTCATGAAGCTTACCTTTTGTCCTTCTCCTTGATTCTACAACATAGTTTCTGTTTTACAATCCGCAAACCTTCTCTTCTCTTGTACGAAAGGTGAAAGCTCCATAACACTCCTGCTTACCTTTCCGAACCGGTTCAGCTCGGCTCCCAAGACAGACATTCCGAGAAGAATGCATATGCACCGCCCAATTTGGCATTTATATCAGTATCATTTTCCCACCATAATTGTTAAAACTGTATTGGTTCACTTCTGCATAATTTGTATTTTTCAAACCTAGATAAAAGAACATTTAGATATAACTTGTGTCTCTGGGGCTGAAGGAGGACTGTTTGCAATGCATTTAACTGAACTGTATCATTCCTTAATTTCCTTCCACAACAGATTGATGATGATGTGCTGCTCATCCCCTGATGAATATTGTTTTTGTGTAGTGTTTGTCTTTGTGACACCTTTCCCCAACTCCCCTTTCCTATCCATTCATCAAAACCCTAACCCTCTTCCCCTGGGCTGTGTCATTTATCGAGATGTGACTTAATTTACACCAAAAATGGATCACACACTTGGTGGGGCGGAGTGGTGAAAGCAACACCAATATAAGCAATGGCAGCATACCCCCCTAATGGTCAATATATTTACAGAGGGTAGTAGGATAAGGGTATAACTAACTATAACAAAGTAGTATACACATTGAAAAGCAGATTAAAAAAACATGCTGTGCGAAAAGGCAGCAGTGAAAAGTAAAAGTAAAACACAAAAAACTATTTCAAGAATTAAGTATAAGAATAATTTTTTCCTTTACTTTTTCTTATTTTCAAGTTCAACAATATAAATAAGACCCACCCTCTCCACCCACAACTGGCCCACCCCTCTCCTCAAGTAAATCACCCCGTCCCCAACCAATGTCCAAAGAAAACTAGTCCACACTCCAATGTTCCAGTCCCTTCCCAATGTCCACCCTCTCCACCCACAACAAACGCCCCTCCCACCAAAACAAAAAATAAAAAGGGCTTCAGAAGAGGGCATCATCGATGCGGGTCTGGAGTCTTCCCACTTCCTGTTTGAAGCTTGCCACCTGCTGGCGAAGCTGCACCAGCTAGCGCAGCACGCGGTGTTGGAAACGGTCTGGATAGGGGCGGCAGCAGTGGTGTTTCGGGCAGCTCCCAGCTGCCAGCAGCGCTGACGATGTTGTGGCCAGTATGGAGGTGCTGGCGGCTGGCTGGAAGAACTGACCTCCCAATTATAACTTTGGTGGTCAGACCGCCATTGCACTGCCACCAGGGAACTGCTGTTTCCTGGCGGTGGTGTAGCGGTCAGACGCAAAGCAATATGCTGGTGGTGCTGTTGCGGCACCGCCATGCATATTACGAGTTTCAGGACCACTAGCGATATCATGGAGGTCTTTCCTCCATGAAAAATCTGGCGGTCCTGAAACAAAGGAGGCCCTACACGGCCCCCTGTTGCCCCTGTGCATGGGAATGCATGCAAGGGGGCACAAAATGTGCCCCCTTGTGTGCACAACATGTGCCCCCTTGTGTGCATGCACCACAGTTACAGTACATGCCGTGCAGGAAATGTTTTTGGCGATCCCATTGCGGTGCACATTTGCTGAGGTACTGCTGTGGGACTGGCAAAAACAGCACACCCGACACGAGGAAACTCGTAATCTGGCGGGCGGTGCGACCACAGGTTTGGTGGTGTGGGAACGGTCCGCACCCACACCGTCAAACTCAGTAATCAGGCTCTAATACTTTACCACCTCCCCAAAGGAGGTGGTAAGCCATTTGCAGTCGGCTATTTGAGAATGTTAAAATAAAATATTTTTAAGAGTAGTCAGTTGTCCCATTTTACTTTAAGGAAAACAAATTGCATTTAAAAAAATGCTTTATTTATAAGTAATCATAGACATGGTGGTCTGCTGACCCCAGCAGGCCAATGTCCCTATGATGGCTGTCATTCTTAATGGCTCACAAATTGTAATCTACCTTATTAATATTAATGAGATAGGTCAATTTGCGACCCACTAGGAATCACAATAAATTTATAAGTACCACTTAAGGAAGTGCTGCGTGAATAGCGGTGGGAACATCATGCTACTTTCAATTTAAAAATGAAAGTTTCATACATTAGGAATAGCAATTTCCTAATTGCGATTCAGAGAAAATAGCAATTTGGAAATCACTATTTCTAATGTAAGTACCTCTGGCCCCAGGTGCTTTCAAAGAGTAATGACAATGGTGTTGAAGGGTCTACCACAAGTGGTATACTTTCAGGACAATATCTTGGTTTCTGAGGAACACAGAGATGAACATGATAAGTCCAAAGTTAGAATTGGTATAATAAAGGCAAGACAAAGCAAGTGAGGAAGTGAGCTCATTCCCAGGCTTGGTGGTGAATTACTTTAAAAACAGGCACAACCTCAAAGGATTGCAAAATTGCTTTTACTATCCTCAAAGTAGAGATTATGAAGAGACCCAGTTTAGGTCACTTTGCAATGTGTAGGAGGACAATTCTAACCACAGATGCTAGTCTACAGGGGCTAGGTGCTGTGCTGACCCAAGTTGTGGAAGAGGGGAGGAAGTGGTGGCTTTCGCGTCACACTCTCTCAAGGGTGCAGAGGAACATTATTCTGCAATTGAGAGAGTAGCTTTGGTGTGTGCCTGGGCTATTGTACATTTCAAATTCTTCCTGTCCAGACTTCCCTTCACCATGAGTTTGGATCACAAACCCTTACTCTACATTTTCTCATGTAAGGGTAGTGAAAGGGTAACCACTAGATTTAAAAGATGGATGGAGGAGTTGGGCAAATTGAATTTCCAAGTAAAGTATCTTCCAGGTGTACAGAACAAGGCAGCAGATTTTCTGTCACGTCTACCTGTAGACTGGTGTTGCTAACATTTCAGCGACACCACTGGTTAGCTTGTCATAGAGAAGGAAGAGTGGGAACAGGCAAGAGGTAAGGATGAGGTACCTCGTACTATCATGGAGGTGGTTGTCAGAAGATGGCCAGAATAAGGTAAACTGTCTCAGCAGATCAAACTGGTTTGGAATGTGAGGAATGAATTGTCTTTGTGTGAGGGTGAGTTATTAGAAGGTGACAGATAGGTGCTTCCTGAGGACCTGAGAAAAAAATCATGGACCTGGCCCATAAGGGACATTTTGGAGAAGTACTGGTGACAAGGAGTGGATCAGGAAGTTGAGTTAGTTGTGAGAGACTGTGTGCTTTGTGATGGGTACAACAAAACTCAAATTACTCATTCTGCTCCCCTGTCACTGGTGAAACTACTGGAAGACTCTTGGATGAAATTAGGTCTTGACATAAATGGCCCATTTGAGTTGCTGTCTCCTTTGTTGTTATTAGTATAATCTACATCCAAATGCATCTTTGCTAAGTGTGTGAGTTCAGTGAATTCAAGCAAAGTCCTGGGGTTTTTTAGGAGACAGGTTTTCGTTCAAAGCATTGCACCGTTATATCGCCACTGATAACGGTGTTTAACTTGTGTCTCAAGAAATGCAAGTCTTCTTGAAGAGTTTATTCACTGTCCACCAAACAGCTGCCCTTTATGCTTACTAGTTGAATGGCCTAGCAGAACGGATGAATAAGGTGGTCAAATCTTATGTTCAGAGAGCAATAGATTTAAAAGTGCCACTTCAGAAACTGCTGCGTGAAAAGAAGTGTGATCCTGGAGTCTTCCTTCATGTGCCTCAAGGGAAAAATGACTGGAACGTAACTTAATCCAGTTTGGTTGAGTAGTCAACAGCAGAGTACTTGTTGAGGATGAGTGCAAGTTGAAGTGAGGGACATACCTGCAGAAATATAAGAACTAATATGACAGTAAAGAGTATGTTCATGAAGGTCTGTGGAAAGTGGATGACGTGCTTCGGGTAAAGCAGCCTGACAAAGTAAAGGTTGGGTCCGAGTTTACGGCCCCCTTCCTGCATTGTAAAAGTGAAGAAGAATGTAGTAGTATTGCAGGAAACATTTGAGGCATCTTTAGATTAGCAATGAGTGGGCCTTTAGGTTGGATATCTGAAGGCTCCAGGAGTTATAACACCCACCACAGCTCATCACAACAAGGTCCTAGTGCTGGAGTCCTTGTTCCTGACTGTCGACACAGTAATACTGACGATGTTTGTGGACCTATTTATTCTATAATTGTATGTGAACCAAGTGTCAGGACTCACGGGAGGTTTCCTCCTTCTAACTGTATGCTGGCTACCATTTTCCCCTACAAACTTACCAAAAGTCAGATAATCCCTCAAGCTGGAGTGCTTGTTGGCACCGATGGAACTCCAAGATGGCTGCCAACATGCACATACTGCGACAGCACACCACTGTTAGCAGTCTAGTCTTTTAGGCTTCATGACATCAGGTGAAGTGTGCTTCAACATTCCACTGTGCACTTCACTGAAGAAATAATTTGAAGAGCACCTGTTTTCCCAGCGTCGTGGAAGTCAGTTAGGGTAGTTGCGATAAAATCGGGGTTAGCTTCGTCGGAACTACATTCCCTCACTAATCAGGTTAGTGTTAAACTTGTAGCTAATATAAAACATTCTGTGAGAAAAGGTTATTGTGTCAGAGGTAAATTTCTATTTAAAGAGAAAAAAGGAAACAAGTCAGAATATATTTTCCTTCGTTTGAAAACTGGAAATACTTTTTTCAGTAATTGCTTTCCTTAGCTGAGAAGATTAAATAAAAAGCTTTTTGAATCAGCTGTCTTTTTCAGCTGTTCCAGAATCTGTCAGACGCAGGCGTGACCTTTCAACACGCAGTGTCTTCTTAGACTGAAACTTGTTCACTCTTCTGAGAATTAATTAAAAGGTGAAGTCAGGGTCAAAGGCCCGGCATGTTTCTTCTCATGCCATGTGTTAAAGAACTCCAGTAATGTTCTCCTCACGTATGGCACTTCCAGCAAACATTAAAACCAAAGGGCCTGAATAAAAGGAACGCTTCCTTTTAACATTTAACCTAAGTTCTGAAGCATTGTTTAAAAAACTAATTAAAGAGAGAAAACCAGTCATCCTACTACAGAAACCCCAGTTCAAGGCCCACTCCAGTCTCTTAACAGTGAGTTAATAGAAAGAAAGAGAAACCCAAATAATACATAAATTAGGAATACAGAAATAAATACTTACCTTATCTTTCTTACATTAAGGAATAGCAGGATCAAGTGCAGATTGTACCTGAGAAACGAAAAGGAAAGAGATCTGAGTGAAGACTTCTCATACAACCTAGCAAACAATACATGAGAAGTAGAAGAGAAGTAAGCTTCAGTAAACATTCTGGTAAGATAAGTTATTTATACACCATAGAAAAACAGTAAGTTAAAAGGCACAATAAATAAAGGTTTTTTACATGTTAATGTTGCAGTCCAGTAAGAAGAAGAAGACGTAGCTGAACAGGCAGAATATTGGAGCAGTCTCTTCTCTGTCCCCAACCCCTTTTCCCCCTTAGAACTTACCTGCAATGGAATACTAAAAGACCTAGCAGGGTTGGTTCTGAGAAGGGTATTGGGACCTAGCGTCATTCTGCTCCTGTGTGGTTCAGACAGCAAAAGGGATTTAGACCCTGACAGAGTGAAGTGCCCACGTTGGTACAAGCACCTGAGCAGAATGGCAGAAGGACTTGATTTAAAAAATTTGGGCGAGATTTTGAGTAATATACAAAGGGACTTGGAGGCAGTCAGAGAGGAAAATAAAATACTAAGACAGGAGATAATAACCTTTAAAACGGGAACACCAGCTTTGGGATCTAGGCCAAGCACCGCATCCTTTGAAACCCAGAGTCCTAACATCAGCACTTCATCCTTTGCCCCCACACAAGTAATCCACTCATTATCCCCAGTAATTCCTCTTGCCCCTCCAGAGCGATTTAATGGAGACCCGCAGAAAGCGCAAATTTTTTTGACCCAATGCTCTCTGCATTTTATGTGCCGTCCAACGATCTTCCCCGATGCTCAATCCCGAGTGGCGTTTATCTTGTCCTACCTTAGTGGGGACGCCGCCTCATGGTCCATGCCACTAGTAACCAAGGATGACCCAATTTTGTACAGTTTAGATGACTTCAAGAAGGAATTTCTCCGAATTTTTGATAGAAGAACAGCATCTCAAGCTTCAGACAACGAACTGTTGGAATTAAAGCAAGGAAACCGAGAACTCGTGTCTTACCTAGCCCAATTTAATAAACTAGTGGTCGAGACCAACTGGCCCGAGGATAAAAGAGCAGCAGTATTCTATAGAGGATTGCGAGAGGAATTGAAGGACGCTCTATCTCAAATCCCTAATCGATCCCACCGACATCTCTGCCTTAGTGGATTTAACCTTAGAGATCGATTATCGGCAAAGTGAGCGGAAAGGAGAACGGCGGAAGGAGCTTAGACCAAGTGTTCCTCTTTTTGACCGTGTCAAAACAGAATCCACACGGACAGTAGAGAGTTCTTCGGGAATTGAACCCATGCAAATCGGTGTAGTCAGAGGTCCACTCTCTAAAGAAGAAAAAGAAAAGAGAAGGCTGAACAAACTGTGCCTATATTGTGGAAGAAGTGGACATTTTGTCAAGAATTGCTTAAAAAGACCAAAGTTGCCTGCTAAGGAGAAGGAAAACTAGAGGCACCACAGGTAAGGGAGTTGGACCTGTGGATGCGGAATGGAAAAACGACTCCAACAAATCACCAATTGGCAAACACACTACAAGTCTCCTCTCCCCATTTGGTTATGACTGTGACCTTAAGGTTTAGAGATGTGGTTTTGACAGGAATCATCGTCATGGTAGATTCTGGGGCAACAGGTAATTTCTCCGACCACAAATTCGCTAGCCTGATCGGTTTACAAGCTATCAAAGAAGGAGAAAAGTGAGAAGGTCAGAGCGGTGGATGGTACGGATTTAACTTCAGGGCCCATAACCAGTCATACTGAATTGGTACACATGACTACTGTCGAAGGACACCAAGAGACCTTGCAATTTAATTTAATAGACGCCCCCAATTTCAACTGATTCTAGGTCTACCATGGCTAACGGAACACAACCCGTTAATTGATTGGGGAGCCCGAACTATTCAATTAAATTCAGACTACTGCACCAAAAATTGTTTCGACGACCAGACACATTCTTCTGTAATCTGCGCTGCCACCCAATTGTGTGAAGGTGGAGGTTCGGTATGTGCGATCCAAACTACCATGATACCAGATGAATACCAAGACTTTGCAGACGTCTTTGATGAGAAAAAGGCAGAGACGTTACCCCCCCACAGGCCCTATGACTGCAAAATTGATCTAGAACCAGGGGCTAATCTACCATGCAGCAGAGTTTACGCATTAACGGAGAAGGAAAACATCCATTTGAAGGAATACCTAGCTAAGAATCTGGAGAACGGATTTATCCGACCGTCGCAGTCCCCTGTCTCTTCCCACTTTTTCGTGCCGAAAAGGGGGAGATCTCAGGACTTGTATTGACTTTAGAGCGATTAACAGGATAACTGTGAAGAATCGTTATCCATTGCCTCTCATTTCAGTACTAATTGATCAAGTGAAGGAAGCAAAGATATACACTCGCCTAGACCTACGAGGAGCGTACCACTTGATTAGACTCCGGGAAGGCGACGAGTGGAAGACTGCGTTCAGGACCAAATTTGGCCTTTATGAGTATCTTGTGATGCCATATGGTCTCTGTAACGCACCAGCGGCCTTCCAGTACTTTATCAATGATGTTTTAAGTGAATTCATTGACCGATGCGCTATAGTATACATAGATGACATCCTGATTTATTCCAACACGGTTGAAGAACATCACAACCAGGTCAGAGCAGTTTTACAACGTCTACGAGAGAACTCTCTATACGTTAAATTGGAGAAATGCCTCTTCAACACAGATACAGTAGAATTCCTAGGTTTTGTGTTATCACCTGCAGGAGTTCGAATGGATGAGCAAAAAGTGAAGGCGATAACAGACTGGAAATCTCCTACCAGTATCAAAGAGGTTCAAAGCTTTATCGGATTCTCTAATTTTTACAGACGATTCATTAATGGATTCTCCAATAAGATACTTCCGCTGACTCGTCTTCTGAAGAAAGGAGTTCCGTTCCAATGGTCAGAAGAAGCAGAAGAAGCTTTTCAGTTGATGAAGGACAGTTTCACCACAGCACCGGTGCTGCTTCATGCAGATCCCTCTGAGCCTTTTTATTTGGAGACAGACGCATCGGACCTAGCCATCGGGGGAATACTTTCTCAGAGGCACAAGGACACGGGACAGTTACACCCGGTGGCATATCGGTCCCGCAAACTCAACCCTGCGGAATGCAACTATACGATTACAGAAAAAGAACTCTTGGCAATCAAAGATGCCTTCAAAGATTGGAGGCATTACTTAATGGGGGCAAAACACACTGTAACGGTGTTTACGGACCACCGCAACCTAAAATTTTTGCGATCTGCTCGAACTCTACACCACGTCAGCTGCGTTGGTCTCTTTACTCGCGGACTTTGATTTTGTTATCACTTTTCGTCCCGGATCCAAGAATGGAAAGGCTGATGTCCTCTCTAGACTCGACACAGAAAATCAAACTTCAGTCATTGAAAACCAGCAAATCATACCTGATGGAAAATTCATTGGAACTATCTCCTTAGAACCTTTTGAACATCACGTTCGAAATTTGATGACCGACCTTGAAATGGAGAACTGGGCCACAGAAGATCCACAACGTTTCATTCGCAATGGCCTCCCCTATTTAGGTACCACCCTGTATTTACCCACCAAGGAGCTTCAGCTGAAGGCAATGCAGGAATGTCACGACAACCCTCTGGCTGGCCACAAAGGTGTTGTGAAAACCGAAGAATTACTCAAACGTCGTTTCTGGTGGCCATACATGTGCCGAGACGTCCGTCAATATGTGTTAGGCTGTGAAATTTGTGCACGGGGAAAATCGGACAGACAAGCTCCTAAAGGTCTCCTACAACCCATGCCAACCCCCCCATATCCTTGGCACACAGTCTCCTTAGATTTGATTGTTGATCTACCTTCTTCCCATGGGTATGATACCATTCTTGTAGTTGTCGACACTTTTAGTAAGATGGCACATTATATACCCTTCAAAGGTACACCCACTGCTAAACAATTGTCCCAACTTTTCAATCAACATGTTATTCGCCTTCATGGGATTCCTAGGGTCCTCGTTTCAGACAGGGGCTCTCAGTTCCTATCACGATTTTGGAAGGCTTACATCAAAGGCCTTAATATTGACCATCGTTATTCCACCAGTTTTCACCCAGAAACTGATGGTCAGACTGAACGCATTAACCAAGACCTAGAACAACACCTCAGACTTTATTTGTTAGATGAGGAGGGTGACTGGCCTGACCACTTATGGACTGCGGAGTATGCTCACAATAATGCTCTAAATGTATCCACTGGCCACTCCCCTTTCTTTATAAACTCAGGCAGACATCCCAATTCTCATGCTAATTTTGATGATATTAATGTTCCTGCTGTTCAAGATATTGCCCGACAGTTAACTAAAATTCATCACTCAGTAACCCAGAATTTGTCGATCGCGAAGGATCGTTACAAACACTTCGCTGACCGAAAACGTAAAAAGAACCTGAGCTTCATGTAGGAGACTTAGTCTGGTTGAGTACAAAAATCTCAGACTCAAAGGTCCCGTAAATTTCAGCCTCGCTTTATGGGTCCTTATCCAATTGAGAAGGTCATAAATCCAGTCACTTATCAACTATCTCTTCCTGGTTCTACCAAAATTCATCCAGTATTTCATGTTTCTCTCCTTAAACCAATTCAACCGGGGTTGCGTAGGGTTTCCCTCCTGATCCTCTGATGGTTAATGGTGAGGCGGAGTACGAAGTTAAACGAATTTTGGATTCAAAACTCATCCGCAATGAAATTTTCTACCTCATTGATTGGCAAGGTTATGGACCTGATGAACGTTCCTGGGAAAAGAGTACTAATGTCCATGCCCCCGTTTAATTAGAGCCTTTCATGCCAAATTCCCTGCCAAACCACGACCGGAGGAAACCCCGTTGGGAGGGGGTACTGTCAGGACTCACGGGAGGTTTCCTCCTTCTAACTGTATGCTGGCTACCATTTTCCCCTACAAACTTACCAAAAGTCAGATAATCCCTCAAGCTGGAGTGCTTGTTGGCACCGATGGAACTCCAAGATGGCTGCCAACATGCACATACTGCGACAGCACACCACTGTTAGCAGTCTAGTCTTTTAGGCTTCATGACATCAGGTGAAGTGTGCTTCAACATTCCACTGTGCACTTCACTGAAGAAATAATTTGAAGAGCACCTGTTTTCCCAGCGTCGTGGAAGTCAGTTAGGGTAGTTGCGATAAAATCGAGGGTTAGCTTCGTCGGAACTACATTCCCTCACTAATCAGGTTAGTGTTAAACTTGTAGCTAATATAAAACATTCTGTGAGAAAAGGTTATTGTGTCAGAGGTAAATTTCTATTTAAAGAGAAAAAAGGAAACAAGTCAGAATATATTTTCCTTCGTTTGAAAACTGGAAATACTTTTTCAGTAATTGCTTTCCTTAGCTGAGAAGATTAAATAAAAAGCTTTTTGAATCAGCTGTCTTTTTCAGCTGTTCCAGAATCTGTCAGACGCAGGCGTGACCTTTCAACACGCAGTGTCTTCTTAGACTGAAACTTGTTCACTCTTCTGAGAATTAATTAAAAGGTGAAGTCAGGGTCAAAGGCCCGGCATGTTTCTTTCTCATGCCATGTGTTAAAGAACTCCAGTAATGTTCTCCTCACGTATGGCACTTCCAGCAAACATTAAAACCAAAGGCCTGAATAAAAGGAACGCTTCCTTTAACATTTAACTCTAAGTTCTGAAGCATTGTTTAAAAAACTAATTAAAGAGAGAAACCAGTCATCCTACTACAGAAACCCCAGTTCAAGGCCCACTCCAGTCTCTTAACAGTGAGTTAATAGAAAGAAAGAGAAACCCAAATAATACATAAATTAGGAATACAGAAATAAATACTTACCTTATCTTTCTTACATTAAGGAATAGCAGGATCAAGTGCAGATTGTACCTGAGAACGAAAAGGAAAGAGATCTGAGTGAAGACTTCTCATACAACCTAGCAAACAATACATGAGAAGTAGAAGAGAAGTAAGCTTCAGTAAACATTCTGGTAAGATAAGTTATTTATACACCATAGAAAAAACAGTAAGTTAAAAGGCACAATAAATAAAGGTTTTTTACATGTTAATGTTGCAGTCCAGTAAGAAGAAGAAGACGTAGCTGAACAGGCAGAATATTGGAGCAGTCTCTTCTCTGTCCCCAACCCCTTTTCCCCCTTAGAACTTACCTGCAATGGAATACTAAAAGACCTAGCAGGGTTGGTTCTGAGAAGGGTATTGGGACCTAGCGTCATTCTGCTCCTGTGTGGTTCAGACAGCAAAAGGGATTTAGACCCTGACACCAAGTTTCACATACAATTATGAGACAAGAGAAAGAATATAGCAAAGAGCCATCAGGTACTCACTGACAAGGTACATTTAACAACCTCAGAGGACTGTGGGTCAGAGAAATGAAACTGAACTGAATAGCAATAGATGAAAGACCCCAGTGTTATATGGTTCTTAGGCACATTATCGACATTGCTAAGTTAGCATGAGCTTCGCTGCCATGATGCTGCTTTTGCGCACGCTACTACATGACTTTGTTTTTGCAAGACTTTGTTTGTGCCCTTCACATGAGAACGGGTTGCCTTTCGCGTTCTCTGCCTTTCCTGGAGTTTAGTCTGAACACGATGTGCAAGGTCGATAAACAATGCCCCTTGTTATTCTGTTCTGGTCAGTCCCTGGCACCTAGACATAACATGCTACAGAGCTGCAGTACTGAAGACTCGTGCTTTGATATTACGTTGTTGCACGTTGTTTTTACACACTTGGAGAAAGCCGTTCCATGGAGAAGAGCTCTGCTGTTCCTATGATGTAAACCTTACATTCAGGCTTTAAGGTATGTGGTCTGCTGTCAAAGCCCGAAGATCGTTCTTTATATAAAATAAACTTCTTCTAGTCAAGGGGAGGGTGGTTAGGACTATAGGCCCTTATTTCCACAGTCTTTATAACATGACTTCTCCCTTTGTATTCTATGGAATTGTAACAATGCTAACTGTGCTGAGTTTATGCATTTTGCTGCTAGTAGTGGCACGTATACTGTATTGTAGAGCACGATAGTTAAAATAAACATTTTGCACTATTTCAGTGACTCTGCTTATTCTCATTGTGGACAAGTATGAGTGAGTGAACGAAAGAGTACGTCTTGTTCCCGCGATTCCTGAGAGAGTCGGGAGTGTCGTGTTCTGGGTTGTCTAATTATTTGTAGCTCCGTGATATTTGGAGGAGAACGAATGAGACACTATAGCTAGTCGGTTTGGGATTTTGGGTACTGATGTGGTAGGTTGGTACACCCCTATTCACTGAGGTCCTGTTTTCCTGCGCATAGTTCTGGGTATGTGCAGAATCCCTGCAACATGGCGCCGCCAACGTTTGGTCTGGTTCTCATCTGCGAGACGCTTGAGTAGTGCTTGTGCTTGTCCACAATACCCTCCCTTCTGTTTCCGGAGACAGCTGTGACGGTTTAACCTCCTATATTGATGTTTTTATAGGTTCTTTCAAGCTTGAAGTTTTAAAAGGTTTCTCTCTCTTCTTAACCCATTATTGCGCTGCCGCGCTCTAGGTTGTTATTCTTTATTGTCGGTTATGGCGGTCGCGATTCCGGCCGCTAATAGGGCAGCACTCACAGCTTATTTGACTCAGAATGAAGTCCCTAATGCTGGTGTTGCGCTGATTTTTGTAGTAGAGGCGGATGCGGCTTACCGCTTCGAAGTGTTTTATTCTTGGGTCACCTTTCCGGCGGTGGATGGGACAGATAACTTGTTTCACGAATATACGCCTACGGCCCTTCCTAATGCTTATCAGCCCTATCGGGCTTTTGAGATTCCGCTTACAGCTTGGCAACACCAAATTTGGTTTAATGGCGCCCTTCCTCACCCAATAACGGCGGTCCGTTTAGGTCCTTTGTCAATAAACAGGGCCACGTGGCCCGTTTTGGCTGGGTATACCCCTCACCCGCGTCGTCTGACAACAGCGACGCTTGCAGAACGTCTTTGATACGCGTGCATAGAGCTGTTATACAGTTCATGTCGCACAACTTTCAGGTGGGACCACCTGGCGTTGCTGCCCAACCTGCGGGACCTGGTGGTGTGTCTATCAGTCCCCTTATGGTTAATTCAGTAATGGGCAAGCGTCCACAGAATAAGGATGAATTACCTTATTGGCTTGCAGAGAAATTTGGACAACTTGAGGCTGTTTTTCCAAATACCTCTCCTGTGGATAAACACAGGATATTGACTATTAGTTTGCCTAAAGACTTGCTTCCCGAGTTAGCTGATTGTAACACCTGGGGTAAGGTGTTTGCAGCGGTATATTCGAAGTGTTTCGGCACTCCTTCCATGACCGTACTCCCTTCCGTGATTAAGCGTGTTCAAGATGAACACGGAGCCGAGGCAGCTGTAGAGTTGGGAATGAGACTGGTGGGGGTGTTCGACGTAGTTGCAGATATGATCCTTGCAAATGTCAAGGGCGATGCGGTAAGCTTTCAAGTGGCAAATCGCTTGGAGGCTGTCCCTGACGTAGACAAACCATGCGAATTACCAAAAATTATTGCAAAGGCTTATAAGACCATAGGCCGCAATAGTTTGGGAGTTAAGCCTTTTACACAAATGCAAACTCAATCTCAAACTCAACAAAAGGCCCAGACTGATAAAGAAGTCCTAAAAAGAACTGGAAAACAAAAAAATAGGGGCAACAACAACAGAAGCAAGGTTCGCGTGCTAGTTCACCGACACCTGAGTCTTCTGAGCGTACTTATGACTTACGCGACCGCGCTAAAATAAAGTCTCCTGTTAGATTTCAGGTCCCTGATCCACGTTCTCCTCGTTCTTCACAGGACACTTCTGGCTCTCAAGTCGGAGGAGGGGAACGCCAAGATCGTGGCAAGAGTCAACCTGCGCCACAGGGACTTGATCAGCCTCGACAGTTTGAAGGCAAAGGAAAACAAGAGGATCTACCTCGTTTTCGACCACCATTTCAGAAGAAAAAAGTTGCTGCTCTAACAGCAAGGTATGCCTCAGACGGTGAGAACGCGAGTCCTGGATTGGACATGGGGAGTGACTCTGCTCGACAGCGCAGCGGAAGTTACCATAGTGCGGGAGGCTCTGCGTCCCTGTCTGGAGGCGACAGCAACTGATACATTCATTACAGTAGAGACTGCTGACACCCGGGTTGCCCCCCCCCGGATAGGCTCTATGACGTAATTTTCCAAATTGAAGGTGATATACCTCGTCCAATCAAAGCGGTGTTCTGGGAGAATTTAACGTCCTCATATGACATTCTGTTGGCAGAGGCAGATTGGCCTCCACCCTTCGTGTTGGCAGCTCCTAGGGGAGAAGACGTAATACTTCTGAGTTTTTCACGTTACGTCCCTGAAGAGCATGCCCAGACTTTGGCTGCAGGGTGGGCTTGTGCCCTCGCCCCAGTAGTGTATCATAATCAGGTGGGTTGGGATGTTGATTCACTGGCTCATGAAATACCTTTACGCTCTATGCCGCAGCCACAGCCGCAATATCCAATCAGACGTGAAGCAAAAGCTTCCGTTTGTGATATTCTAACACAGTGTACATCACCGATGAATAATCCTCTCTTTACGGTATTGAAACCTGATGGTTCTTATGGGATTGTATTGGATTACCGAGAAATGAACAGTCATTGCCGCACATTTGCAGTGCAAAACACTGGCAGCTCAGCGCTGGTGAACAATCTTGTTCGCAAGAAATACAAAACTACACTTGACATTTCTAATGGTTTCTATAGTCACAATCTCGCTCCTGAGAGCCGTGATTTGACAGCATTCACTCCCGTCGGGAATCAGAAAAATTTACGCGTGTGCATATGGGGTATAAGAATAGCCCCGGGGCATTTGCAGCACGTGTCATGTCACTATTGCACGACATAGATCCAGATGCGTTCTCGTACATTGATGACATTTATCTGACGGACGATGAACTTATGCCGCATCTAGTCCGAGTCGACAATATTATTTTGTCCTTTGCCGACTATGGATACAAATTTAATTTTGCAAAGTCACATATCACACATTTGGCGGTGATCTTTTTGGGCTATGAGCTCAATAATGAAGGAAAGGGCTTGGCCCCTCACTTCTTGGAGAAATGTGCGCAATTGCGACCCCCTTCTACACTGAAGAAACTTCAGTCTTTGCTGGGATTTTTGAATTTCGGGAGGACATACATTCCCGATAATGCCCAGCGTATCAAGCCGCTTTATGCGTTGATACAGCCAACTTTTTCTTCTGCCAGCTGGCTTCCGGAACATACTTCTATTCTGACTTCTTTGCAAACAGACTTGCTTGCAACTAACTACTTGTTGACCCGTGACAACACCACAAATCTAGTAATACATATAGTTTCTGGGATAGTGGGTTTCACTTACTTGACATTCAATGAAGGAGACACAGTTCCAATTGCATACAAATCACATTTATACACTGCTGCTGAAATGCGCTTTTCAACCATTGAAAAAATCTAGACGGCAGTACAGATGGCGATTCTAAAAGAACGCTCACTAGCACAAGGAAAACCCATTCTTATGGTCACCTCCTTCCCTGCTTTGGAAGCCGTGACTAAGGCGAGTGTACCTAACTCGAAAGCATTACATCCTCGTTGGATACAATGGGCTACTTCTTTGACATCGGCTGATGTCACTTTTATCTTTGATCCTTCCTTACAGACACAGGAGTTCTTACAGTATGAATACGTTCATCCTCCACCCTTGTCTCTGCTTCCTTTACATGAGTACAAATGCATCATTTACACCGATGGCTCGGCTCAACCGGCCGCGGGTTCCAAACATGCTTATTCAGCCGCTTGCGCAATTGTTGCTGGCTCCGTTGTTAATGGAGAGTTTAAGTCTTCCATTGTGCACACTCAAGCACTTGGTGACTGTACGGCACAATTGGCAGAGCTGCGTGCTCTTGTACTTGCTCTCGAGTTTGCTGATCCAAATGTGAATACTCTTATTGTGTGCGATTCTTATTACTGTGTCCAGTCTTTCAATGACAGCTTGTTTTTTTGGTCTCGGAATGACTATCGGGATTCCAAAGGCAGCGCAATTAAGCATAAAACGCTTTGGGTTCGAGTGGCAGATCTTAAACAACGTCTGCCCCTCATTCATGTAATACATACTCTTGGCCATCAGCGTGTAGGAGTACATGCTCTTGGTAATTCTTTGGCTGATGAAGCAGCCAGGAGGTCTGCAGTGGCCACGTGCTCCATAGCAGCAGTTACAAGATCCAAGACTAAAATAGATAATGAGATTTTGGCAGCTGTAGCTGCAACGCGGGAGGGAACAGCTTATCCTCAGGGTTTCCCTTCGAAATACTCTTATCATATAACTCCCGAACAAGTTCCTTATGCTTTGATTCCTTCTGTTGGGGAGCGGATGATCCCCAACATGGACCGCAGACCTACATTGATCAAAGCCGCACACGAAGGCATAGCATCTGCACATGCCGGTGTGTCAGCGACAGTCTCTATTTTACAGCAACGTTACTGGTGGCGTGGTTTATATAAACAGACCCGCAATTATGTCCTTTCTTGTGACATTTGTCATTTTTGGCTGTATCTATCTTGGCTGTATCTTTTGGCTGTATCTATCTTGATTACTGCGGTCCTCTTTCTTCTGATACTGCGTATAAATATATATTTGTTGCAGTTGATTCGTGCACTAGATTCCTTTGGGTTTGGCCGCAACGCAGTGCTGACACTCGAAATGTCATCAGGGATTTGCGTGTCTTTGTAGGGATGTTTGCCTGTGGCACCTTCCATTCTGACCAAGGTCCAGCGTTCGCCTCTAAGGCGTACAAGGAAGCAATGAAGTCAATGGGAGTGCTGGTGCAGTTTTCGTCTCCATACAAGCCTGAGGGCTATTCGGTTGTGGAGTGAATGAACCGTGAATTAAAGCAATCCTTGACAGCTAGAGTCTTAGGTACTGGCAGGAGCTGGCTGGCCCATTTGTATGGGGTTCAATGTGCACTTAATAACCTCCCTAGACGATCTCTGGGTGGGCGGACCCCATACGAAATGCTCTTTGGCATTAAAATGTTTGTGCCAGACCTTGATGGTCTAGACGTTGTGGCGGCTGCCGCAACCTTTGACGTAGATAATCATTCTACTGTGTTACAGGATCTACAAAAGACCCGTGGCTGCTTTGCAACTGAACATTTACACTCTTCCACTGATGCAGCACTACTGATTCCAGTTGCCGGCTGGCTTCCAAAAATTGGAGATCTGGTACGAGAAAAGCTGGAGAACAAAAAAGAATTTGGTCCCTCCTATCGTGCACCGGTTCCAGTGCTTGGACTGAAGGGTACTCGTACAGTCATTTTACCTCCTTTACCAGGTCGCAAAGAAAACAGATATATTTCAGTGGACAATGTCAAGCTACACCATGTGGCCGATTCTGAATAGTGTCACACCTGCAGTTTCGTGCAACGCTATTTCATTGGATCCACTGCCTACATCATCTTCCACCGCTCCTCGTAGGGCTAAGAATGTGATGGACACTATCATTGATTTTTCACCTGTCCGACCTCTATCTTCTACCGTGGATGTCGAGTATATATATCATCCTGATGAGTCCGTCAGTGAAGTGCCGAACAGTCCTGGAGAACCTCAAGAGGACCCGACACTTCCACCTTTGATAAATCAACCCACGAGTGGCCGCTATGAATCACATGCAAGTCTCTCTTCCGACTCGTCTTCCTCGACATCCCGTTTGGCTGATACACCGACTAAATTAAGTATTTTTTTCTCTTGGTTCAAAAAGACTTACCTGGTCCCTCCTTGGACCTACATTTGGTTGCTGCTTGTCCTCCTTTTTCTCTTCATGTCAATTGGTTTTGTGACAGTGTTCTTTTTGCTCATCAATGGTCATTATTTGCCAGAACGCTCTGCAGTGAACATGGTCGATGGAGTTCTGGCCCCTCACACATCGTCCCATATCATGAAACGTGATTGGTCTCATGTTACTATTTCAGCATTCCCGATTCCAGATGGCATCGTTTGGGACAAAGTTGCCTACGAAGTCCACAGCCCGACCGAGGTGCTTCGCATTCCATACGTGTTGTGCGTCTCCCTAGGAGATGTGGTAACCCGGGACATACATTCGGATGATTGGGATGTGCAAGCAGTACATGCACTGTTTTCAGACTTAAAGTATTATGCTGCTTTTGATGCTGAAGATTTGTATTTAAATTCTGCCAATTACGGTGATTTATTCTGTTATCAGCATTATGGGCATCATTTTTTACACAAAACAAATACGTTAAGACCTGTTTTTAATTATACACAACAGGAACATTGTCCTACTCCCATAGAGGGGAGTTCTAAACCATTTAGGGGTAAGTTCACTTACTTTATGGATTATAATATATCTAATCCGGAATCATATTATTTTAAATTTCGAAGATCTACTCGATCTAACCCACACTAAATTGGTTTATTCCAACTTGTTTAGAAATAAATTGGCTATGCAGGGTTATGATCATTGGAAAGATATTGTTGATTTAAAATCAATCTGGGGCACAAAGCCTTGGCAGGTTCAGGGAACTGAAGCTTTACATCGTGCCTGCCTGATCCCAGCTCAAATTCTGTTTTTAAATGATACAGTGTACCAGACAACTTGTTTTGGCCTGGCAACTGTAAAAAAATTAAAAACGCCATCCATTCCGTCTTTAGCAGAATATACTAATTGGCGCACACATACCAATTATACCATTGAAGCATTCCATGCTTTGCTTCGAAATGACACCTTCAATAACTCTGAAATTGATTCTTCTGGGTGGTTGGTGTGGCAAACTAATACAAATGCATGTCAAATGCGCTTTTATAATGTAACACCTGGTTTCACACAGACTAGACCGGACCCACGTTTTCCAAATCCCCATTCAGTTACCACATATGCGGTCTGTAAATTATGCCAACAATGGTTGGAACATTCTACGCTGACATCAGTGAAGCAACATCTTTCTCTGCTTTTGCATGACATTAATTTGGCTGATTTTCTCTTGGGGCCCAGGGCTCCGAGAGCTAAAAGATTCATGTATGCTGCTTACAATGAAATTTGGAAACTTTCGCAGATGGAAGCTGCTTTTTATCTGCGCCAAATTGATCAGGCCAATTTAGAAAAAGTCCTTGCCGTAGTAGACAATAGCATGAACACACTTTCCTCACGCATTTATACGTTGGATAATATTGTTTCATCTGTTATTGATATTGTTCAAAGTGACGTATCTATGTTGTATCATGGTCAAAATCAGTTACGATCTGTTATGCAATTTGCTTGGACATTGCAAACTCTTAAAATGGGAAAAGTGCCTTGGGATTATTTGAATGCCACTGCTTTATTCTTGCCATTTAATCTGACTGATAAACAAAGGTTTATGTCCATGAAAGATGCTACATACACATTGAACAACTAGAGCCCTTGCCATTTTCTGTAGCGGAAACAGACTCTGCTGTTGGTTAATTCATGGGGTTATTTCTCTCCCTTTTTCGCTATTTCAATTTAAATCGTGCATGCAACATTTTCCAATTGGCCGTTATGAACCACTGGGTAGTGCTTTTCTACATGAAATGTGGTCCCTGCCTTTCACTTACAGCTGTCAGAGAGAGGGTAAGGAAGTTTTCCGAACAGGGGAGGACTGCGATTCCACAGTGGGACATTCCCTTGTTTGTAAACACGTTAAGTTGCACGGCGCTTGTAACGTTTCCGCGCCTAATCTGGCCTGTTTTTTAAAAGGGACTCCAGTGCCATCAATAATTCCCGCTTTTTCATTGCTTACAAATGGCAGTTATCTTATTTTGAACAACCAAGACTGCTGTGGTTTACGGGCGGGAGTCCCGTATTTAGTAACGGTTTCCCAGCGCGTAACTTGTTGTAGCAATGTGCTTTTTCCACCCCCGCATGGGAGTCTAGATAGCTCAATTTGGCCTTCCATTCCAACTTTGAAAACAGATTTCAACAAGTTGAGCAGGCTCAAAGCGCTGTTATTCCAGCAGGAGGTGGCCCTCACTTCCGCCCGTGAGACCTTCCAGTTACAGGTGGCTAGGACTTCTGGAGAGATACAGTCCCTTCTGAACACCAACCTCCCACTGCATTTTGGAGAACGAATACACCAAATATTTAATGCGTCTGACACCACAGGCCTTGCACATTTTTTTAAATGTGTGGGATCTGGCCTTGTTTCTTCTTTTCAGACTATATTTGGAGTAATACCAGGTTTTATTCATTCTATTTTTTCCAGCGCCTTCGGAGGGTTTCCCTTGATTTTGACGTTAGGCGCTGTAATCCTGCTTCTCCTGCTCCTGTTGCACAATGGCTGCTCGGCTTGTGGTACAGACCAGGCCAGTTACAGCTGTACCGTGACCGCATGCAACAGGTTTTCGGATGGTTGCCTTTAGCCACGCTTGGCGTCAGTTATGGATTGACTTTTCGCTTTGCGTACTTCACTTGCGTGCAACCAGTCTTTTATTGTCAGCGATGTCCATTCTATTGGGCACTGGATATATGCCTCTCCAATATGTCACATCCCGTCCCGGATTTTGACCAGTTGATGGGTCCATTAGAGGCCCATGACCAGGCTTGTTCTGGGGATGGCCGTATGGTGCGTGCGGCTGCACTTGGAGTTTTGGCGGAATGGGATGTCTGTGCAGCTGCGCAGACCGTCCTGCAACGAAGTTTCATCGAATATCACGCAAGTTGCCCACTCATGCTTTTAGAGGCATCTGATTATGAGGAGCACATTTGTTCCTTCGACTTACTTAATTGGATGGCATCCCTCTTTCTTACCAACGACATGGATGCTCTCTTGGAGGGGATTGCATTTCTCGGTTCATACTCCTTGATGGACTTACCACCTCCTTCATAGTAACTTTGTTATCCCGGAGGCAGCTCCCCTTCAATGAGCCCTATTAATGACTTTCAAAAATGGTATTTTTTTTTTTTGTGTGAAAATTTTTGATTTTTTTCCAATTTGGTTTTTTCCACCAGTTTTTGAACTCTGCTTGACTTGTGAACTCTGTTTTCATTCTTTTTCTATGTCCTGTGGCCTTACCAGGGGGAGGGTGTTATATGGTTCTTAGGCACATTATCGACATTGCTAAGTTAGCATGAGCTTCGCTGCCATGATGCTGCTTTTGCGCACGCCACTGTGATGTAGCGTCGTTCCATGTTAGAACATGGAGTGTTGATGGTGAGGGTTCTTACCTGTGACAGTTGACATTCTAACTAGAGGGACAAGGTTAGTGCCTCCGGAGAGTCTGAGGAACAATATTATTAAAATGGCTCACGAAGGACACATGGGTATTTGTAAGACAAAAGAACGGATTAGACAGGATTTTTGGTGGCCGGGTTTAGATGTCATGGTGGAACGGGTGGTGCGTGATTGTGTCCCTTGCTCTTTGAGCGACAAGTTTCTCAAGCCCAGTGTTGGAAATGGCCCTTTTTGCAGGGTCACCCCTAAACTTTTTGCCTGCCTCCTGTATTTTTGCTGACCTGTTTCTGTTGGTTTTATGACTCTGGGCACTTTACCACTGCTGTTCAGTGCTAAAGTGCATATGCTCTCCCTGTGTAAATATGTCTATGTGAATTGGTATATCCCTGATTGGCTTATTTGGTTTACCTGTTAGTCCCTAGTAGTGTGGCCTGTGTGTGCCCAGGGCTGGTAAACCAAATGCTGCTGGTGGGCCTGCAGCACTGATGTGTGCCACCCACAGAAGCAGCTTGTAAAGTGTGTCTCAGACCTGCCACTGCAGGGTCTGTGTGCAGTCCAGAACTGCCATCTTGGCTGTGAAGTGCACCTACTTCCCAGCCCCTGAACCTTCCCTTGGCATCATGTAAGTCCCCCCTATGGGAGGGTGCATTGTATGTGTAAGGTAGGACATGCCTTGGTGTGTGTAGCATGTCCTGGTAGTGAATTACACCCAATTTCGTTTTTCACTACTGTAAGGCTACCTGTTCCTCATAGGCCAGAATGGGTAGTTTGACTATTACATGCTATAGTCCTAACTGACCCCAGGAACATGGTAGAAAAACGAATTTAGTATGCCTGAGCACAGAATATTAAAATACATCTTTTAGTGAAGTTTATCTTTATATTCTGTGTTTGAAAATACCACTTTTAGAAAGTAGGTATTTTCTTGCCTAAGCCTTCCAGTGTGCTCTGCTGTTATGTGTATTGGCTGTCTGGTTTTGGAGGGACAGGGCAGGCTGAGTCAGACCTGGGTTGAATAGAGAGATCTGCATTTAGAGTATGGGGAGGGGTGGCTCCTTGACCTGAATAGGGCTGTGCCTGGCAAGGTGAATGCTGGCTCCACCTCCTACTGTGTGTCTGATAGCAGACCCCCTCTTTCTGAAAGGAAGGATGCAGCCTGGTAAACAAAGTGCTCCAGGACTGACCAGAACTGGTTCTGGCTAGGCTCAGTGACTTGTAGCTTGTGAGAACAAAGACTTTTGGGGTATAAATATCTGTGCTCAAACCCTTACAATTTGTATTGCCCCTGGATCTGAAGAGGAAACTCTGTCCGTGCCACTGGAGGAATCTGCAGGAAGTGACTGTCCTTGTGCTTGTGTGTTTTTCTTGCACTGGCCTGCAGCAGTGACCACTGGACCTTGAAGAAGAAGGGAAAGGACTTTTGAGAGAACTTTTATTTTTGTTACAGCAATTACCCAACGGCTAGGAAAAGAGCTAGCCTCCTGCTGGAGTCTCAGGCACATCAGACTCCACCACCAACCTCCTACTTCCTCCCTGCGAGGATTGCTATCTGCTGATGAGGCTCCTGTGAGTTCCAGGGCCTCTAGTTTGCTTCAGAGAAAAGAGTGCTGGAAATCGACGCTAACGCACCTTTGCGAGCCGCTGCAGCCGAGAGCGCTGGAAAAATCATTGCGCTGCTGTCGCCGAGCGCTCCCAACCCCTAAAAAAATCATCGCTTCAAGACATTGCATTGCGGACGCCGTGCGTCCGCCATTTTCATCGCATCGCACCGGATTTCGTCGCTCCCTCGCGGAGCGTCATCTCTTCCCATCGCAACACAATCGCACAACGCAACAGGATCGTCGCATCGACTTCTCCCTCGCGGCAAGAAAGTCATCACATCGGCGGCCTAGCGTGCAGAAGTTGGTCGCATCGTCTCCGCACGCACCAGCAGATCGGCGCATCATCCTCCCTTGCGGCAAGGATTTAACGCATCGCCGGCCTCGCGTGAGGAAAATCATCGCTACCACTTCTTTGCGACATTTTGTTGGTTTTGCTACTGAATTCAGGTACTTTGTGAGAGAAAGTGTCGCAGAGACCACTGCTTTGGATTTGAACCTTATTTTTGCAACCTTTGAACGAGAAAGGGTCGCAGAGACCACTGCTCTGAATTTGAACCTTATTTTTGCAACCTTTGAACTATTTTTTGACAGTCCTTCAACAGCAATCCTATTTTTGACAGTATTGTGGCTTTTACAGTAATTGGTCTTGTGATAAGTCTACATATATATAAAGATACTTATTTTTTATAACTACTTGTGTAGTGTCCCTTTGTAGTGTGCCTCACTGTGTTACTGTGTATGGTCATAAATGCTTCACACACTGCCTCTGAGATAAGCCTACCTGCTCGTGCTACGTTACCACAGGGTTGAGCGGGGTATCAAGGAGGGTAGCCCTCTCACTCTGACTTAGGAAGAAGGGTCCCTACTTGGACAGTGGCCAGCCATTGCCAACTAGAGACCCCCATTTCTAACATTGGTGGGCAGCGGTGAGGATCTGGACTTGCATTTATGATCGCATACAGTAATTATAGTGTACACTACTAGTGAGTGCAGACCATAACGCAACCACATACATTTTTGAAGTTTTTTTTTATTCTATTTTTGATTGATATTGTCTTGTGGTTTGTTGCCTGCCTTGTTATGTTGGCCTAGGACTAGCTGCCATGCTGCTTTTCTTTGCGCACGTTACACTGAGCCAGGGCTCCCTCGCCCTTTGCTCTTGCCAAGTTTTTTTGCGCTGTCTGCACTTTCTGTCTTTCACCTTTTCTCTTGTTTGATTTGGGCTCAGACTGCACAACATGTACAAGGTCGCATAACAATGTATTTCGGTTCTTCCTGATATGGCCAGTCTCGCGCACCCAGACATAACATTAGGCGCAAATGACATGAAACTTTGTGTGCCTTTAATACTGGGGTTTTTACTGGCGCTTGACACACTTGGAGAAATCCTTTTCAGTGAGAAGAGCTATGATGTCCTGCTGATGTAATTCTGCATCTAGAGACTGAGGTATGGGGGTTCGCTAGTCAAAGCCCAGAGGTCTTCTATTTTTATAATAAATTATCTTACTGCACGGGGAGGGTGGTAATGTTATTTAGACATTTATCCACTGAGTTATGAAATGCTTTCCCCGTTTGTATTCTATGGAATTGTAACCATGCTGCTTATATTATTCATATGCATTATGCTATTAGTACTGACACGTGTACTGTACATTAGAGCACGTAAGTTGGAATAAACATTTTAACCTATCCAGTGTCTCTTCCTACGCACCTTGTGGACAAGTACGAGTGAGTGACGAAAGAGTGTTCTTGCTTCTGCGAGTCCTGAGATAAAGATACCGTGTTCTGGGTTGTCCAATCATTGGTACTTGGGTGCTAATGGGATGCTAAGCTAGTTGGGTTGGGGTTTTTGGGTGCTACGGTATATGGTAGGCAAACCACTGTATTCCGGGGTCCCATTATCCTGTGCATAGCTCTGTGTATGTGCAGAAACCTTATGACATGGCGCGACCACCGTGGGGCTGCTTATCTGCGAGACGCTTGAGTAGTACTTGTGCTTGTCCACAAAACCCTCACGTACGCTTCCGGAGGCGTAAGTGACGGTGATACCTCCTATATTGAACGTTTTATAGGTTCTTTCAAGCTTGAAGTTATTAAAAAAGGTTACATAAAAAACCCATTTTGTGCTCCCTGTTAGGTTGTCGAATACAATTGTTTAGTTATGGCTGGTGTGGCGATAGCTGCACATAGCCGAGGACCACTCCGAGAACACCTAGGTGTATACGGAGTGCCCGATGCTGGGGTCGAGTTGGTCTTTGTGGTTCAAGCCGATCCGGCTTATCACTTTGAAGTGTTTTACACTTGGATCACTTTTGAGGCGGTGGATGCAGGTGATAATCTGTTTCATGAATATAAACCCACCGCTATTCCTGCTGCCTATCGACCCTATACCAATCTTGAAGTGCCTCTCACGGCTTGGCAGCACCGTGTTTGGTTTAATGGCGCCCTAACACAACCAACTACCGCAGTTCGTTTAGGCCCCTTATCAATTCAGGGGGCCACTTGGCCTGTATTGGCCGGGTATACCCCGCATCCAAATTATCTGGCATTACCGATTGCGGAACTGCGCACTATGCATACCGAACTGGTGCGAGTGCATCGAGCCTTAGTGACATACGTTACAGGTAGCCTACATGGAGCTGCCCCTGTAGTCGCTGGCCAACCAGCTGTTGCAGCTGGAGTGACCATAAGTCCTGTCATGGTAAATTCTGTGATGGGCAAACGTCCACAAAGTAAGGACGATTATCCTTACTGGCTTGCCGAAAAGTTCGATCAGATAGAAGCGGTGTTTCCACATACGTCCCCAGTGGATAAACACCGCATCCTTACGATAAGTTTGCCAAAAGACTTAATCCCCGATTTGACATCATGTGAAAACTGGGGTAAGGTATTCTGCAGCAGTTTATTCAAAATGTTTTGGTACTCCTTCCATGACGGTTCTACCCTCTGTAATTAAAAAGTACAGGACGAACATGGCCCTGAAGCGGCTGTGGAATTAGGGATGAGACTAGTGGGAGTGTTTGATGTAGTAGCTGAACTGATCCTTGGAAATGTCAAGGGCGATGCTATGAACTTTCAAGTAGCGAATGCTTTGGCTTTGGTCCCAGAGTTGGACAGGCCCCGCGAATTACCGAAAATTATTGCCCGGGCTTATAAAACAATTGGAAGAAACAGCCTAGGCAACAAGCCTTTTGTAAAAATGCAAACTCAATCGCAAACACAAGTTACACAAACAAAAAGTACATCTGAGAAAGATGATAGACCAGTCTTCACTAAAAAAGTTGGAGACAGAAAAAACAGGGTAAGCAACAAAAGAAGCCGGGGTCGAGAGGCGCTTCCTCAGTTTCGGTTTCTTCTGAACGTACTTATGATTTACGTGATAGGTCGAGAATTAAATCACCAGAAAGGTTTCAGAGCTCTGATACGCGTTCTCCTCGTTCTTCACAGGCCCAGACGTCGTCACAGGCTGGTGGAGGAGGACGGCAAGATAGAGGAAGGGGCCGAGAGGCTCCCCAGGAGCGAGACCAACCTCGACAACAAGTCAGAGGGAAAGCAGAAGACTTTCACCTTCCTCGACCGCAATTTCAAAAGAAAAAGTTGCCGCTGTAACAGCGAAATATGCCACAGACCGTGAGAACGAGACTCCAGAATTGGACGTGGGCAGTGACCCTCCTATACAGCGCCGCGGAAGTTACCATAGTGCGGGAGGCGCTACGTCCTCATATGGAGGCGACAGCAACTGAAACATTCGTTACTGTAGAGACAGCTGACACGAGAGTGGCACCCCCTGACAGACTTTACAACATAGTCATCCAAATTGAAGGTGACATACCGCGTGAAATAAAAGGGATTTTTTGGGAAAATCTAACCTCTTCATATGACATTTTGTTAGCAGAGGTGGATTGGCCACCCCCATTCGTTTTAGCTGCACATAAAGGAGAGGAGGTAATCCTTCCAAGCTTTTCACGGCATGTCCCAAAAGACAAAGCTGAAGCACTTGCAGCTGAGTGGGCTGTGTACCTGGCACCAGCGTTATACCGCAACCATGTGGGATGGGATGAAGAATCACCTCCTCATGCAATACCTTTGCGGTCACTACCGCAGCCACAACCCCAATATCCCATCAAACGGCAGGCAAAAGGCCCCGTCTCCGAAATTCTGACACAGTTGGAATATCAGGGAGTAATCGAACCATGCGTATCACCTATGAACAATCCCCTTTTCGTGGTTTCTAAACCCGATGGATCGTACCGCTTAGTTTTGGATTACCGGCATTTAAATTCCCATTGTCGGAACTTTGCGGTACAGAATACACATAGTTCTGCGCTTGTAGACAGTCTTGTTCGTAAAAATATAAAACGACACTTGACCTTTCAAACGGTTTCTACACGCACAACCTAGCCCCGGAGAGTGGTCAATGGACCGCATTCACTTCCGGTGGTAAATTATTCCAGTTCCGGCGTTTACCCATGGGCTACAAAATAGTCCGGGTATATTCGCCGCCCGTGTTGTTTCTTTGTTAAATGACATTGATCAAGACGCATGTTCGTACGTAGATGACATCTATCTGACAGACGACGAGTTATATCAGCATCTGTCCCGTGTGGACCGCATTATTCTTGAATTTGCGGAGCAGGGTTACAAATTTAACTTTGCTAAGTCACACATTGCTGAATTTACCGTTCTGTTCTTGGGCTATGAGCTCAACAACGAAGGTAAGGGCTTAGCCCCCATTTCTTGGAAAAATGTGCACATTTGTGCCCCCCAAATACTCTGAAGAAACTTCAGTCTTTGCTGGGTTTCCTGAATTTCGGGCGTACCTATATTCCCGAATATGCCCAACGTATCAAGCCTTTGTATGCTTTGATACAACCTACTTATTCAAGGTCTTGCTGGCTGCCTGAGCATACCTCAATTTTGCAGTCTTTGCAGACAGACCTATTGGAGTCTAAATATCTTTTGACTCGTGATAACCACACAAACCTGGTGATTAGAATAATTCCGGGGGCGGTGGGATTCACATACTTAACCTTTAATGAAGGTGATACAGTACCCATCGCATACAAGTCGCATCTGTACACTTCCGCTGAATTGCGCTTACATCTGTCGAAAAAGTTCTAACTGCAGTGCAAATGGCGATTCTAAAAGAACGCGCACTGGCACAGGGTAAGCGAATTCTGGTGGTAACACCCTGTCCTGCCCTAGAGGCAGTAACAAAGGCAAGTGTACCGAACTCAAAAACAATGCATCCCCGTTGGATACAATGGGCTACATCCTTGACGTCTTCGGACGTCACTTTTGTTTTTGATTCTTCTCTTCAGACTCAGGAGTATTTGCAGTATGAATTCGTTCATCCTCCTCCTTTGTTTTTACTACCGCTTGAGGATTACAAATGTGTGATCTACACCGATGGTTCGGCGCAACCGGCCACTGGGTCCAAGCACGCTTATTCAGCTGCATGTGCTATTGTTGCGGGTTCCTTTGTAGATGGAAAGTTCAAATCCTCTGCGGTGCATACTCGCACACTTGGAGATAGTACCGCACAATTGGCCGAGCTGCATGCATTGCTACTTGCGCTTGAGTTCGCTTCTCAGGATGAGACCACTCTTATTGTATGTGATTCCTTCTACTGTGTACAATCTTACAATGACAATCTATTTTTCTGGTCGAAAAATGACTACAAGGACGCAAAAGGGAGCACAATTAAGCATAAAATGCTTTGGGTTCGAGTGGCAGAATTGCAACAACGTCTGCCCCTCACACAGGTGGTTCACACCTTAGGCCATCAGCGGGTGGGCGCACACGCTATTGGTAACGATCTGGCAGATGAAGCTGCCCGTTCAGCAGTAGTCACGTGTTCAGTAGCAGCGGTTACCAGGTCCATGTCTAAAATTGACTCTGTTATTCTAGCAGCTATTGCTGCAACCAAGGAAGGTGATAATTACCCTACAGGTTTCCCTTCCAAGTATTCTTACAAATTAAGTCCCGATCAGGTTCCTTATGTAACAATACCTGACGTTGGAGATCGGCTGATCCCCAACGCGGACCGCAGGAGTGCCTTGATATCAGCTGCACACGAAGGCATGGCTTCGGCTCATTCAGGTGTGTCAGCTACAGTTTCCATCTTGCAGCAGCGTTATTGGTGGCGTGGATTGTATAAAGACACCCGTGCTTTGTGCTTTCTTGCGATGTTTGTCAACAGATTAAGCCTTCCACGGTAACACGCCCACCACAGACCCCGCTCTGCATTGCTAACAGACCTTTTGGGTGTGTTTACTTGGATCACTGCGGTCCATTCTCATCAGACACTGCCTATAAATACATTTTAGTAGCAGTGGACTCGTGCACACGGTTCCTCTGGGTCTGGCCACAACGTAGTGCTGACGCTCGAAATGTAATCAGGGATTTGCGTGTCTTTGTGGGAATTTTCGCATGCGGCACCTTCCATTCGGACCAAGGTCCAGCGTTTGCCTCTAGGGCTTACAAGGATGCAATGGCTTCGCTTGGGGTGCGGGTGAAATTTTCGTCTCCGTATAGGCCTGAGGGCAACTCTATCGTTGAACGAATGAACCGTGACTTAAAGCAATCCTTAACAGCTAGAGTTATAGGTACTGGCAGGAACTGGCTGGCCCACTTGTATACCGTTCAACGTGCACTTAATAATCTCCTAGAAGACCTCTGGGTGGGCGGACCCCATACGAAATGCTCTTTGGCATAAGAATGTTTGTGCCTGACCTTGAGGGTCCAGACATCGCGGCGCAATCCGCCAAGTTTGATGTAGATAACCATTCTGCTATGTTACAGGACTTACAAGAAGCCCGAGACAAACTTGCAACTACACATTTGCCTTCAGCCACAGATCCTGCGTTGCAGATTCCGGTAGCCGGCTGGCTTCCAAAGGTTGGAGAACTGGTTCGAGAGAAGGTTGAAAACAAAAAAGAATTCGGCCCCTCTTTTCGTGCACCGGTTCCAGTTCTGGGCTTGAAGGGAACACGTACAGTCATTTTACCACCGCTTCCTGGTCGCAAGGAGAACAGATACATCTCAGTGGAAAATGTCAAGCTACAGCGCCTGGCCGATCCTGAATAGTGTCACACCAGCGGTCTCTTGTCCTGCCATTTATCGGACATATGTTCGTGGCCCATCTACACGAACGGTCGCTGATGCTGTAATTGAGATGGTTGATTTGCCTGAAACTACAATTGATCCCCAACTCTCCACCAATATCGACGAGGACGAGTATACTTATCCTGCATCTGAATCGGTGGCACATCAACCAATAACGCCACTGAGCCCGACTCGTTATTCCTTTGATTCGGATTCCACATTTTCAAAGTCCCATCCAAGTTCAGTCTTTTTGTATCCTGGTTTAGAGACAATTTTTTGATTCCACCCTGGACATACATCTGGTTGGTACTTCTCTTGATTTTTTTGTTCATGTCCATTGGCTTTGTCACAGTGTTTTTTCTACTAATCAATGGTCACTATTTACCTGAACGCTCTGCTGTAGACTATGTTTCTGGAACTTTGGCTCCTCATTCCTCGTCTCACATCATGAAGCGTGACCACACATTTGTGAACATTTCAGCTTTTCCAGTTGCTGATGGCATCGTATGGGATGCAGTGAACTATCAAATCCATGGTCCGACGGAAATTATTAATGTACCTAATGTCCTTCGTGTTTCAATGGGTGATGTAGTACAAAATAATATTCATTCTGATGATTGGGATGTGCATGCCGTTGAAGCATTGTTTGCCGATTTAAAATATTATGCATCTTTTAATGCTGAAGATTTATATATGAATTCTGCGAATTATGCCGATTTGTATTGTTACCAACATTGGGGTAATCATTTTCTCCATAAGCCAAGTGCCCTAGCAGTGGGTGGTTATGAGTACTGGGAGGATACAATAGATTTGAAATCCATTTGGGGCTCCAAGCCATGGCAGGTACAGGGAACCGAGGCGTTGCATCGTGCTTGCCTCATCCCTACCCAAATTATGTTCCTAAATACTTCCATCTATCAAACTACGTGTTGGGGCTTAGCTACCACTAAACAATTAAACTCGCCCTCAATTCCATCCCTGTCGAGTTTTCCCAATGATAGCTCACGTTTTAACCTGTCCCTGACGACCCTACAGGCTCTATTACAGAATAATTCATTTAATGTTTCCGAACTGGGTCAGTCACCCTGGTTGGTATGGCCTATATCATCTAATGCATGTCAAATGCGTTTTCACGACTCAGGTACTAGATACACACAGGATAGGCCTGATCCGAGATTTACTGCTTCTCGTACTGTCACTACATATTCTGTTGGTAAATTATGCAAACAATGGCTGCAACATTCGTCCCTTGATTCTGTTAAACAACATTTGTCCCTCCTTTCAGGCAATATTGATCTGTCCGACTTTGTTTTGGGACCTCGTGGTCCCCGACCTAAAAGATTCATTTATGAGACATATAATGAACTCTGGAAGCTATCACAAATGGAAGCTGCTTCCCGTCTTCGGGAAATAGATCAAGCAAATTTGGAAAAGGTGCTTGCTGTTGTTGACAATAGTATTAATACCCTGTCTTCTCGCATTTATACTTTAGAGAATATTGTGTCCTCTGTTGTTGATATTGTACAAGATGATGTTTCTGTGTTATATCATGGTCAGAATCAATTGCGTTCAGTTATGCAGTTTGCATGGACTTTACAAACGCTCAAGTTAGGTAAAGTTCCTTGGCATTTTTGAACACCTCTGCCTTGTTTCTACCTTTTAACTTAACTGACAAAGAGCAATTTATGTCCATGAAAGATGCAACTTACACTCTATTACATATCGAAAAGATGGATCCTTTGCCGTTCTCTGTTGCAGAACTCGATTCTGCTGTGTGGCTAGTTCATGGGGTTATCGCTTTACCTTTTTCCTTGTTTGAATTTGACTCGTGCATGAAACATTATCCTGTGGGCCGTTACCGGCCCTTGGGCAGTGCTTTCCTGCATGAACTCTGGTCCTTGCCTTTCATGTATAAATGCCTTCGGGACGGCAAGGAAGTCTTTCTCACGGGGGAGTACTGCGACTCGACTATGGGTCATTCGCTTATTTGTAAACACATTAAATTGCATGGCTCATGTAGCGTTTCAGCTCCTAATCTTGCTTGTGTGCTGAAAGGTATTCCTGCTCCTGTTATTTCTCCTACTTTCACTCTCCTTTCCAATGGTAGTTATTTACTTTTAAATAACGAAAACTGTTGTGGCCTGCAGGCTGGCATTCCTTACATTGTAACAGTTTCGCACAGGGTTGTCTGCTGCAAAAATGTGCTTTTCCTCCCCCTCATGGCAAGGTTGATATCTCTATTTGGCCTTCCATCCCTACCATGGAGGCAGATTTCAATAGACTGAGCAGAATAAAGGCACTGTTATTGAACGAGGAAGTTATGCTCACGTCCGCCCGGGAGACATTCATTCTCCAGGTGGCGAGTACCCACAGTGAAATACAGGCCCTTTTGAACACTAATCTCCCCCAACATTTTGGGGAGTTAATTCATCGTATTTTTAACGCATCTAACACAGAGGGTCTGGTACACTTTTTAAAGTCGTGGGGTCTGGTTTGGTGTCCTCCTTCCAAACTATTTTTGGTGTCATCCCGGCGTTTATTCATTCTATTTTTCCAGCGTCTTTGGCGGTTTCCCGTTGATCATCGCCTTGGCGGCTGGTGTCCTGTTATTAATTTGTTTTATGCGCAATGGCTGCTCCCCGATGGGACCTGCTCGATCCAGAACGCCTCCAGCTGCTTCGTGAGCGCCTTTTGGCTGGTTTTGGTGTCTTGCCATTGGCGACACTGAGTGTGTCATATACTCTTTCCTTTCGCTTTGCGTATTTCACTTGCGTGCAACCTGTAATGACTTGCATCCGCTGTCCTTTCACCTGGACCTTGGATTATTGCCTCTCCAATTCGTCATTGTCTGTTCCGGATTTTGTTCAGTTGATGGGTCCCTTAGAGGCCCATGAGCAGGACTGTTCCGTTGCCGGCTGTATGGCGCGTGCGGCTGCACTGGGGATTTTGGCGCAATGGGATATCTGGGCGGCTGCCCAGGATCTCCTACAACAAAGCTGTTTCGTTTATCACGCAAGTTGTCCCGCATTGCTTTTGGATGCTCCCTCTGCTGAGGAGCATTCCTGCTCTTTGATCTCATGGATTGGATGGCATCTATGTTTTTTGACGATTCCAATGATGCCCTTTTGGAGGGTATGGCTTTTTCTGCACTTACACTTTCATGGATTGACTTGTTTTTCGCCGTTTGGGCGCTCCCTGTGCTCTACTAGATATATTTTTTTTTGTTTGCCCTCTGTCTTGGACGCCGGACTGGCCAGGGGAGGGTGTCTTGTGGTTTGTTGCCTGCCTTGTTATGTTGGCCTAGGACTAGCTGCCATGCTGCTTTTCTTTGCGCACGTTACACTGAGCCAGGGCTCCTCGCCCTTTGCTCTTGCCAAGTTTTTGCGCTGTCTGCACTTTCTGTCTTTCACCTTTTCTCTTGTTCGATTTGGGCTCAGACTGCACAACATGTACAAGGTCGCATAACAATGTATTTCGGTTCTTCCTGATATGGCCAGTCTCGCGCACCCAGACATAACATTAGGCGCAAATGACATGAAACTTTGTGTGCCTTTAATACTGGGGTTTTTACTGGCGCTTGACACACTTGGAGAAATCCTTTTCAGTGAGAAGAGCTATGATGTCCTGCTGATGTAATTCTGCATCTAGAGACTGAGGTATGGGGGTTCGCTAGTCAAAGCCCAGAGGTCTTCTATTTTTATAATAAATTATCTTACTGCACGGGGAGGGTGGTAATGTTATTTAGACATTTATCCACTGAGTTATGAAATGCTTTCCCCATTTGTATTCTATGGAATTGTAACCATGCTGCTTATATTATTCATATGCATTATGCTATTAGTACTGACACGTGTACTGTACATTAGAGCACGTAAGTTGGAATAAACATTTTAACCTATCCAGTGTCTCTTCCTACGCACCTTGTGGACAAGTACGAGTGAGTGACGAAAGAGTGTTCTTGCTTCTGCGAGTCCTGAGATAAAGATACCGTGTTCTGGGTTGTCCAATCATTGGTACTTGGGTGCTAATGGGATGCTAAGCTAGTTGGGTTGGGGTTTTTGGGTGCTACGGTATATGGTAGGCAAACCACTGTATTCCGGGGTCCCATTATCCTGTGCATAGCTCTGTGTATGTGCAGAAACCTTATGACAATATTGCCCGTGATTGTTACAATGGGCAAGCCTATTTTTTATTGATATTGCCGGTGATAGTACCCGCATACATTTTTGAGAATTGTTGGATCCTATATTGTGATTGATATTGCCGGTGATTTTTTACCCGCATACATTTTCTTGAGAAGTTTTCTTCTATCTTTTATTGATATTGCCCGTGATTGTTACAATGGGCAAGCCTATGTTTTATTGATATTGCCAGGTGATAGTACCCGCATACATTTTTGAGAATTGTTGGATCCTATGTTGTAATTGATATTGCCGGTGATTTTTACCAGCATACATTTTCTTGAGAAGTTTTCTTCTATCTTTTATTGATATTGCCCGTGATTGTTACAATGGGCAAGCCTATTTTTTATTGATATTGCCGGTGATAGTACCCGCATACATTTTTGAGAGTTTTTGGATCCTATATTGTGATTGATATTGCCGGTGATTTTTTTACCCGCATACATTTTCTTGAGAAGTTTTCTTCTATCTTTTAGTGATATTGCCCGTGATTGTTACAACGGGCGAGCCTATTTTTTTATTATTGATATTGCCAGTTATTGCTACAATGGGTCTTGCTGAAATGAGACCTACCTTTTATATAGATGATCTGTTGACCTACAGTCTAGAGGAGCTAAGGATGTTCTGTGAGGAGAGGGGCTTAGCAGTGAGTAGGAAGGAGACTCAGCTATCCCTGCAGACATCCCTGAGACTTTGGCAACAAGACAGATGGAGATTCTTGGAGTCCCAGTACACCTACCAAGAGGGTAGTTGGTCTGAGGGTGGCTCTGGAGAGTCTGAAGAGGAGGAAGAAAGTGTTATGGAATATCTCATAGATAGGGAATTCCTTGCTGATTCTAGTGCCTATGGTAGTGCCAGATTCCCCTCATGGTCCCCAGAGGAGTTGGTGGACAGGCGGGAAGGTACCATAGGTAGGGAGTCCCTTGCTGGGTCTCGTGCACAGTGCCCAATCCCCTTCATGGTCCCCAGAGGAGTGGGACAGACAGAGGGAGAGGGAGAACCAGATGGAATTAGAGAGGCTCCAAATAGAGATTGCCCAGCTGGAGGCGCACCTAGCGCAGATAGCAGAAAAAGAGAAGTTAGCTCAAGAGGGTAGGTTACCCCTGGAGCGCAGTTTTAATTGTCTGGATTCCCCAGAGAGGGTGGGGTCCAGTGGTGGCAGCAAAATTAAAATATATAGTGATGACAGTGTAGTACACCCACCCAGAGATGTGGCACCTGACTTGAAGGAGGGGGTTGATCTACACCAGGGGATTCAAGGATATGAGGTAGCTCCATTAATGTGCAGTGTCCCTGAGGTGGATTGGGGAACTAGCGCAGGGGCTCATAGTCCTAGTGAAAGGAGGGATACTCTACCGACTCTGGATAAGAGGTGCAGGGAGAGGGGTTCCCCCGTGGTTGAAGTCCTGGTGTATGAGTGTGAGGACCGCCCAGAAGCGTGTGGGTTGAGTGATAGAGACAGTCAGTTAATGTCTCGCCCATTTCAGGAGAGTGGTGTGGGGTACGTGTGTGAGGCACTGGATTGTGAGGTGAAGGTTAGCACCTGTGTGGAGCTGTGTAATCCAATTGTGGGAGAGCATATTGTGAGTTCCTGTTTTCCAGAGCTAAACCAACACCTGTCAGATTGCGAGTTCTCTGATCCTAGGGAACTTGCACAGGAGGCAGACCTCTGGGTGAGTACCAGAGGCCCTGTAGAGGCATTAGGGAATGACCCTAAGAGAAGTGGTTCAGAAGTTTTCCAACCCAGAGTGCTGGGAAAGGTTAGGAGTGATACAGCTGGGTCCCTTGTTGTGAGGAGGTTGTAGGGCCTCACATCCTGTCTCGTGGGAGCAGGAGTGAGACTGGGATAGGTCCCGAAGTGCCCCAACCTCAGTCTCCAGGACTGGATGGTTCCATGAGGGAACACCAGGTGGGGAGCCTCGTCTGTCTAGATGGACCGTCCATTGTGGGGGGTACCCCGTGTTAGGTGAGCTGGGAGTGCCTGTAGTCAGGCCTCCATCAGTTCTTGTGTCTGGCAGTGCCACTCCTGGAGGGAGGGTACAGAAGTCCAGCATGAGGGATGAAAGGGGGAAGGAGTCCCCAGTGGGAGAGCCAGTGGGTCAGGGGCCAGTCAGAAGGGCTGAGCCCCCTAGGAGTGACCATGGTGACACCACTTCAGTCCTGGTTGGCCAGGCAGTTGTTCAGCCACAGGGGTTGGTAAGTCAGGTCCAGGAGTTGTCTGACCTGGAGGGAGGGACAACTGTAAGCAGTGTCCCGACCATTTTTTCTAAGAGCACCACTCCAGGTGGGAGGGTGCAGTATGCTGGAAGGGGGTGCAGAGGGAGGGAGTCCTCGCCTCTGACCCCGGTGCAACCTGAGGGTTTTTTCAGGTTGGTAGGTCAGTTGCAGGGTCCAGGCCCTGAACTGGTGGAGGGGTGTGTTTCCTTGAGGGGGCCTGTGTGCTCCCAGGAAGTCCTGGTTGGCCAGGCAGTTGTTCAACCACAGGGGTTGGTCCCTGGGATGGTAAGTCAGGTCCAGGTGTTGTCTGACCTGGAGGGAGGGACAACTGTAAGCAGTGTCCCGACCATTTTCTTTTCTAAAAGCACCACTCCAGGTGGGAGGGTGCAGTATGCTGGAAGGGGGTGCAGAGGAGGGAGTCCTCGCCTCTGACCCCAGTACCACCTGAGGGTTTTTCCAGGTTGATGGATCAGTTGCAGGGACAAGGCCCTGAACTAGTGGAAAAGTGATGGCGTGGCCAAGCCGGCGACGAAAATGGCCGCCTGGCACTGAAGCTCCGTCTGGCGTAGTCAGCTTAATAACATATTCCCCCACTTGCAACAGCTTTTGATCCTGGAACCCCGCAGCGGAACACAGCGCAAGATGCACGGATCCCACCGGTGCAACAGTGGCCTTGATCGATGCTTGCAATCGTCAGTGGCGACGAGCTGAATAGGGGCGCCCGACCTGGCCGCGGACCTCGCGCCCGACTGCCTCTCTGCTGAGCGGAGCTGCCATCAACACGAGACCGAGGACTGTGGGGCTGCCGACGGCCTGTTGCGGCCTCGGGTCACTGGTGAGGCGCGCTGTCCCCCCTGCCCCCCCGCCACTGCTGCTCTCATGCTTGGATTGCGGGACGGGGGCTGGGGGCCTCGGCGCTGATGCTGTGAGGCCTGTGTGCGGCGATCTGCCACTACCGGACCAGGGGCCTTGCCGGGGATGTGACCTGCTGCCCTCCCCCACATCGCGGGAGCCGCGCTGCTTTTCGGTGTTGCCCTGCTGGATTGGTGCGCCTCCCCTGATCGGGGCCGGCGGCCTGCACCTCCGGCCGGCTCTCTACCTTATCGGAGGGTGGTTGGTCGCGAGGGGCCGGTGGTCGGCGCTGGAGCCGCTTGGGGCTCCAGCGCACGTACGGGGCTCCGTGATCTCCTGTCCGGGTCCCCTTCGGGGTGCTGCCTTCTGCCGCGTCCGCGGCGAGCCGGATTCGGGCTGTCCCCCCCTCAGCCGGGCTCCGCCGGCTCCGGCTGTTGACCCAGGCGTCCACGACCCCGACACGCCGCTCTGAGATCCTGTGCAAATACAGCGCCGGGCAGGTTCCTGTAACGCAACTCTGCCGCGGCATGGGCCGCAAAGACCCGAGGCAAAAAACTTTGCCTTTCGAGAAGCTTGCAGAGCCCGCACCTCCACAGGACTTACCCATGGCCGAGTCGGTGCACCAGCCAGACCGGGAGGCTGCTCCAGCGGACACAACTGCGTCCCTGCTCCGGGAGATGAGAGCGGGCTTCAAAGCACTGGATACCCGCTTCGATCTGCTGGATAAAAGTATCTCCAGCATGGGCGCTAAAATCCAAGTACACGACCGGCGGCTCGATGTGGCTGAGGCTCGTATATCAGATATAGAAGATGGGACCGCGCAATCGGTGAAGCGTCTGGAAAGGGTTGAGTGTATCCTGAAGGAAGTGACCATGAAAAATGAGGACCTTGAAGACCGTAGTCGACGCAACAACCTCCGCATTATTGGGGTCCCGGAGACAACCCCCACTGGCAGCATGGACCTGTTTGTGGAGACACTGATGCTCGGACTTTTTGGTAAGGACTCCTTCACAGCCGGCTTTGTGATCGAGAGGGCGCATAGATCCCTGGGCCCTCGCCCCAGGCCTGGTATGCCTCCCAGGGCCATGGACCCCGGGTCATGAATTTCCGAGACCGAGACGCAACACTTCGCATGGCACGAGAAAAAGGCGACATTGACTGGCAGGGCTCAAAACTCTCATTCTACCCGGACTTCACAACCATGGTACAAGACGCACGGCGTAAATTCAACGGGGTCAAGGCTGCTTTGAGAAATCTGGGGCTGCGTTATGGCATGCTCTACCCGGCCCGGTTGAGGGTCGACGTGGACGGCAGGGCTAGAATCTTTGATACTCCAACTGAAGCACAAGAGTTCTGCCGTATGTATAAACAGAACAAGCTACCTTCCGACGGAGCAGTGACCGGCCCTTCCCCTTCGCATAGCAGATCCGACGCCAGTGCTGAGCTCTTCTCCAGCGCTGGGACCGGGTGACGTCTCACCCCCACAGGTTCAACTGTGTTTTTCCTCTTTTTTGGGAATATGTTCTTGACACTTTTAGAAAACATTGCAATTTAACTGACAGCTAGCCGGGGCGTTGCCGCCCCCCTTGGTGTATCCACCGAGAAAAGTTTGGGTTGATCTAGGGTACCTCTTTTTGGGTTTAGCATTCTACTGTGTGACACTTTGGTACTTTCTGTTCTTTGTTAATTGGGAAATGGCCCTTCCCTGGTTGGGGTGGGGTTGGGTGGGGGAGGAGGGGGATATTTCACTTTGGAAATTGGGTCTCAAGTATTGTTAGTAGTCATTCACTATTGCACATAATTGGCAGTTTTATTTTCAATACAACATTGACGCTGTTCTTTTGCATCGATGGCCAGGTTTGGTAATATCGCAGGTCCCTCTGATCTTTCACTTATGTCCTGGAATGTACGGGGTCTTAACGATACACGAAAACGTAGACAGGTGTTGCAGTACTTAGTTAGACACAAGGTAGATGTTGCTTACTTGCAGGAGACCCATCTCCCAACTACGGACTCCACACACTTTGGGGCCAGCTGGGGGCACATCGGTATTTTGCCAATTACAGTTCCTACGCCCGGGCGCCGCCATCCTAATACATAAGCGAGTCCCCTTTCATGTTAGCTCAACGTTCCAGGACGATGGGGGTAGATATATCGCAGTGTCTGGGACCCTAGCGGGCAGGAACATTACACTGCTATGTATTTATGCACCCAACACTGACTCCCCGACTTTTATCATTCCCTGCAGGCACAGCTCATGCGACTACCCCCGCAGACACTAATTGTTGGTGGAGACTTTAACCTCCTACTTAACCCTGAACTAGACAGCACCTCAAAGGCCTCTGACACTAAGCCACGATCCCGTCGAGCACTACTGGATCTCTGTGCCCGATTCACACTGTTGGATGTCTGGCGCAGACGAAACCCCAACTCTACCGCATACACCCACTATTCAGGTCAACACAATACCTGGACGAGGATTGATTATTGGCTACTCACCCCAGACATCTATGGCTGGTGCGAGACGGTCGGGACCCTTCCCAGAACTTACTCTGACCACTCCCCGGTGACGCTGTGCCTTCGGATCCCCCGGCTAGAGGGCTTCGAACGCCAGTGGCGCTTCCCAGCCATGCATTGCTCGATGAGGTGTTCAAGGAAGAAATTCGGGAGGCCATAGAGGACTATTTTGCCATAAACACGGGCTCGGTGGCCACGAGGGCGACACTGTGGGAGGGTTTAAGGCTGTTATAAGGGGACCGTGTATAGCGAAGCATGCGGGAGTCCTCCGGGATCTCCGTAACACATTGGCGCGTTTAGAGCGCGAACTCCTGGCCTTAGATAGTGACACCACATGCCACGCACATTCTAATTATGAGAACAGACGACTGGTGTTAATGGAGGAGTATAGGGAAACGGCCGACAGGGAGATCTTATATCTGGGGAAATATCAGACTGCCCGGCGCTACGGTGAGGGCGACAGACCGGGCAGGGTGTTGGCCCAACTCCTACGCCCCCGTATCATAAAACCTATATCACTGAACTACATTCCCCAGAAGCACACGTGTACACCTCTACGGCGGACATTCAGTCCCGGTTCCTGGAATATTTTACTGCACTGTACTCCTCCACTATTGGGAGCGATCACAAGGCCCAAGAGGCCTATCTGAATGAGATATCCCTGGTGTACCTTGAAAAGCACATGCAGGACTTCCTGGCGGAGCCCATCTCAGTTGCGGATGTGCTTTTGGCCATAGAGACCATTCGCGGTTCGTCCGCGCCCGGATTGGATGGTTTATCTGGGGACTTTTACAAAGAATATAAAGAATTACTAGCCCCGCAGCTTATTGAGGTGTATGCCGAGGCACTGGAGACACAATCACTTCCTCCTACACTTAGGGAAGCTGTCATAGTCCTCCTTCCCAAACCGGGCAAAGAACCTACACAATGCGGTTCATACAGGCCCCTATCCCTATTGAATTTAGATTACAAGATCCTAGCCAAAGTGATCGCTAATAGGCTGTCCCAATTAATGGAATTTATCATTTCTCCGGCTCAATCTGGTTTTGTGCCACATCGATCAACATCCCTAAATCTCAGAACGCTTTTCTCGGTACTGCACAGGATTAATCCTGACACCCCGGCTGCTGCCGTACTCTTGGACACGGAGAAGGCCTTCGACACATTGGAATGGCCCTTCTTTCTTTCGGTTATGAGGCGCATGGGCATGCCCATGGGCTTCATCGACGCAACCACATTATTGTACACCAATCCAACTGCGCGGTTGCGGTTAAACGGTACGCTTTCCGCTCCCTTTCAATTATCCCGGGGCACCAGGCAGGGTTGTCCACTGTCTCCATTGTTATTTATATTGGCCATGGACCCATTGATACGGCACTTTCAGGAACGACATTTACACAGGGGCTTACAATTTAACACTGGCCCTCTCTTGGTGTCTCTGTACGCGGACGACACGATCCTTTATGTTCGCCACCCGCAGGAGAATTTGCACGAACTAATTAGAGAAATTATTCGATTTGGCCGCTATTCAGGATTAGGGATAAACTGGCATAAATCGGTAATATTGCCGTTGACAGCCAGCACGACACAATGGGAATGTGAATTCCCCTTAGAGTGGTGTGCGGAATCAGTGAAATATTTAGGAATTCACATTCACTTAGAGGCTGCCCAGATGATAAATCTCAATTATGGACGAGCCATTGCCGCACTTACAACTCAAATAGAGAAATGGCTGCGGATACCCTTGTCCCTAGCTGGTCGGGTATCGCTTCTCAAAATGATAATTCTCCCGAAATTTCTGTATCTGTTTAATAATATACCTATCCCACTCACCAATGCATTTTTTCACACACTCCGCACCCTGTTAACCCGATTGGTATGGGGAGGGGGGCAGGCACGTGTCCGGTGGGAAGTCCTTACCTTACCATATGAGAGAGGGGGTTACAATGTCCCAGACTTGCAGCTTTATTATTTAGTGTCCCAGTGCAGCTACGCTCATTCATGGTACCACCCGGATGCCCGGATTCCTTACCTACGCCCGGAGGCCGACTTGGTACTCCCAGAGCAACTTGCGGCCATACTCCCTACGGGCTTTCCCAGAGACCCACTGGACATCCAAACCATTTCCACCACCAGCTGGGCGTGGAAGAAGCTATGCCGATACACAGGCATGACAGCTCTGTATTCCTCCGCTCTGCCCGTTATAAACCCACGCTTAATACCAATCACGGGAGAACGACTGGTGCAACGCACTCTCGCTAAATTTGAAATCGCACGAGTAGGGCGACCTATACCCGGACGGCCACGTATTCTCCCTCGCAGACGATGATCGGTTCCAGTCAGGAACCACTATGGACAGATTCGTCATGGGACGCATCCGCTCTGCCCTACGTTCCACCTTCCCTTCCTTTCCGCTAGAGCCAGTCTCCTTTCCACCTCTCACCAGGGTTATTGAGCACAAAGACAACACACATCTCATCTCACTACTCTATAAGGCATGCATGGCACTGAAGCCAGTGGACGACAGTAAGGTTCGCGGGGCATGGGAGGCCGACTTGGGACTCACGATAACGGACGATCAATGGCTTGCATGTTGCGCAGTCACACGAGACGTCTCGTTAAACAGCAGACACAAGCTTCTACACTTCAAATTTTTACGGCGCATCTATTTCACACCAGTGCTAGCACACAAGATTGACCCCACCCAATCGCATAACTGTCGTAAATGCTCCGCTCCCAATGCGGATTTTGTACACCTCACCTGGACATGTCCAAAAATACATCACTACTGGGAGCACATACACCTCATATTAGGGAAGATAATCAACCTTGCCTTGACTCCTAACCCGGAGGTGGCCCTATTGGGTTATACCGTTAACTTCCCTAAAAAAGTCAGACGGTTTGCTGCACTGGGATTGCTCCTGGCTAAACGTGAGATAGCTATTCATTGGGGCCGCAGGTCGGCCCCAACTGTACAGAGCTGGTTGAGGAGTTTAGCTTATTGCAATGTCAACAGTGAAATCTATGCCACTACGTTGCCCAGTTCGTCCCGTCCCAAGGACATATGGGATCCTTACCGGTCTTACATTGAGGCAGTACGACAGGAGGTTGACCGATCCCTGCAACGGGGTTTGGTGCCAGAGGGGGTGGGGTAGGCAGTCTACTGCGGAACACCTCCGCCCTATTGCCAATGCGGCCAATGGTAAAGTGAAGGCATGCTCGTCTCCGGGGTGCAGATGGCGCCCCAACAGATTTCTACTGGGATTAGTGTCCGGTGTGAGACCCCCCTATTACTGCTTATTCTGATAACCTGTACATGTATTGATTTTTACAGTTTTTGTTTCTAGTTCCACAGGCTGCCAAATGTAATGTTAATGATGTAAATGTGAATTGACTTTTTACACTGATGTAAAAGCGATCTAAGACACAAATACAATGCTTATTTTTGTTCATGCAAACGAAAACGAATAAATAAAGTTTAAAAAAAAAAAAAACTAGTGGAAGAGTGTATTTTCCTTGGGGGGAATTGGTGTACGCCCCCAGAAGACCTGGGTTGCCAGGCACAGGCCCAGCCCAAGGGTACAGACCCTAGGTTGGAGGGTCAGGTTCAGGGTGTCCCCCCTGATCTGGAGGAAGGGGCAACTGCTAACAGTGCCCCTCCTGGTTTGTGTTATGGGGGCACCTCTCCAGGTGGGAGGGTGCCAGGCCCCAGTAAAGGGGGCGGGGAGAGGGCAGCCTCACCCCTGACCTCCGCCCCGTCTAAGGGTACAGACCCTAGGCTGGGATACCAGTTGCAGGATAGAACCCCTGAACTGGTGGGTGAGGTTGTGCAGGGCCCCTGCCACAGGTGCCCTGACAATTCTGGAAGGGGGTATCGCTCCAGGTGGGAGGGTACCGAGCCCCAAAGAGGAGGACCGGGTGTGGGAGAGCCCACCCCAGTCTCTGGCCCAGCCGCTGGGTACAGGCCCAGGGCTGGTGGGTCAGTGTCTGGGTGCTTTGCCTGACCTGACAGGAGGGAGAGTGTACAAAAGGTGCCAGGCACCTGGGGTTACTGCCCCTCACTCTCTAATGCCACAAAAGTTTGAGAGCCCTGAGAGGTATAGGGCTTGGATTTCATCACTGACTACTGTCAGTGGCTACTGGGGCTTGTTGTTTATCTGTTGGGACACACCTGGGGGCCAGTTAAGGTAAGATGCTGCACAGGTGGTGTCCACAGGTGAGGGGAAGAGTTCCCCATTGGTTATCTTAGTGGACCCTAGGAGTGTGGACAGAGGGAGCCACCAGGGTTCAGATTGGAGTAGAGCTGGCATATGCCCCTGCAGTTGCGGGCCAGTTCCGTGTTCTATCGCCCGAAGCAGGGAAGCCCGTCAAAGTAGTGATTGGTCTACCCTGCGTTTTGGCTGGAAGGGGGTTGTGTTGGAAATGGCCCTTTTTGCAGGTCACCCCTAAACTTTTTGCCTGCCTCCTGTATTTTTGCTGACCTGTTTCTGTTGGTTTTATGACTCTGGGCACTTTACCACTGCTGTTCAGTGCTAAAGTGCATATGCTCTCCCTGTGTAAATATGTCTATGTGAATTGGTATATCCCTGATTGGCTTATTTGGTTTACCTGTTAGTCCCTAGTAGTGTGGCCTGTGTGTGCCCACGGCTGGTAAACCAAATGCTGCTGGTGGGCCTGCAGCACTGATGTGTGCCACCCACAGAAGCAGTTTGTAAAGTGTGTCTCAGACCTGCCACTGCAGGGTCTGTGTGCAGTCCAGAACTGCCATCTTGGCTGTGAAGTGCACCCACTTCCCAGCCCCTGAACCTTCCCTTGGCATCATGTAAGTCCCCCCTATGGTAGGGTGCATTGTATGTGTAAGGTAGGACATGCCTTGGTGTGTGTAGCATGTCCTGGTAGTGAATTACACCCAATTTCGTTTTTCACTATTGTAAGGCTACCTGTTCCTCATAGGCCAGAATGGGCAGTTTGACTATTACATGCTATAGTCCTAACTGACCCCAGGAACATGGTAGAAAAACGAATTTAGTATGCCTGAGCTCAGAATATTAAAATACATCTTTTAGTGAAGTTTATCTTTATATTCTGTGTTTGAAAATACCACTTTTAGAAAGTAGGTATTTTCTTGCCTAAGCCTTCCAGTGTGCTCTGCTGTTATGTGTATTGGCTGTCTGGTTTTGGAGGGACAGGGCAGGCTGAGTCAGACCTGGGTTGAATAGAGAGATCTGCATTTAGAGTATGGGGAGGGGTGGCTCCTTGACCTGAATAGGGCTGTGCCTGGCAAGGTGAATGCTGGCTCCACCTCCTACTGTGTGTCTGATAGCAGACCCCCTCTTTCTGAAAGGAAGGATGCAGCCTGGTAAACAAAGTGCTCCAGGACTGACCAGAACTCAGTGACTTGTAGCTTGTGAGAACAAAGACTTTTGGGGTATAAATATCTGTGCTCAAACCCCTACAATTTGTATTGCCCCTGGATCTGAAGAGGAAACTCTGTCCGTGCCACTGGAGGAATCTGCAGGAAGTGACTGTCCTTGTGCTTGTGTGTTTTTCTTGCACTGGCCTGCAGCAGTGACCACTGGACCTTGAAGAAGAAGGAAAAGGACTTTTGAGAGAACTTTTATTTTTGTTACAGCAATTACCCAAGGGCTAGGAAAAGAGCTAGCCTCCTGCTGGAGTCTCAGGCACATCAGACTCCACCACCAACCTCCTGCTTCCTCCCTGCGAGGATTGCTATCTGCTGATGAGGCTCCTGTGAGTTCCAGGGCCTCTAGTTTGCTTCAGAGAAAAGAGTGCTGGAAATCGACGCTAACGCACCTTTGCGAGCCGCTGCAGCCGAGAGCGCTGGAAAAATCATTGCGCTGCTGCCGCTGAGTGTTCGCAACACGAAACCATCGCTAACGCCTCTTTGCGAGCCGCTGCAGCCGAGACGCGCTGGAAAAATCATCGCGCTGCTGTCGCCGAGCGCTCGCAACCCCTAAAAAATCATCGCTTCAAGACATCGCATTGCGGACGCCGTGCGTCCGCCTATTTCATCGCATCGCACTGGATTTCGTTGCTCCTCGCGGAGCGCCATCTCTTCGCATCGCAACACAATCGCACAACGCAACAGGATCGTCTCATCGACTTCTCCCTCGCGGCAAGAAAGTCATCGCATCGGCGGCCTAGCGTGCAGAAGTTGGTCGCATCGTCTCCGCACGCATCAGCAGACCGGCGCATCATCCTCCCTTGCGGCAAGGATTTAACGCATCGCCGGCCTCGCGTGAGGAAAATCATCGCTACCACTTCTTTGCGACATTTTGTTGGTTTTGCTACTGAATTCAGGTACTTTGTGAGAGAAAGAGTCGCAGAGACCACTGCTTTGGATTTGAACCTTATTTTTGCAACCTTTGAACGAGAAAGGGTCGCAGAGACCACTGCTTTGAATTTGAACCTTATTTTTGCAACCTTTGAACTATTTTTTGACAGTCCTTCAACAGCAATCCTATTTTTGACAGTATTGTGGCTTTTACAGTAATTGGTCTTGTGATAAGTCTACATATATATAAAGATACTTATTTTTTATAACTACTTGTGTAGTGTCCCTTTGTAGTGTGCCTCACTGTGTTACTGTGTATGGTCATAAATGCTTCACACACTGCCTCTGAGATAAGCCTACCTGCTCGTGCTACGTTACCACAGGGTTGAGCGGGGGTATCAAGGAGGGTAGCCCTCTCACTCTGACTTAGGAAGAAGGGTCCCTACTTGGACAGTGGCCAGCCATTGCCAACTAGAGACCCCCATTTCTAACACCCAGACAATCTCCCATGGTTTGTAGGAGATTACTTTATGTCCGTGGGATGAAGTTGCAATTGATATTGTCGGTCCTCTTCATGGGGAACATCAAACTCCATACTTAATTGTTTTAATTGATTTGTACTCACGTTGGATTGAAGTTAGCTCAGTGCGTGATATCACAACACAGTCTGTCATTACGTTTCTTGATGCAATTTTCAAGCGGGAAAGTTTTCCTAATTCTTTGCTTTCAGATAATGGTCCACAATTTTGTTCAGGTGAAATGGAAGAATATTTAGTAAAGTGTGGAATTACACATAAAAAATCTCTCTTTATCATCCCGAGAGCAATGGTGCCTTTGAAAGATTGAATAAAACTATAAAGGAAAGGATTCAACTCGCTAGAGTCAACAATTTGAATTGGAGGGATGAATTGCAAAATAGAATTTCAGCTTACAGGTTTACTCCACACTCCTCTACGGGAAAAACTCCTTTTGAGTTATTCAAAGGAAGATCTGCAAATACCATCATTTGTCCAGGCTGGATGTGTTTGGACAAAGGTGTTAAGGATAATGACATTGGTCAGTGGAGAGAGAAAGAATTGGCCTTGCAAAAGAAAAGGAAGATTTATTATGACTTCCACAAATCGGTTAAACCTGTGGAATTCAGGGTTGGAGACAAAGTTAAAATCAAAGCGCCAGTGGGCTGTATGAACTGGTCTAAGTTCACTGGTGTTAAGTCTGTGGTAAAATTGTTCAAAAATGCTGTGAAGACCAATGATGGTCGCATTTGGAATCATAGCCGTGTAGTTCATTTTGGAACAAAAAATGGTGATGTCAGTGAAAAACGGACACATGAGGCACCTCTTTCAGGAAAGCAGTCTTTGGAACCTATACGCAAAAGTTTAAGATCTTGCAAAATTCCTGTATATCTCAAAGATTTTGTAAGAAAATAGTGTTTTTTAAAAGGAAAGTGAAAATTATTAATTTTGTGTTATAAGGGTGGCAAGGTTGATCTTCTCATTGCTCTGTGATTCTATTGTAGGAAGTAATCTGTTTGGGTTTCTTTTGCCTTTTTGTTTAAAATGTAAAGAGGAAGAAGTGTGATGTAGCGTCATTCCATGTTAGAACATGGAGTGTTGATGGTGAGGGTTCTTACCTGTGACAGTTGGCAGAAGACACCGATGGATGGGGTTTTACAATAAAGCTTCCCTCTTTATCAACATCTATATCCAGTGTGGCGACTATATTACAGCCACTACATGACTTTGGTTTTGCAAGACTTTGTTTGTGCCCTTCACATGAGAACGGGTTGCCTTTCGCGTTCTCTGCCTTTCCTGGAGTTTAGTCTGAACACGATGTGCAAGGTCTATAAACAATGCTCCTTGTTATTCTGTTCTGGTCAGTCCCTAGCACCTAGACATAACATGCTACACAGCTGCAGTACTGAAGACTCGTGCTTTGATATTACGTTGTTGCATGTTGTTTTTACATACTTGGAGAAAGCCGTTCCATGGAGAAGAGCTCTACTGTTCCTATGATGTAAACCTTACATTCAGGCTTTAAGGTATGGGGTCTTCTGTCAAAGCCCAGAGATCGTTCTTTATATAAAATAAACTTCTTCTAGTCAAAGGGAGGGTGGTAAGGCTATAGGCCCTTATTTCCACAGTCTTTATAACATGACTTCTCCCTTTGTATTCTATGGAATTGTAACAATGCTAACTGTGCTGAGTTTATGCATTTTGCTGCTAGTAGTGGCACGTATACTGTATTGTAGAGCACAATAGTTAAAATAAACATTTTGAACTATTTCAGTGTCTCTGCTTATTCTCATTGTGGACAAGTATGAGTGAGTGAACGAAAGAGTACGTCTTGTTCCCGCGATACCTGAGAGAGTCGGGAGTGTTGTGTTCTGGGTTGTCAAATCATTTGTAGCTCCGTGATATTTGGAGGAGAACGAATGAGACACTATAACTAGTCGGTTTGGGATTTTGGGTACTGATGTGGTAGGTTGGTACACCCCTATTCACTGAGGTCCTGTTTTCCTGCGCATAGTTCTGTGTATGTGCAGAATCCCTGCAACACCAGTGATAATAAGAACTAATAATAATACTCATATTACTGACTGGATATCTGAATGGCCAGAGCTACACCAAGGAAAAATACTCTTTTCTGAAGCCCAAGCTGTTGTGTCCAGACCAGCGTGTGTCAGAAGACTATCAGACCATCAAATCATAGGTGGGGCAGATGAGGGTAGAGCCCTATACCTATGTCACTGACATCTAATGCAGTAGAGAGAGCCAGGATTTCCCCACCTAAGAGAAGACCACCAAAACGATGTGTCAAACTCCAACTTAACCTCTTTCAGCACCCTACCAATTGGAGTGAATGGAGAAAGACAAAAAAAAACCTTGTCGCGCAGGAATCTGGCACACCTCGTGATCTTGCATTGTTGAACAATTAACTAGGAGGACCAAATGTTCCCTGAAGACAAACACAAAGGGGCACATGCATCAAGGGATTTTGCAATCGCAAACGGTGCGATTCGCAAAAATCGGCCGTTTGCGATCGCAAAATGGCCTTTTGCGATGCATGAAAGTCTTTGGGATGCGCAATTTCGGTAATCGCTATTTTTTGCGATTTCCCAAATTGCGATTGCATTTAAGGAATCGCAAATTGCGATTCCTTAAATGCAATGCATGATGAAATCGCAAATAGCGATTTCGGTAATAGAGACCGCAAATTAGCATCAATTTGAACTTGATGATAATTTGCAAAAACTTTGAAAAATGCACTAAAGTGCATTTTTCAAAGTTGTAGGTTACACACACACATGCCCTTGGGGCATGTGTGTGCGCAACATGTGTGCACAGATCAATTTCAGGGGTGCAACAGGGTGTCCTTTTGACACCCTTGAAATTGCATGCGCAATTTGCGAGTACCTATTGGTACTCGCAAATTCGCATGCTATTCCCATTCATTCCAATGGGCCTGTAGTCCCATAGGAATGAATGGGAAAGCATTCCTTAATTGCGACTTCGCAATTTGCGTAGTCGCAATTAAGGAATGTTTGGGAATCGCTAATTTTATAGCGATTCCTACATGCATAGGCTTTTGCAATTCCTTAATTGCGATTCCTTAATAATCGCAATTAAGGAATCGCAAAAGTCTACATTGATGCATGTGCCCCTAAATCCAGGGCATATAGCAAATCCTGTTAACAAGGTCTAGTGCTGAGAGAAGTTGAAGGAGGAAGTGAACACCCTGCTGCCTGAGTATTCTCCACCCCAGGATGTAGATAACCCAGATGGAGCGTAGATTGGATTCTGCCCAAACACATAGGTAATGTGCCACCTCCATTAGAGCACTTGCCCTTGTGCTCTATAATGGATCAAGTATGATTTCACAAGCTTGTTGTTCATTCTGGTCAACAATTCCTGGATTTCAGGGCATCTAAAAACCCTTGGTCACTGAAGAACTAAAGAAACCAGTGGTAGCTCCACAAATCGTCACACTGACATACATCATTATGATAAGGGGATTTCAAGAATGGCCACAATTTCTTCAATCCAAACCTTAGATAGTTCTTTGGTGGTGCAGATAATTACAAACCATTTTAAATATGCTGTTTTACTGCATTAGGACATAGTACACACATCCATTTACAATAACGGCTCAGTGGCTTAGTAGGGCACCCATATATATTTAATGTTCACAAGAATGTCTACCGTCACATTTAAAAAAGATAACATCACACACATGGGGTCAAGCAAGTCACAAGTAACTGAGTGAACGGATATGCAAATGATAAATAACATGAACTACGATATTCCCAAAAACCAAAACGGAGATCTAAAAAGCAGCTCTTCCAATTCCATTTTCAGCACGCATTAAATAAAAACTGTACAAATCTTTTATTATTGAAGCTGCCAGTTCGTTATCTGGTAAAAGCATTTTGCTGACTATGACTCTTTGTGTCCTTTAGAAAATGACCATGAACCACTTGATTCTTGCAGAAGTAAGCTATAATGATTTTACCTCCTTTAAAAAAAAAACTTTTATTGGGGTTTTCGGTTAAGAACAAAACAGTAGTGCAGTTTTGGTTGGAATGTGTTTTTGCAAGAGTTTTGCTAACGCTTTGAAGCTGGTCAGAAGGTACTGACCTGGGACGTGGACATGGCAGGCCGAGTGAGCAGTCTGAGCTTTGTTTTGTTAATGAAGAAGTCTTTGAAGGATCTGAAGGTTTACCGTTCTCTTCTAGTTTGCCCTTGTATTTTGGAAGTACTAGGTCTACTCCAGGGGTATGTGAGGTTCTCATTGGATGGGTGATGATATCGAAAAGATGAGGTTGAGGATCTGGCCTTCGGATTGTGTTGGTTCAGTAATATGCTGTATCATTTAGACTGTGTCGATGAAGTAGCAAAGGGGGCCTCTTGGTTTTTTCATGCTTCAGTTATCTTGGTGGTAGTAGTCACTAAGTCTGGTGATGTCGCCGTATTGCATATGATGAGGTGGTGAGGAGGGTTGAGAAATCCTTATTCTGTACAGGAGGTCTGTCGATAAGGTAGGAGGTGGTGGACTGTGTTGTGGAAAGTGGGAAGTGGCTTGTGGGAAGCTCCATAAAGTTGAGTGTCACTTGCAAGCCCAGAGTGAGGGAGAAGGAAGGCTCAGCTGTTGGATGATGGTGAGCCTCCTCCCTTCTAATGAGTGCAAACAGGATGCTGTAGCCTCGGGAAGAGTGATGTTTAAGATAAGCAAAAATTTGAGAGTGAGCCATGCTTCTGTGATAAAGAGTGAGTCAAGATTGTGCTAGACAACGAAATCAGCAATGTCTGGAGTACTACATAGCATGTATTAATATGTATCAGTTTGAATATGTGTATGGTACTTCATACCGGTCAAACTGAACTCAAACTCAAACAAAAAATGGCTTATGATCTCTGCACTGCACCACTTATCTGCGTGTAATAAAGTATAAATCACAGTTTTACCGTTGAGTCATGCAAATATCAGACATAGATATACTGAATATATAGATGTATTATACATACACACAGGAGTTATCAATTATGGTTATGTAAAGTGAACTCGTAGAAAAGGTACAATTGTGGTTAGTTGGCTGATAACACCATGATGAGATGCAAGTCGTCCCATCACACAAACTTACATGCCTGTTATAGCCACCAGATAGCAAAACCCCTTACTCCTTTCATTAGGTTTCGCCTGCACAGCGCTTGCGCTTGCGATGTGCTTGTGAAATCTCTTATATTTAATATATCTTAAAAGGGGGCTCTTATCAGTTCCCATATCTGGATCTTTAGGCAGAGTCAGTAGAACTAGTGGGCCTTACCTGTTTTCTGACTTTTCTGACTTTGACTTGGTGCTAGTGCTTAGTTCGGGGACACTCCTTGGAGTAACCAGGCACTCTACAAATCTCAAATAATAAGAATAGCTGGATTACTGTTTTTATTCGCTTTTGTGTAGAATTGTTTTTTTTTTTACTTCCCCTGGCTGCACACATTTACGGTACTTTACTAGAGCTGTTCACGCTGTTTAAGCCCCATTCACTGTCAAGATAAGATCTCTTTCCACGGATAAGGCAGACAGCTTCTAACAGTATGCTGTAATGCTTGCTTTTTAATACTTAGTTGTGTAAAGCAGATGCTTTAGCCTGAGAACGTTTGTGGCATTTCCTATTTATGCCTCAGGACCTTTCTTTCCACTTTGTAGGCATGATCGGATTGATTTTTTCAACTTAATCTATTTAGTCATTATGATGAAATTCTAAATGTTGTAATATGTATTGCGCGTTACAAATAAAGTTAATATACTACAGCTATGCTATATTTTACTACTAAACAGGCAGCCACAAGTGCAGTTACCTTGCAGACAACAGGGTCATGATTTGAATGGTGCAGGAGGTGCAGTAGCACCGTGCCCAAAAGTTGTCAGAACTCTTCTAAACACATAATATTGCTATACTTGACTACTAAAAAGGCAGTCATAACTGCAGTTACCTTCAGGTAAAAGGTACTTGATTTGAATGGTGCAGCAGGTGCAGTGACACCAGGACCAAAAGCTCTAGGCACCCCACTAAACACATAAAATAGCTGTTTTTTACTACTAAACAGGCAGTCACACGTGCTGTTACTTTGCAGACAACTGGATCATGATCTGAATGGTTCAGCAGGTGCAGTAGCCCCGGGCCCAAAAGTTGTCAGAACTCCTCTTAACACCTAGTATTGCTATATTTTACTACTATAATGGCAGTCGCAATTGCAGTTACCTTGCAGTTAAAAGGGGCATGATTTAAATGGAGCCTCAGGTGCAGCGGCACCGGTGCCAAAAGTTGTCATAACTCCACTAAACACCAAATATCGCTATATTTTACAACTAAACAGGCAGTCACAAGTGCAGTTATCTTTCAGGCACTAGGGTCATGATTTGAATGGAGCAGCAAGTGCAGTGGTACAGGGCCCAAAAGTTGTCAGAACGCCTCTAAACACCTCATATTGCTATATTTTACAACTAAACAGGTAGTCACAATTGCAGTTACCTTGCATTTGAAAGGGGCTTAATTTAAATGATGCAGCAGGTGCAATGGCACTGGGGACAAAAGTTGTCATACATCCACTAAACACCAAATATTGCTAGATTTTGCTACTAAACAGGCAATCACAAGTGCAGTTATCTTGCAGGTAACGGGGTCATTATTTGAATGGTGCAGCAGGTGCAGTGGCACCCGGGCAAAAAGTTGTCAGCACTCCTCTAAACACCTGATACTGCTATATTTTTAACTACACAGGCAGTCATAAGTGCAGTTATCTTACAAGCACGAGGGTCATGGTTTCATTAGTGCAGCAGGTGCAGTGGCACTGGGACCACAAGCTCCAGGTACCCCACTAAACACCTAATATTGCTATATTTTATTCCTCAACAGGCAACCACAAGTGCAGTTACCTTGCAGACAACAGGGTCATGATTTGAATGGTACAGCAAGTGCAGTAGCACCGGGCCCAAAAGTTGTCAGAACACATAATATTGCTATATTTGACTACCAAACAGGCAGTTACAATTGCAGTTACCTTGCAGTTAAAAGGGACTTGATTTGAATGGTGCAGCAGGTGCAGTGGCTCTGGGGCCTAAAGCTCTAGGGCCCGCACTAAACCCAGATTATTGCTAAATTTTTCTAATAAACAAGACAGTCCCAAGTGCATTTATCTAGCAGGCAATAGGGTCATGATTTGAATGGTGCAGCAGGTGCAGTGGCACCGGGCCCAAAAGTTGTCAGAACTGCTCTAGACACCTAATATTGCTATATTTTACTGATATACAGGCTGACACAATTGCAGTTATCTTGCAGTTAAAGGGGGTTTGATCTGAAGGGTGCAGCAGGTACAGTGGCACTGGGGCCAAAAGATCTAGGGACCCCACTAAACGCAGAATATTGCTAAATTTTACTACTAAACAAGCAGTCATAAGTGCAGTTATCTAGCAGGCACTAGGGTCATGATTTCAATAGTGCTTCAGGTGCAGTGGCACCGGGGCCAGGAGTTGTCAGAACTCCTCTAAACACCAAATATTGCTATATTTAACTACTACATAAGCAGTCACAAGTGCAGTTACCTTGCTGGCATTAGGGTCATGATTTCAATGGTGCAATAGGTGCAGTGACACCAGGGCCCAAAGCTGTAGGAACCCCTCCAAGCACCAAATATTGCAATATTTTACTACTAAACAGGCAGTCACAAGTGCAGTTGTCTTATAGGCAGTAGGGTCATGATTTGAATGGTGCAGCAGAAGCAGTAGAACTGGGACCAAAAGTTGTTATAACTTCTCTAAACACCAACTCTTGCTATATTTTACTACTAAACAGGCAGTCACAAATGCAGTTATCTTGCCGGCACTAGGGGCATGATTTGAAAGGTGCAGCAGGTGAAATGGCACTGGGTCCAAAAGTTGTCAGAACTCCTCTAAACACATAAAATTGCTATTACATAAATTAATTCTGTTATTTCCCACTTTCATTTCATTTTCTAAATTTTGCGATTACGTACCCGCATTATACCACTAGTAACAGCACAATATATTGCATTTTTCTACATAAACAAGCCATAGCACTTTAACAGACTTTCTGTAACTTATATTGTACAACTACTCAGCAAGCTACAACTTACAACAAAAAACAGCTTATTATTAATCACATAGGCGAAACCTAATGCATCTACCACTGCTTGTTTTTGAGTTCGTGGTATTGTCCTAGGTGTGTTATCACTTGCAGTATATCATTCCATCGGGGAGCTCAGAGATTATGACCCTGTGTGAGCCTCTTCATTTACTGTGCCAGCACCCGAGGGTAGGCCTGCCACCACAATTTGGCAATGAGGATTGAGCCCAGAGCGTGAGGTCATTGCTGCTGATGCAGCGCGTACAATAAAAACTATTCTCCTCCTAGGTCACTTATCGGTCATCCAGGGGCAAACTATATTTTCTCACATCCACATGACGATGGGGCCCATAAACATCGCCTATCACACACGCACACACCTGGATTTCCTTTACACCTTTACGAAATTCTGTACTCCTAGGAGAAGCATGAGAACTAAATGGAAAACACCATTTATGTACCGTTGGAAGGAGCCGGGATATCTTATTACCTTAACCTATCGCTTTCTTTTAGTTATTTCTTAAGATATTCCTGCTCATTGTTTTGTCGATGAATCATTCATGTAAGAAATTAGTTCATAGTGATTAAGACCAGCTAAATCACAATAACCAATTACTGGTGTCACAATCATTTAGAAAAATAACCACTGAGTCGTTTGATTTAAAGAATCTTAACTTTTATATAATTTTAAAAAGCATGAGAAAGAATTTAAACTTTTATTCAATTATTCATTCATTATTAATTCAAATATTTATTAAGCATAATCAATTTATTGCAGAAAGGAAATTTTTTGTCATGAAGCAAAACCCTAATTACCTGCCTACCTTCCTAATTTAGCCTAATGATTTCTAACCTAAGTTTAAGAATTAGAAATAACCTGATTCTCATACTCAACTGGAAAATTAAGACAGCAACAGAAACTTCAGCTCGTCAGCATCAGCTACCTGCAACCCGTCTCATCTAACAGTCTTTCAGCATCTCCCGCTCAGTAATGGATCGATCAGGACCACCCAGCACTGGAAGCCACCAACACCAACACGACTCTCCAACTCCGCTCCTGACTGTGTTCCCCTCCCACTAAGAGTAGGCCCTCTTATACCCTAATTCTAACTTTGCTAACTAATTGTTGCAACATTAATAACACGCTTTTCTTTCATTGGTCCATGCATGTCATCTTATTCATTCTTTTAATCAAGTTCTCTCGGATCCAACGGTCCTTGGATCATTTCCTTTCTCACAGTTCAAGACATGTTTCCATCCGCTTCGATCAGTACATTTGTAACTTCTTTCGATACATTCGAGAACTCTGCAGGCATTGTCCTTTCTCTTAAAATGGTTTCCCACGGTTCTTTGCTGATCACCACGGCACACTATCAGTTCAATTAGGTCACATCAGCCTTGACCATTCTCGCATCCTAGCCTCTCAGCAACATCACGAGGTTAGCTTTTCTCCAACTTTTCTCCCTTGTCACGTGTTTCCCCGCACTTGCGCACTTCATTAACTGGCAGCCATTTTATATCGCCACTCGGTTATACTTAGAAGCACTATTTTGAAATAAACAAAACATAATTAAAATAGAGAAACATAGCCTTTTCGTTTCCCTCCCGTCATCTACGTACCCCAATTAGTTATTACCTAGCAGAAAGCAACATTTAAGCTGTTCCTTACTTACCATCACTATTGTTTTTGCAACGACACATTTATTTTCTATGAAGCACAAATCATGCATTTATTTTAAATTAGTACGCATTTATTTTTATGTTATAATTAGACACACAGACATTCGTTAATAGATTATTCAGCACATACACTTGCGTATTACCCTTCCCACACATACAGTGTTGATTAATACATTTAAACGAACATTTTATTAATTATTTATAAAATTTGTTAGGGGTTAAAAAAATTATTTTCTCTGCTCCATCAACTCCCCCTTTGGTGATTTTTAAATCACCACATAAAACCCAAGTTATACTTCTTTTTCAGGCAGTATATGTCTTTCATCCTTTGCTTTTTGTTAGTTACACATCTGTTTCCCTTTCATCTTGTCTTCTTGTCTCCTTATACATGCTTTCTTTCATTTTCTCTAACTCAATTTCACCCATTTCTCTCTCTCTCTCTTTCATTATTCTGTTATTTCTTTTTATCTTATTTTGTCTTACTTTTCTTTTTATACACGTTATTACAATTTTCAACACCATGGCTAACAATATTACTACAGTTGCTATTATTATAACTTTCCCTATCATTAGTCTACTCATTCTGGTCAACCAATTTGCTACTGAAGAAAACCCTCTACCAAGTTTTCCCAAGACACTTTCAACCTCCAGTGGAACTAGTTCTTTGTGCAAATTTGTAATATTTGTAATATACTTCTGTATATTTTCACTTTTATCAGGAATGTAAGTGCAACAATGTTGGACTTTCAACATTCCACAGACTCCACCCTCCTTTGCCAAAAGAATATCAAGGGCAAGCCGATTTTGCATCACCATAGCTCTCATGGCAACCATTTCGGTATTTACCATTAAGAACCCTCCCGCAGTATCTGTAGACAAACGATCTACTACTGTGGATAACTTCCGAATTTTAAATGCATTCAAAGATATTCCCACTGCTGGTATTAATGCTCCAAAAATATCACCTACAATTTCTGAAAAACTTTCCCTCTTTCTACGTGTAAAGCTATTAATCATCTTGTATGTTCCTTTTTCTTCTCTGTCCATATGAAAGATTTTTGGAAAGGCCAGGCCTACATAGCAAGTTCCATACCAATGGTCCGGTAACCTGTAATAAGCTCTATTCCCACAAATATAATAGATACCTGGAAATATTGGATCTTTTCCACCTTTGAATCCCCAACCTCCCAGAATTTGATAATTGTCATGGCAGATACTGGAACCTACAAAGTAATTGTCATAGACTGTCTTATTTCTCCTAATACACAACTTTCCTGTTTGCGGCCAATCTAATGTCATTGCTGCATTTATCTTTTTCCCTTCATGATTTCCTTCCTCAAACGTCCATAGATGTGTTCCTTCCTCTTTTATTGCTTCTTTTTGAAATTTCATTCTTCTTTCTTCAACCATTTCTAAAAATACCTTTTCTTCTTTCTTTAACTCACAGGTAAGGTTGTTATTAACTATTTCTTCTAAGGTTAATTTTCTATGTTCTAGAAAGAATTCTCCTAAAACCTTTGCTGGTTTTACTTTGTTAAGTTCTGGTACTACTGGAATGTTTGCAAAAATCTTATCTATATCAGTATAATAAGATTCTAATCTACCTGTTTTATAAAACAAACTTGCTATTACACTACAGGTTATTCCATAAGTTAGAGGTAGGTGATGATAAGTCACACCTTCTGACACTGATGCAGGCAACTGCATACAAACATAACAATCTCTCACATCCATTGTCTCTACATATTCATACAACAATTTTGTAAAAACATTTTTAGAAAAGTCTGTTACTGACTTATCCTTATGTAATTCTGCACTACTTCTTAAAATAACTGGTTCTTTAATATTAGTTTCTTTTTCTGGTTTAGTATCATTCTTTGCTTCTATTACAGCTAAACTAATAGGAATTGTGATTGCTAAAACTATCCATATGGTCATTAATAACCCTGTACAAAAGCAGCACATTTTACACCATCTTTTTACAAACTCACATTTATCTCTTCTATACCTAGTATTTTCCATTTTGCTTTTATCTATTTGTTAAGTTTCAGAAAATTGTGTCACTACACCTCAGAAATGACTTAGATGCCACTCTGCTTTCAAAAAGTCTTTGCTTGGTACTTTCTTTTAATTCTTTCCAGAATTCTTTCGTTGTCACATCCGGTGATTTGTCACATCCAGTAAAATTGTCATGTCCGGCAGAAGCACTATAAGTCTTCACTTCAGGTTTGTTGCATCTCACCTTTTCCCATTCGACTTCTTAGTCTCTGGTTCTCGTGAGTGTTTTCTTCTTCTTTGTAATCCGTCAGTGCGATATACAGCCACTCAGGTGACTTATACTTTGCATTCACTTTCTTCGTTCTTTTGGACTTTTGCAATCGTTTTCCACTGGGTTTTTCTTGTCCCTTTTGACTTGTTATCTCATTCACTTGTTCAGCACTTTCTTCTCCAGCTCTTATTATTCTATATCTCAATTTTCTTATATAGTTGCTGGGCCAATTATCTCCTTTTCTTGGCCTTTTGGCTTCACCTTCTTTTTCTTCTCTTTCTGATTTCCAATTTCTTTTTCTTGATTCAGTTTTTGCTTTCTCCTCTTCTCCACTCTCTTCAGTTTCTGTTTCAACTGTTTCACTATTGTCTCTTATTTTGAAGCTTATGATCTCGTCATCTCTCACTGGTGGATCTGTCTTCTCCTTCTTGTGTTCCCTTATTACTGTCCCTCCTCGGTGTTCTTCCGATTTGGTGTTTTCCTCCCTTTCTACTTCTAAATTTCCCTGTTCTTCTGTTTCTCTATCTGTCCCTATTGCTCCTCGGGGTTCTTCTCGATTCTCTAACTTTTTGTGTACTTCTTTCCCTACTTCATCTATTAATATTATTTCTGAAGGATTTCCACCATAACTTGTACTTGGTTGCTCATCTAGATCATTTTCTTGCTCATTTTCTTCTCTAATTGGTTTATAACCCCAAGTTCTCCTTCGAAATTCTTCACAGTTTGCAACTGAATCATCAGATCCTGAACTTGTGTCAGATGTTTCCAGATGTCGACTTACAGGTCGATCTTCAGGTTCTGGAACTTCTGAATTTCTTTCTTCTTCTTCTTCCTCTTCTTCTCTAGAGGTGCTCGCAGTTGGGGTTTCCAGATGTCGACTTTCAGGTCGATCTTCAAGTTCTGGCACCCTTTCTCTTATTCTTGTTGTCCCAGCCGTTAAGCTTTTATCCCACACTTCCAGACGTCGACTCACATGTCGATCAGTAGGTTCTTGAACTCTGATTGTGTGGCTGGCATGGACCCAGTTCTTCACTCCTGCACACTTGACTGCAGTCGTTGTCACTAGGATTACCTGTCGTGGTTCGTCCCAGCGAGGAACTAGACAGTTTCTTCTCCTGTGGATTTTTATACGGACCCAGTCTCCTGGATTCAAGTCGTGGGCTGGTTTTCTTTCAAGAGTGGTCGCATCCGGTCCAACCTGATGAAACACAGAACGCACCACATCAGCCAGTCCCTTGCAATAATCCAGTACTAGATCATCAGTTATAGTCAATAACTTGTTGACAGGTACTTGTGCTTGTCTCATTGCTCGTCCCATGATCATCTCATGAGGACTAAGTCCAGTTTTCTTTTCAGGGATGCTTCTGATGGTCATCAGAACAAGAGGCAGTGCATCTGGCCATTTGAGTCCTGTAGCTTGACACATTTTTCCCAATCTGTTCTTAATTGTTCCATTAATTTGCTCTACTACCCCAGAAGCCTCTGGTCTGTAAGCACAATGTAGTTTTTGTTTAATACTCAATGCTTCGCAAATCAATTGGATCAACTCATTTTGAAAATGTGTTCCTCTATCTGTCTCAACCGTGACTGGAAAACCATACCTTGGAATGAACTCTCGCAGCATAAGTTTTGCCACCGTTGTTCCATCATTCCTTCTAGTGGGGTATGCCTCCACCCAACGAGAAAACAAACAGACGACCACTAGAACATATTTTAGTCTGTTACAAGGGGGCATTTCGATAAAGTCTAACTGCATTCTAGTGAACGGACCTCCTTCTCGTCCTATTGTTCCTAGACTCACTACCGTCTTTCTTCCTGGGTTAAACTGCTGACAAATAAGACATCTTTGACAAAGACTTTCAGCTATGGCTCTGAATTTTGGGTTATACCAGGTTTGTCTAAAAGTCTGATCATTGCATCTCTCCCAATATGAGCTTGTCCATGGTACATCCGTGCCATGTCTGCAATCATGCTATCAGGCATAACTGGTCTTTCGTCTCTGTACACCCACACACCATTATTTTCCTGTCTTCTACATCCTGCTTTTATCCAGTAATCTTTTTCCTCATCATTTGCAGCTTCTTGTAACTGTCTTACTTCATCCCATGTCTCGACAGTGTTAGTAAAAAGCAAAGGAGAAGAGATATGCTCCCTTTCTCTATTCTTATTCAGGGACACCATGTTCTCTGCACAATATTTGGCGATCTCGTCAGCATAGTTATTGCCAACAGCTATGTAATCTTCGTTTTTCTTATGTGCCTTGCACTTCACTACAGCTATTTGTTTAGGCAGCTGTATCGCCTCAAGCAGCTTTTTAACAAAATCTCCATTTCTGATAGGTGTTCCTGCAGACGTCAAGAAACCTCTTTGTGACCAAATCTGACCGAAGTCATGTACGATACCGAAACCATATTGGCTATCGGTCACAATCGTGACTCGTACATTTCTTCCTAATTTACATGCTTGAATCAAAGCAATCAGTTCCGCAACTTGTGCAGACCTTATTCCTTTCAGACAAGACGCTTCCATCACAGTTGCCACTGTGCACACTGCGTAAGCTGCGCTTAAAACTCCTTCTTTCGTTCTCAAACATGAGCCATCTACAAACATGACATAATCTGATTCCTTTAACGGTTCATCTTTTATGTCAGCTCTTGGTTTTGTGCAATATTCCAGCACATTCAGACAATCATGATCTACTTCGTCTTGTTCAATTATACTCTCTTCATCTGGCAATGATGTTGAAGGATTCACATTCATGCATCTATCTATGGTCACATTTTCAGCACTCAAGATTACTTTTTCGTACTTAGTCAGCCGACTATGTGTCATGTACTGTGTTTTTGTTCTTGTCAAAAGAATTTCTACTGAATGGGGAACATATACTCTCAGTGGATACCCCATCACTATACCTTCACTTTGTTCCAGACTTACACAAGTAGCAGCAACTGCTTTCAGACATCCGGGCAATGCTTTTGCTATAGGATCTAAAACAGCTGAAAAATAAGCAATTGGTCTTTTCATTGTTCCATGTTTTTGTACCAGTACTGAAAACGCACATCCATCTCTTTCACTGCAGTACAATTCAAAATCCTTCTCATAATCAGGCATGCCTAAAGCAGGGGCCTCACACAATTTCTTTTTCAATTCTTTGAAAGATTTCATTTCTTCGTTGTTTAACTCAAAAGGGTCTCTTACATCTTTCTTGGTCAACTTTTGTAATGGTTTTGCAATCAAAGAGAAACCACTTATCCATTGTCGGCAATATCCAACCATTCCCAGAAACATTCTTACCTCTCTTTGCGTCATTGGTGCTCTCATTCCTTGAATCATTCTTACTCTTTCTGTCGCTATCTTTCGCACTCCTTTCTCAATTTTATGCCCTAAATATTGAACTTCTTTTTGGCAAAATTGCAATTTTGAAGGGGACACTTTATGTCCTCTTTTCTCTAGATGGTTCAGTAAAGCAATTGTATCATTTACACATGCTTCTTTTGTTTTCGATGCCACCAATAGGTCATCGATATACTGCACCATCACTGACTTTTCTGGCATTTTCAAATCTTCCAGAGATTTCTTTAGAATCTGATTAAAGATTGAGGGGCTTTCTGTATACCCCTGAGGAATTCGGCACCATGCCAAAATACGCTCTCCGAACCGGAACGCAAATAATGGCTGGCTATCTGGATGCAAAGGAATAGAGAAAAATGCGTGACACAAATCTATCACAGTGTACCACTCAGCTTCGTGTGGAATTTGATATAGAATTACTGCAGGGTTTGGCACTATTGGACAACAGGGCACAACTATTTTGTTGATCTTTCTCAAATCCTGTACTATTCTATATGTTCCGTTTGGCTTTTTCAGTCCCATAATAGGTGAATTACATGGACTGCTCATTATTTCTTTTAGAATTCCCTGTTCAATCATTTTATTTATTACAGGAGTTATTCCTTCAATTATTTCTGGAGTTAATTTGTACTGTGGCGTATTCGGGTAAGTTGTTCCTTCTTTTACTGTTACTTTTACGGGATCAACTTCTTTCATTAATCCAATATCTTCTCCTGTAAAATCCCACACACTTTCTTTCACTGCAATTTTTAGTTCTTCTGGAAGTTTTTCTGCATCAAATGCAGGAAACAAACCATTCATTTCAGGTTCCTGATTCATCAAAGTTACTTTATACAAGACATCTTCATCTGAGGTCTGAAATCCAATTCCATCTGGCGTACAATAAATTGTGCAATTCATCTTGCACAAGAGGTCACGACCTAAAAGATTTACAGGACTACAATCGCACACTACAAATTTATGCATTTTGCTAAAAGAACCAATTTTTACTTCCACTAATTCAGTAAGTGGTGTTTTAATCTGCTGATTAGCTACTCCTACCACTTGGATGCATTCACCTGAGAGAGGAAGGTTTGGAATTTCCACTGATCTAACAGTAGAACGGGTAGCTCCAGTATCGACAAGGAATGTTACATTTGCACCATTCACTTCTCCATCCACAAAGGGACCAGACTGATCTACCTCTAGAGTTGCGCCAAGTACGCACTCTTTCCCCTCTCTTGGGCACCGTCAGAAACTTTCATCCGGCTCATCCTCACTCTGACGCAACCAATACTGAGAAATGTTAGCTGCTCGCGGCAACTGTGTTACCTGCTCTCCTCCGTAGAATCCTGTTTCTGTACTGTATCTTTGCTGGTTAACAGTGTTGGGAAGTGGTGGTTGCGGCACCTGACTTTGTTGAACAACTACCTCATTCTGCACCTGTGGAGTTAATGATTGATTTTCCGGATTAGGTTTAGGTGGGAACTTACACTCGTTTCTCCAATGCCCTAATTTTCCGCAATTATGACAGGGCCATTTCTTCTTTGCCTCCTCTAGACTCACTTGACCTTTCCCTTTACCTATGTTAGGTCGCATTTTATTCTGTCCTGTTTCATTCCCACTATTATTATCCAATTGAGCTTCTTGTTTTTCTGCCACTTTCACCTGTGCCCACATTGCCTTCTCTTTCAATTTACGCTGTCTACTCTCAATATCATCACTGCAATACTTAGCATACCTCAGCACATCATCGACTGTGCCATTCTGCCAATTAATCATATGCTGTTTAATCATTTCACTAATCTCTGGTTTCAATCCAAACACAAATCTGTACACAAAATGACTCATATCTTTTTCACTTAATTCCTCATATCCACTATACTGCTTGAAAACCAACAACAACCTCTCATAATAGGCGTGTACAGACTCCTTACTTTCTTGTGTAGTTCTATCGATTTTTACCCAATCTGTCTCTTTAGGAGGAATCTTATTCTTCAAAAAGGTAATCACCTTATCATACTTCTTCATCACCTCAGGACCTGGAGCTCCTGTCTTAGGATCTCTTGGATATTCTGTAGTCGGCCAGTCAACTGTAATCTTACATTCTGACCACAAATCAGTTGGTACCACTATGTCAAATAATCCATCTAAATCTATCCACAACACTTTTGAAACCTTTACAAATCTCTCTACTTGTCGGTACCATTCAACTGGTTTCTCTCTTAGCTTCGGAAAGTCATTGGTAAATGACAGTATATCCTGCCTAGTCCAGGGAACATGCACATAACTACCACCTGGAGTTTCTCTCATAGGGTATTCTCTGGCAACAGGTTCCTTTTCAGTTATCATAAAAGCCAAAGAAGCTTTGTCTGTAGTTTTCTCATTCTTCTTTGTCCATCTAACCTTCCATCTGTCCACATCACCCCATTTTCTCAACAACACAATTAACTCTTTTATCTGTGTCAGCCTTCCTGCCGTGTTCAAATTTTCAATATCTTTTTCACAAAAGTCTACTCTATTTGGTTTCTGCAACGTTTTCACTTTCGCAAAGTCTATTCCAATTTTACTGGCTACTTCTTCTAGTTTGTCATGTAAATTCTTTGCTCTCCATGTAATACTTTTGCACAGAAACATTATTTCATCATCCTGGTAATTTTTTATCTTTTCTGTACCAATCGTTCCTAGAATTAATTCTTCCATGTCAATTTTTAACCTAATTACATCTAATGGTTTTTCTTCTGGTTCTTTTATTTTAAATGCCTTCATCCACTCATTTAACTCATCAGGAGTCGGACCTATGGGTGTATTATTTAGTTCTACCCAATTACCACTCTTTTCAGGAGTTTCTGTTGCAGATTCTGTTACCATATGCATTTTCCTACCATTGCACTCATTCACAGTCAAATTTGTAGGTGGACTTGGTCTGTAAGTACTAGCCAAATTACTTGTACTTGCACTTTGTTCCATCCTTTCTTTTTCTCTCTGAAATTGTGAACTCATGGGAATCACTAAAGATCGTTCATCAATTTTCTGATTCTCAAAAACTGGTATTACTGGACCTATTGTTACAGGCACAGTAACTGCTTCCATATTTTTCGTTAATTCTCTAATCTTCTCAGTTAGTTCTTTTGTTGTCCTTGCTAATTCGCTTGCATTGTCGCTTTCTATTCCTTCATTTTGTGAAGTTCTCATTTGATCTTGTGACCTATTTATTTCAATTCTTTTCCGGACTTTTATTTTGCATAGTCTCTATTAGCGGCGCATTTGGTGTCACCACTGTAGAACTCTGCTGATACGGAGGTGGATTTCTATTTAAAATATCTTCCAGCAATTCATCATCCGTTTCGCTCTCATGCATATATTTCTCCCTCTCCATATGTTTCTTTTTCTCAGTCCGTTTTCTCTTAGTCCCTTCCTCAACTGTAAAAGCTGGAAACAAACCTCCTGTCATGTTAGCACATCTCCATCGTTTTATTCTATCTTCATGATTTATTCCCCACATTCTTCCAGGCATAAACTCATGATCTCTTAAACCTCTGAATCTCTCTCGCTCATACATCTCATCCTCCCATTCCGTCAACGCTTCAAACTGTGTCGGTCTAGGTCTAGGTTCTAGATTTGTCATCTTTTCTCGCAAATTTCGCAAAACCGCTACACTAAACGAACCATTCTCAGGGAAAGCTAAAGCACCATCATTCTTCGTATACTTTGCCCAATTTTCCAACCATATGCATGTATGATATCCATATTTCAGCATCATATGAGAAGCTGCTGATTTCGGCGGAGGAATTACTTGTCCCTCTCTAGTCACAACCTTTTTGTCTTTCTTAAAGAAATTCTTTATTTTTGTCGTCCATGACGTCCTCTCCCTTTCATACTCGTAATACGGCATGTTTTCGATTTGTTTTTCTCTTTACACTAACGCTGTTCTGCGTACGGAACTTCAACCAATTACAGCGCGACTCACACTAACGTACCAATCAGAACAATTCCCTTCGTCCGCGAACCAACCAATCCTAGCGCGGCACTTTTCTACGTCACTCCTGACTCTGTGTTCACGTGACTAGCGCACTAGCCAATCCTAGCGCGGCACTGTTCTACGTCACTCCTGCTCTTTTACCCCTCCTTTACAAAATTTATCGGCAATTTTTCTTTTCACTGTTTTCTCCGTTAGTTACAACAATTAAAACAATTCCATAGTCTGATTCGCTAAACAAAAGTGACAGCTTTGTCCTTGTACACAAGAATCCTGTATTTCCAGTAGGCAGCGCTTATCTCTACCCTACCACAGAATTATTAACTCTCGCCGATAAAGTAGCACTTCCCTCTACCTTACCCTTCTTTCAAGCAAACAATTTACTCGTTTCTCTGGGGATAAGACACATGTGGAGACTAGGCTCCTGAGAATTAAGGCCAAAGTTTCACAAGAAAACGTGATTTGCTATTTCAGTTACACACCTTTCGTACAGAAAATCCCTAACATAACACAACCTGTGTTATTACCAAAATGAATTCAGACCATGTACCAAATTCCATGTGACTTCTCTTGCCACACGTGTTCCACTTCCTACATCCCAGAAGCGTGAAAACTCACATATAACATAACACGACTCAACATATAGTATTAGTCATAAAAATAATCAATAATCAATAAACAATAATCACTAAACTAATCTATAGAAAACCATAACTCTGCTACCAAGAAATCTGATGCAGCGCGTACAATAAAAACTATTCTCCTCCTAGGTCACTTATCGGTCATCCAGGGGCAAACTATATTTTCTCACATCCACATGACGATGGGGCCCATAAACATCGCCTATCACACACGCACACACCTGGATTTCCTTTACACCTTTACGAAATTCTGTACTCCTAGGAGAAGCATGAGAACTAAATGGAAAACACCATTTATGTACCGCTGGAAGGAGCCGGGATATCTTATTACCTTAACCTATCGCTTTCTTTTAGTTATTTCTTAAGATATTCCTGCTCATTGTTTTGTCGATGAATCATTCATGTAAGAAATTAGTTCATAGTGATTAAGACCAGCTAAATCACAATAACCAATTACTGGTGTCACAATCATTTAGAAAAATAACCACTGAGTCGTTTGATTTAAAGAATCTTAAATTTTATATAATTTTAAAAAGCATGAGAAAGAATTTAAACTTTTATTCAATTATTCATTCATTATTAATTCAAATATTTATTAAGCATAATCAATTTATTGCAGAAAGGAAATTTTTGTCATGAAGCAAAACCCTAATTACCTGCCTACCTTCCTAATTTAGCCTAATGATTTCTAACCTAAGTTTAAGAATTAGAAATAACCTGATTCTCATACTCAACTGGAAAATTAAGACAGCAACAGAAACTTCAGCTCGTCAGCATCAGCTACCTGCAACCCGTCTCATCTAACAGTCTTTCAGCATCTCCCGCTCAGTAATGGATCGATCAGGACCACCCAGCACTGGAAGCCACCAACACCAACACGACTCTCCAACTCCGCTCCTGACTGTGTTCCCCTCCCACTAAGAGTAGGCCCTCTTATACCCTAATTCTAACTTTGCTAACTAATTGTTGCAACATTAATAACACGCTTTTCTTTCATTGGTCCATGCATGTCATCTTATTCATTCTTTTAATCAAGTTCTCTCGGATCCAACGGTCCTTGGATCATTTCCTTTCTCACAGTTCAAGACATGTTTCCATCTGCTTCGATCAGTACATTTGTAACTTCTTTCGATACATTCGAGAACTCTGCAGGCATTGTCCTTTCTCTTAAAATGGTTTCCCACGGTTCTTTGCTGATCACCACGGCACACTATCAGTTCAATTAGGTCACATCAGTCTTGAGCATTCTCGCATCCTAGCCTCTCAGCAACATCACGAGGTTAGCTTTTCTCCAACTTTTCTCCCTTGTCACGTGTTTCCCCGCACTTGCGCACTTCATTAACTGGCAGCCATTTTATATCGCCACTCGGTTATACTTAGAAGCACTATTTTGAAATAAACAAAACATAATTAAAATAGAGAACCATAGCCTTTTCGTTTCCCTCCCGTCATCTACGTACCCCAATTAGTTATTACCTAGCAGAAAGCAACATTTAAGCTGTTCCTTACTTACCATCACTATTGTTTTTGCAACGACACATTTATTTTCTATGAAGCACAAATCATGCATTTATTTTAAATTAGTACGCATTTATTTTTATGTTATAATTAGACACACAGACATTCGTTAATAGATTATTCAGCACATACACTTGCGTATTACCCTTCCCACACATACAGTGTTGATTAATACATTTAAACGAACATTTTATTAATTATTTATAAAATTTGTTAGGGGTTAAACATTTTTATTTTCTCTGCTCCATCACTGCCTTCACCGCTGCTCTCTGCCTGCATGCCTTCAGAGCTGTCCGTACATGTTGAAGTGTGGGTTTGGCTCCAGTCTCCTCTCCAGCGTGCCCACGACACTCTGCGGCTACCTGCCACTAATGACACGGGCCCCCAACGCCTCCACTGGTTGTGCTCCTGCACGCAGTACCAGGTCCAGCGCTCCAGCATGGCAACCCCGCACTTCCGCTCTGAGGCCGCAGCCTTATTCCAGAGCTCTGCGGACTGCTCAACCAGTGCCAGGGAAAGAACCGGGGGAGTGCTATTGTGCGGGCCTTCTTCCTTGGTCCGCACCTAGGGCTCAATATGATACTGGCCTCACCATATGGTTTCCGTGGCCCATTCGTGCAGCTAAATGACTGTTTACTCTCCACTGCTGCCCTAATATCAGAAAACGCGCCGAGACTGAGGCACGCTACCATGCCTAGGGAGATCACAGCATCCAGGTGAGCCCATGGCCACCACACTGAGTGTGCGCAGTACACACGCCTGCTGACTCCCAAACATTTCTACTGGGCAGGCTGCCCAGCCAACATGTTTGGCTACTGAAGCCAGTGAACTGTCTAAGAAGCGAGAGTGCACCCATACTGCAAAATTATGCTCCACATGGCCGATGAGCCATTTGATATGTTGTCTTCCCCATCACCTGTCGCTGCCAGAAGGAAAAAGTGGGTAACACGTTTTGAAAACTATATCCCAGCAGTGAAAGACACTGGTATGGCAGCCAAGTGATCCATGCCCGATTTTCAAGTCTGGCCAGCATGTGTAGATTCACAAACATTGACAAGAAGGTAAGAGCACAGATCACACAGAGCTGCCACTTATCCCGTCTCCTAAAGGAAATACTATGCACCACCATCATGTCACTGACTGACATGTTGACTCTTGGGTGCTCACAGGAACTTGCTGACGCCAGAGCCATTCACATCAAATTGTTCCTAGCCAACTAGGCAACACACAACACAGTGGTTCACAGTGCCCAGCGCAAGGAAAGATTTGTAGCGCCTGCGGAAAAGCGAACCATTTCACTAGAATATGCTGAACTGCTACTATTGGTAAGTCCCAATTCCACAAACCAGTGCTAGACCACAGATTTCTCTCAGATGCCTCCACGCAAGCAGCATCCCTACACCACTAGAGAATTACGAAGAACAACGCCCTGCCACCAGGAGAGTCTGCACCTAATAACTGCCATTGGTAATTCGCCCACTGACAAGTCAAGGCTGCAACCTTGGTGTGAGTTCGTCATACATGGACATCAAGTGATCAGCCTGATTGATGCAGGTGCTACTGTATGTGTTCTGTCCAAACTTTCTACCGGAAACTAAAGCTGACACCTGTGATGAATTCTACGGTGACTGCAAACAGGAGCTCGTTCTCCTATTCAGCTAGCTGACATGTTTACAATCTAAGCATCCTGCAATAAACATCTGCCAAACTTTTTCGGTAAACAGAGCGAAAGGTACCACCCTCATCAGGCTGCGGAAGCACCGGAGCTCAGTGCTTTCACCTTTGGGGTCCAAGAACAAACAGTTACCCCCAAGCTGTGGGTTCTAAGGCATGGTAACATATTTGGGTCGCTTCATACTAAACCTAACATCCCTCACTAGGCCTACAAGAGCTGTGCGCCATGGGAATGGTCAGAGGAGCAGTAAAAAGCATTCTGAGAAAAGAAGAAAGCGCTCTGTGCAGGCACTGCCATGAAGTGCTATGGCCCTGCCAAACAGACAGAGCTCTCAGTGGACACCAGCCCTACAGGGCTAGAAATGCTTCTGTAATGCCAAGAAAATGAGCACCAGTGGCCTATGCCAGCAGGGTACTAACCCATACTGAGCAGCCGTATTCCCAAATAAAAAGAGAAGAAACAGCTGTGCTGTGGGTTGCAGACATTTTCACATCTACTTGTATGGCAAAGGCCTCCACAACCACACCACCCGTAAACCCCTTGTTCCACTGTTTCAAGGGTCAAAGTCAAGCCCAAGTTAAGTCCAAACCACCCTCATGCATTGAAAAGTGGATTCTGCAGATTTGAGCAAGAGTAGTGCCAAGGCCAAACCAGCCCAGTAGATGATCTTTGGTGCCACCAAAGAGCGGCTACCCAAGCCGTACAGAAGAAGCACAAGAAGCAGAAGCATATGTCAGGCTTGTTGTCTGTGGTGCTGGTCCGAAGCCCTTGACCATCAGTGACATTTCCCAGCAGCCACAAGGAGTGAATGCTTCCATCAAGTGAAGTACGCTGTCATTTCTGACGGCCCCTGCTGAAAGAAACACTGCACAAAGCAGAGCGAGAATTCAAGCATCCTACAGCGTAAAGAGCGAACTGCCCGTTGCTGAAGATGGCCTGCTTCTGAGAGGGAACCAAACTGTCATTGTCCTTAAACCAATACCTCAGCTGACTTAGGACGCTCATCAGATGCCTCGGGGTATTGTAAAGACAAAAATGAGACTGCGGAGGAAAGTCTGGTTCCCGACCTTGGTGCTCAGGTAGAACGAACTATTGGCAATTGCCTGACGCATGGAGAGTAGGACAGCCTAACCCCCAGCTCCAGTGCTGTCAGAGGCCATCCCATTGCCCTCCTAGGGTTACCTGAGTGCTGACTTTGCCACCCTACCAAACAACCAACACCTATTGGTCGTCGTGGATGACGATAGCAGGTACCAGGAAGTAGAGGTTATCCGGTCTACCTCAGCTGATCCCAAAACTCAAAAACAATGTTTGTCAGACATGGCATCCTTCGTGAAGTCAATACTGACAATGGGCTGCTGGTCCACGGGCAAGAACTTGCCAGCTATTTCAACTCCCTTAACATTAAGCACAGGAAGATCACACCACGGTGGCTCCCTCAGAGAATGAGCACACTGACCGGCGCCACCCGCACCTAGGGGCGTGGCGCTCTTCGTTGCATCTCGGGTAAGAGCCGGTCTGTTCTCTCTTTCCTTTAGGGGAGGGGGACCCGGAATTAAGGATAGTGGGGGCGGCCCCCGCCGACGTCATTCAGGGGCGCAAGTGGTCTCCCCCCCACCCCCCCCAGCAATGATAAAAGTGGCGGGAGGGACGGGGAAACCCACTTTTTGGAACTCTTGCACGGTAAACAGCAAAGGACACGCTCTACTTGCCCACTCAAAGAAGGAGGACTTTGTAGTGGCTGGCCCAACTCAACCAACACATTATTCAGGCTCTGCACTGCATAAACCAGATGTTCTGGACATCGTCGTCATGAAGAATCTCTCCCAGTCTATGGAGCTTGAAACCTTAATAGCACTGACGTCCGACCACAACCCAGTGTTGATCACAGTTGGAGACGTACTTGAAGACCAGCAACAGGGCACCAGGCACAACTACAAGAAGGCAGACTGGAGACTATACAAGAGAAGCCTGGAGGAGACACTGGTCCCTGGCCCCAATGCTCCATCGAAGACATTGACCAGGCGGTTCACCACTTCACAGCGGCAGTCCACACTGCTATTGAGCGCAGCATTCCTGAGCAGAAACTCCAACAATGCTCTATCTACGACCTCCCGAAGGGCATCAAGCAGTCGATAGCTGACAAGAACAGAGCCCGGAGAGAGTGGCAAAGGAATCGCACCCCCGACCTGCTGAAGAAGTACAATGAGCTGACAAGACAGCTGAAGATGCAAATAAGCCAGCACAGAGGTGAAAAATGGGAAGCAGCTACAGCTAACTTGAAGGACTCAGACAACTCTCTCTGGAGAATGACCCGACGCTTGACTGGGAAGAAGGAACCAAACCCACTGATACAAGGGAAGACTCACTTGGTATGCAGCAACAGGGACAAGGCTGAGGTCTTCGCTGACACACTGTAGGCATCCTTCAGGCCTAACCAGGCAAGCAAACTGGCAGCAGAAGTCGAGCAAGAGGTCGCTAAGCACCACCGGGAGCACCCACCAGAAACAGAAGCTGCAATCATTGAGGAATGCTCAATGGGCGAATTACTGGCCCTGGTAAAGACACTGAAAAACGGCAAGGCACCAGGAAAGGACAGAATAGCCAACCAAGCCATCAAGATGCTCCCAGATACCGCAGTGGATCATCTTGCTGAGATATTCAACGCATGTATGCAGCACCAGTACTACCCTAACGCCTGGAAAGAAGCAAGAGTCGTCGTATTCCCCAAGGCTGGGAAACCACTACGAGATCCTGCAAATTACCGCCCCAGAAGTCTGCTATCTGGCCTATCAAAGCTCTTCGAAAAAGTTATCCTTGCCCGCCTCGTGGACTTTGCGACAAGCGAAAACCTCCTCTCCAAAGAACAGTTTGGGTTCCGGAAAGACCACTCAACCAATCACCAACTCCTCAGAGTTGTGGACATCATTAGCCATGGATTCAACATCAACAAGTCTACTGGAGTAGTCTTTCTGGATGTAGCCAAAGCATTCGACCGAGTATGGCATGAGGGACTGCTTTACAAACTTATCAAGCTCAAGTTTCCAAGCTACCTGGTTAAGCTGCTGTCTAGCTACTTGTCAAAACGGACCTTTCACGTGGCGGTACGAGAGGAATGCTCAACGCCACGCCCAATTCTTGCTGGAGTGCCTCAGGGATCAATCCTAGGACCATTCCTCTTTAACATATTTACAAACGACATCTCCACGGACCTAAAGAAGACTGATCTTGCCCTTTACGCCGATGATGTTGCAGTCCTCTCCCAATCCTTCAGCGACAAAGAAGTGGCTAAGAACCTTGTGACATCGCTCTGCAGACTCTCCGAATGGTACAGCGACTGGCAGATCACCCTAAACACAAGCAAAACCACAGCAACATTATTCACCAGGAAGCTGAACAGGACACACCCACAGATCCTCCTCAATGAGGAAGAGATCAAATGGGAAAACAGCAGCTCCTACCTGGGGGTGACTCTGGACTCTAAACTCAGCTGGAGAAACCACATAGAGAAGACCTGCCAGAAAGCAGCAACAAAACTGGCTGCATTATACCCTCTCCTGAAGACCAAGTCGATGCCCATTCAGAGCAAGGTGCGAGCAATCACCGCAATAATTCGACCAACTATGACATACGATTCACCAGTTTGGAGTGGCTGCCGCCCGCAGCATCGGAAAGACCTACAGAGACTACAGAGCAAGGCCTTACGGATTGCAACAGGTGCTCCTATCTTCACAAGAACAGCAGACCTCCACAGAGACCTAGGCGTTGAGATGTTGGACGACCATCTCCGCAAACTCAACAGGACATTCTACAAAGGATTGGATCAAAAAGAAAACCCACTGATCAGGAAGCTTGCAGACATTTCTACAAACCCATTTGACCGCTACCCGCGGCCCATCGAAGCGCTAACCCTGTGAAACTGAAACGGCAACACAGCATCCAAAAACTCATCACTGCCTGAAGGCAACCGCCTCGTCAGGCATCCAAAACTCATCACTGCCTGAAGGCAACCGCCTCGGCAGGCATCCAAAACTCATCACTGCCAGGCGGCAACCGCCCCGGCAGGCACGCAAAACTCATCACTGTCAGAAGGCACCTGCCGCGGCAGCCATCAAAAGCTCATCACCATCAGAAGACATTTGACAGACGAAAACAAGACTCTGCGATAAAACTTGCTGACACTTCTGCAAACCCAATTGACCGCAACCCACGGCCTATCACAGCGCTGACCTCGTGATCCAACCTCAACTGTGACAAAGCGTCACACATCAATAAGACAACCTAAACAGCGACTAAAAAACTCAAAATGAATGTGGAGTAATGAGGCTACCGCCTCGGTATCCAAAAACTCACCACTGTCAGAAGGAATCTGACAGACAAAAACAAGACACAGACGGGAAACCCACTTTGTCCTTTCCAACAGCTCCCGAGGTGGCAGACCAGCGGCAAGTTATCAGGGATTCAGCGTTCCAGTTTTCTACGTGTTCGGCGGTGCTAGAAGCGCCTACCTTGGGGTGAACGCTGGTTCTTAGGCTGGTCCTCAGCTTCGGGGGTTAGGGAGGGGGCCTCATAGCGTAGTCATATTTCGGTGTGCTATGGTTGCGAATAGCCCATGTCATGTAAACATGGTACTGGTGATCACGGGGTTTTTCTGCAGTTTTTCTTTGCATGGCAACGTTTGTAAGGTTTGTAATCCAGGGCATGAGGGTATTGAGTAGCCCGGATGCCCCGGGTTAAGTGCATTGCGTGCACGTGACCGCATGTTACCACTATGCATGGTGTGAATTTTAACTTGTGCTTTTAACTGAAGCCTGGGCACTAGGTGAGTGAGTATACCCGGTGCCTCTGGCTATTTGGCGCGTGCACGTGGCGGCATGTGTGTACTTAATGTTGTGATAAGGTAAACTAGGGTAGTAAGTATCCCGGGTGCCCCGAGCATGGTGTTGTTGCGATGGGGTCAAGGGGGTGGTAAGTAACCTGCATACCCATGTCGCAGATGTGTGCAACGTTGGGATTGCGAGATGTTATCAACAAACTAAGGGACGCTAGGTGGCCCCGGAAAACGAAGAGCAGATTCCACGGGTCCGGTGATTTATTTCCTGGTGCTCGGTTTGTGTTCAGGCCTAGGCACGGCGGGCAACAAATGCTGTTTTTAAATCACCCAGTGGGATATGGATGATGGGGGATTTGAACACGCTTGCGGCCCCGGGCCGGCGGGCAAGGGGGGGGATTTGGAGTAAGTGAATACGGGTGCGAGCCTGCGGTAGACTTCATACCCGATGAACAGGCCTTGATTTATAATTAGGGCTCCCGGTTTTATGGTATTTATTTTTTTAACATTTCCGTCTGTATTTATCCATATTTATTTTTTAGCCATCTTATTGGTATTTATCCATATTTATTTTGTGTTTCAAGAATAAATGTAGCTGTAAAATGGTATATTTCTGCGTTTATATAACTCTTCGACGTGCACTCAAACATGGATGCCTATCACTTTTTAGCAAACTGAGCAGCCACGTATAACAAAAGACTACTCACAATTACATATTAGCATGATGCTTCAAAATATGTTAACATATGCCTGTATTTAAGGAAATCTCATCCTGTATTTTAACCCTCCATGCTGTCTGCCTGCTTAGCTGTTGCCTAGAATTTATGAAAGACAGCATGGAGAGTTTCTCACAAGAAGCACCATTTTCAGTATTTTTCCGCTTTTAAAAATTAAATACAGACAGGAAACACATTGTTTTCTGTCTGTATTTATCTGAAATAATCAGTAAAAACGGAAAACCGGGAGCCCTATTTATAATGTACGGGTTTCCGCAGAAAGCTAAGACAATGAGTGGGAGCATGGTTTGTCGTTTTTGATACCTCTTTAAGCGCGTCGGGGGAGGCCGTCGAGGTAAGCACAAAAAATGGAGGAGCGTGGTGGAGGGGACTACCATGAGTGTAGCCACGGATACATTTGAGGAATGTGTCCTTGGATAATTCATAGATTACTAGAGTGTAATTTCATTGTGTATTACGAGGGAGCAGAGTTTAGCTCTTCTCGTTATCCTGCAACATTCTCGCACTGGGGGTCCGCGTGCAATTCTGGGGCCTAGAGTAAAATTTATTTAAAGGTTTCTGCCTTGCTATTGTCAATCAAGATTAATGCTGTTTTTTCTCTTCCGGTCCATGTTTGCGGGAGGCTTGTTGTGGGAAGCTGGGTGGCAGAGCGAGGTCCGGATCCCCCTCGAGCAATCGGACGATCACAGCATGGGTTCTTATGCTGGCGGCACCAACTCGGAGCACGAAAAGGATCTGGTGTAAATGGCCCACATTGCCGACGGTGGAACTGAGGACTCCGTTTCAAGTCCCGGCATCGGCTCAACACCAGGTGGTTAGTATGTGACATGCAGACGGGCTGTGGTTTCGCCTTATTTTTCTGAATATGTTGGGTCAATATTTTTGGGCCTGGTCAGTTCCTTTACTTACAGACGTTAGGAAAAATCCCACAGATGAAAGTAAGAGGGCATGTTGTAATTTAACAGTTTTTGCTGATAAATCATGATCATTTCGGCACCACTTAGTGGACGGGTAGAACTGTTTGCTGGTTCTGGCATTCTGTTTTCACTGTTCTAGTCGGACTCTGTGCCAAAGAAAAGGTGCATTACAGGCTTCGAAGTGGGCGCAACCATCGGCAGAATTCACAAGCCGTTGTCCTCCAAGGGCAGTGGTTTATTTTTCTGTGGCATTTCCAGGGTAAATGTAACCCGTCAGTGGCGGTTTCTCTATGAGGGCGCCGGGGCTCCGCCCCCGTTACATTGCTGGCTATGCTCAGCTCAAAGTAATTTATAAAATATACTCATTTACGAGCTGCCAAAATGCCATTAACAACACTCTGTCAGTAGATCTTGAACACGGGGCTGCGGGGCACTGTATGCCCCACTCACCGATATCGCCGCTGTTAATTGACATCACGTAACTCACTGACTAGTCTCACTCTCTCTCCTGCCCTGTTTTTTGCTCAAGCCTAGCCTACGTGTTTGCCGGCTGAGAACCTCACAGCCCTGAAGGCTGTGATGTCATCAGCTCGGCAAAGACTTAGCTGCAAGGCGCAGTCTCCACCCCCTGATGGCGTGGAGGTAAAGTTAGCCCCGGGCGTTTTGAATGCAAGCCCGGGATCGCTAACCCTCCACGTCAATCAGAGAGAGTGGAGCTTGTCACCCCACCCTTTCCCAACTCCTTACAGGGCGTGGGTGGGACCCCCTTCCCTGTGACGAGTTGGGAAAGGGTGTGGCCGGTGGGATTCAGGAATCAAGTCTGCGCAGACTCAACCACCTCAGAAGGCGTCCCGCGCATGAGTCTGCACTCTGCAGTGACTGTGGCAGTCCGAGTGCATTTTGTACTGCGTCATAGACGGACTCAGTATTTCTAAATCATCAGTACTGCAGACAGTGCCAGCACTGATTACTGCACAGTGCAATCGTTGCTTGCTTGCCGCTTACAGCACTGGTTTTTGTTGCTGCCAGAGAGTACTAGGCCGGACTGCCTGCTGACGTCTGAACTAACTCGGGTCAGTTCACAAGCCCAGGTAAGGCCCAGGCGGGCATTTTTAACTTTCAGTATAGGCCCGTTTAGGGCCCTGTCGTCACATGGGGGCATGGCCTACTTTGGAGTTCACCCGGTTGGGGGTCCGCTGAAGGCCCGGTTCTAGACGGTGGGCCAGGTGGCCCATAACTGGGACTGTCACTGATTTAACTACTTTACTGGAAACCTTGGTGTACTGTCAGAGCAGAAGCATACTGAGTTAATAATCTGTAAGGCTATGTCTGCGATTGTTTTTAAGCACTCTGTTGGCTGACCTGCTCGTTCGAGGAGGCAAGCGGTGGGTGTTCTCGAGGGCGGCTAGGCACCTCTGGAGACAGAGATGTAGGTGCCATTATCACACCGTGAGGGCTCTCGGCGCTATTATGGTGATCATGCTGATATTGTGCATGTCAAGTGATGGCTAGCAATGCCAGCAGCAGCCGTGAGCTGTACCTCAATGGTGTAGGTGCTTGCCTGTCGTTTAACTGGCGTTTCATATCACGCCTGTTGGAAATTGGCCGAGTGACACCCTTCTTCGTAATATTGTGTTGGGTGTTTGTGAGTTAATTGGGGCCTAGTGGAATGAATGATCTCATGCCTCTCTGACCGGGGTGAGTATGTTTGGGAAGCCGTGGCTTTCTGGTGCTTCAGATCAGGGTCGGGATAAAAAAAAGGGTTTACTTTGGAGTGCTTTCTAACGCCTGAAAATCCTGCCCTCTTGGGTGCGGTTGTATGTATGCCATGGCCTTCATACAGTACCTTTTCGCACCCCGCAAATGTAGGTGATAAAGAAAGTTTTGTAAATTTTAGATGCAGACTTCTTCATCATTCCCAGTCTCTGCAATCGCTATCAATGGATCTTTTTCAAGTAAATGAGGGTTTTTTCAGCTGCATACTGTGTTTATGCAAACTTAACTCATTACAAATGTTATTCAAAATAAACGTGGCTAACTGTTCCAAGGGTTGTGCAGTGTGACAATGGCGTTCCATCACAGAGCTTCACGCAAAGCCAAATCCTTTGTGTATCCATTGTGCAGCCAAGTGGTATATTTTTACATAATATTCAGGTTAAAACAATCATCACAATGCAGCCGAGAGCTACAGCTGTTCTCACTCTTTTGCACTGCAGTGTGAAGATGGCGTTGTGGTTCGCTATTTTACAAAAGAAAAACACAAACATCTTCCCTTAAAAACATCCGTTTAAGGGACAGAATTTCGTCAGCTTAATGTCTCTTGTAATGGAGTATTAATTATAGATAATCACCTGAAAGAATAATGAAAGGAAAGGATTCACACAAACTAAGTACTGGGCTGGGGCAGAGAGGAGAGTGGAACAGGAGAAGTGGAGTGTTATTTTATAGTTTACAGGTCCTCTGACTCCAGAGGAGCTCTGGTCTCAACCCTGTGTGATGTCTTTATTTATGGCCTGACAAATGGCTTACATCGCATGCCAAATGGCTTGAATTTTACTGCTTACGTTTGGAAGTAATAGACACACTAGTTTGCTGAAAGCAGCCTGCTTCCAAACGCAAGCAATACAATTGATGCCATTGATTTATCAGGACATAAACAGCTGCATCCATTCTTTACATGCAATTATTTGAATGCGAACCTAGTCCACCTGGGACTCACTTGTCTCGATGGCTGCATGTCGCAAATGTACAGTGAGTTTGTCAGGATCCAAACCCTGCCCTCGAGAGCGATTTCTGCTCTTCTCATATTTTCACGGCTGTGTGTCATGAAAACAAAATATAAACTCTCTAACCCCAAAAATGGCTGATGGCGTTTTGTGATCGGGCCCCTTGTTATTTTCCCAGACTTTTAATATTAACCAAATACTACCTGCTCTTACAATATCTGACGAGTTTATGGACCGGCCCTGCCTGGCCCAGAGTAATATCTGTTCTTAATTACTCCCTTTATCCTAATTAGAGTACAGATAAGCAGGAAATCACCCCAGTCGACCCTTCCGGTTCCGAGGCCCCATTCCAAGAGGTATCTAACAGATAGGGCATGTTCTGGAGACTGAAACATTCTTTGTGGCCTTCCATAGTTTCCGAAGAAAAAGAAGCATATTTATAAATTGCGCTTAAAGAAGATGACAAGACGAGCAACCGGGTTATGGAACGAGTTCAGAGGGCTTCAATGACATGGTTCCCTACTAAGCAGGCACAGGATGGAAGAAAGAACATTTTGAGATCAGTGGGCAGTGGCATTCGGTTTTATACTGGTAGCAGGCAGTGAGACCTCCATCTCACAATCACTCTGTTGGGGTCATCCTTTGAACACTCTGTTGGGGGTATTTTCTTGCGCCCCTTTTTGTGGCACTACTCTGCCACATCAGGAGTCTGACACAGGCCACTCACCACCTGTAGCTCTGCTCAACTATCACAAAGCTAGCTTTTAATTTTCATTCCTTAGTGTCTCACTGTGTCCAGTCCAACAAATCACAATAGCTTGTATTTCCTCAGTTTGTTTAATTTCTAAAGATATATCAATAAATAAAGAAATCTGTGAGGTACTCAGCATTGTTATCTCGAAGTCTGTTATGAAGTTCTTTGGTTATACTGGATAAGCAGCCACCTACATTATCATATGAAATCTCTTTATTGATGTCATAGCTATACTTTCACAATTGCTTTATGAACTTTCTTGCTTTCTCAAATTTGCTTGAAAATGCACCATTTGCCCTCTCTTTTTCAAAATTTTCGCGGGGGAACCCCGAACCCCCTTATCCCAGTCGGGCTCGCTCGCTACGCTCGCTCGCCACAGTACACTCATCCCGAAACATTTACGCCCTGCCACTTTAAAATGTCACCAGCCGCCACCCGTCCCCCATCCATTTTAGCCTTGGATGGCCGGGATATCCTGTTGGATAGGGAACTGTGCATTAACTCAATGGCAGAAGAGACCATGTTCCTACCGCACATACTTATGCTTCAGGGTCGGTCCATTGCTCTTCATCAGTCTGAGGATACAGTGAGCTGGTGTTTCCTCTGTCCTCGCCACGGGGGAAGCTGAGAGGCAGGGAATTCCACCTGCTGCATTAAGTGACACAGCATTGATCAGAGGCTTGGGTACCGTATTTGCGACTCAAACTGCTGAATTTATGAGTAAAAATTATCACCTAAAACAGTTATAGCTGTTGTTGCCGAACAGCCCCCTTGTTTGAATACATCCTAACATGCACACGTGCATCACACTGCTCTGTGACTGCAAATTCAACACAAACACCGCAAGTTGTAAATGTAGTGTTGGAGGTCAAGCCGAATTTCTGTGCGCGTGTGTGTAGGCCCACCATTGCTGGATTCAGTTGGGTGGTCTGTATCCTCCTTAATTATCGGGACAGTTTGGCCTTACTTTGGCCTACCGGGTGCAGCCCATTAAATTGGACTAAGGGAATGGAGTAGCCAAAACGCATTGGGTGGTTCGAAGCATCTGCCATCGCTTTCTTGACCCTCGAGGCGGGAGTTGGATCCAGGCCTCATTCTATATAAATTGGCTTGAGCGAAATTAGTTCACGGAGGCCAGCGTGAGAGTAGGTCGATCTGCTGGGGATGCCACCACATGCTGGTTATATTTACAGTTCCACAAATGGACCTGTGTCCGCACAACTTGTCGCCCTCTTTGGCCTGCACTATATTTGCAGAAAGGCGCGCAGAGGGCCTGAAGTTCCTCATCGCTTTTTTAGTTTAGCAATGGGGAGAGGGTATGACTTAATGGCTGGGGTGGCCGGCTTGGAAGTCGGGGGACCAGAGTAGAGTCTGGCACGAGGCTCAAACATTCCGTGGTTCTGGGCAAATCCCGTAATCTCCCTGTGCCTAAGGATCAATATTTCCGTATGTAATGCAACTGGTGCTCACGTGAAGCCTTCTGATACTTACAGGTCGGGTTCACGCTATGTAACACTGCAAAATAATGGTGTTGGGAGTGGACGGGTCCCAGCACGACCTTCTTGGAGAGCCATGTGTTTCACCTATATGAACATAAGGCGTTAGCTAATTTCCTCTGTAGGGAGGACAACAGCATCAAAGGGCATAGATTCAGGGAGGCCCCATTAAAAACTTCCATGCTCGAAGATGCCACTAAGCTCCTAACAAGACTTTGTTGCTTCCGTTCATGGCGCTAAATTCAAGTCCAGTTACATAGTGTACTCTGTGAGAATGATCTTTGAGGTGGATATTTAATGCCCTCAAACATATTCTTAGTGATGGCTGGCAAAGTTCAAGTTCGAAAGTGCAAAGTAATGGTGCTAATTCTAAAGTTGTTTTGTCACTTTTTAAGCGCTGTATGACAAATGCAGAAGCTGCAATATTGTCACCATTAAAACAGCTTAAGCACGGGAAGCAGCCTTATGTGGGACACTCGCATAATCTAGATTTGTGTCCGACGTGAGAAACAAACACAGTTGATCTCCTTGACTCACAGGCAGATAGTGATATCAGGGTCGACAATCTCAGATGCAAACCTTTGCAGCATTGTAAGGTATTTGCAAATCTTGGGATTATGTTCTTACTTAATCTGTGTAGCATAAAAGTCACATGTTGGAGTCCAGTGGCCAATTTTTTCTCCTAAAGCAAAGGTGTGATTTAAATTCAATTTCCTGTTGCGCAATTATGAAAAGTGTATCTGGCACAGTAAGCTGTGTTTCATTCATGATAGAATATAAACGCCTCCAGTAGATGGCAGCGCATAACTAGTATTATTTATTGGTGATTAAGGTTTTACATCCCTTTGAGGGGCAGTGCAGGCTATGTGTTCACAAATCTCGGGGAGCGCTACGACCTGAGGTGGTATACCTTGTCTTCACAGCGGGGTGGTTGCTGTTCTGTTGGATCTCAGATAAACTGGGCCTGCCACTTGTCCTTTAGTGCTCTCTAAATGGGCAAACAGTTTAATCAGCATGCTACTCTGCTGTAATCAGCGTGTGAATTAAAATGCATTTTTGGTGAAGAAATACACATGGCACGAGGCCTGCTGTATAATCCGCAACCTCTAGTTAACCTCACTTGTGACTCCCTGACCCGCACCCCCCCCCCCTTTTGGTGTGCTCAGACATCCTCAACCACCATTGGTTGTGGCACCACAAGATGGGAATACAACCCTTCCATGACTGTGGGGTACCCTCCGTTTAAATGATAGGGCCTGAGTCGGTGTGTCGCGGGCAATGGGGGGGGGGGGGGATATGGTTCAGTGTGGCAAGCAAGTAAAATGGAATATAACTGGGATCTGCACGGCAATCAGAAAGGGCACTGAACATCTTTTTCTTTATTTTCTATTGATGTCAATGGCGGGGAGGTGCACTGTGATAGGGTGGCAGCAGCATGACTGCAAGAAGAAGGATCAAAAAATCGGCGAGGGGTATGGCGTGCTGCAGCACCAAGCACGGCGAGTACGCTCGGAAGAACATTGAGGTGCCAGCATACATGGGTGAAAAACTCCCAGGTCACACATAGTTTTTTCGGTTTGTATGGGTAAGGCAACCTGAATTTACGTTTAGCAGGAAGGGATTTATCAGGCCTCCATGCACATGGATACATTTATCGTTAGTAGATGCCTGTTATTTCATAGACCCCCAGGGCCCGAATCGTGGTCGGTGTCGGGTGCGCTAAGGTCGGTGTCTGTCACTGGCAACCTTATAGCCAGCGCAGGGATTGTACCTGAGCCCATGGCCATGTCAGCCTGTAATAGCCAGGCACCCCCCGCAAATGGTAGAGGGGCCCCCAGTCTGCCATCTTTGGCTTTACCTGCATAGCATATTGCGTGGCACTCCTCGTTGAGTCCCTATCAGTTCCTCTAATATTGACTTCTATGGGCAGGGCACTAGTCAAATAATTTTGTTGATCTCATGTAGAGCGTGGTTTATGCCAACAATATTCAGGTGACACCCAGCGAGGGGCATGACCACAGGGGCTGGATGCTAACTCCACACGGTCGGGCATAATCTGATCCGGATAACCAATACGGAGTGATATTTGCCGGACGGAGTGCATCTGTCTAACAAAGGGCTCGAACTGTTCATCCAAATCATTCTAGGGCCCATTGCAGTGGGGTCGGGTGGTGAAGCTTTAGGTGGGGGGGGAGAGCGAGAGCGCCAGTGACCTCCTCGCCCTGTGGCGGTGTCCCGGGCAAGAAAAATGGTGTGGACTCCTTTTTGGCATGGACTTTCTGACCCTGGAACAGGACGAGCATTCAATGGGGGCTCCGGGCTGGCGGGATGGGGGACTGACCTGCTGGTGGTCCTGGACTCTCCTGCCCTACCTGAGATGCCTTTGCGTGTGGTAAGAAACTTTGGGGGGTATCCGATGTTCAGGAACCCCGGTGGGGCCAAGGCGTTAAGCGGTGCCTTGGTGGTAGTGCCTCTGGGATGGAGGACTGGAAAGTTACTGCTGATAAAACAGTGCAAGTTGGGGCCTGCTGGCACAGCGAGCACAGGGGGATTCATGAACGAAGTGCGTGTCTTGATATCCTGATGACTAAGGCCATGCCTGGAATGGAAATACAATCTTTTTCAAAAATGTATTCTTTGGAAAAGCCTACCTCTTCTGGGCTACAATGTCTGTGGTTTGGTTTACCTATGCCTGAATAAAATGATCAAGTGTTTAGTCAATGAACAAATTATAGAATACTTTAAGGTGTAATAAAGGTCTACGCTGTGATGACCAACTATCTGCCTGATGTCTTTCTGTGGTGCAGGATGATGGGGAGGATTAGGACGTTATCTCACTGGGGCGATTCACACGTTGTATGCACACTATGACCAGCGCCACCGGCACCTAGGGGCGTGGTGCCCTTAGTTGCATCTCGGGAGAGAGCCGGTCTGTTCTCTCTTTCCTTTAGGGGAGGGGGACCCAGAATTAAGGAGAGTGGGGGCGGCCCCCGCCGACGTCATTCAAGGGCGCAAGTGGTCTTCCCCCCGACAACGATAAAAGCGGTGGGAGGGACGGGGAAACCCTCTTTGTCCTTTCCAACAGCTCCCGAGGTGGCAGACCAGTGGCAAGTTACCCACCCACCCATCCCTAAGACTAAGGACAGGATTGGCAGTGTCCCGGGCAAGAAAAATGGTGTGGACTCCTTTTTTGGCATGGACTTTCTGACCCTGGAACAGGGCGAGCATTCAATGGGGGCTCTGGGCTGGCGGGAGGGGGGACTGACCTGCTGGTGGTCCTGGACTCTCCTGCCCTACCGGAGATGCCTGTGTGTGTGGTAAGAAACTTTGGGGGGTATCCGGTTTTCAGGAACCTCGGTGGGGCCAAGGCGTTAAGCGGTGCCTTGGTGGTAGTGCCTCTGGGATGGAGGACTGGAAAGTTACTGCTGATAAAACAGTGCAAGTTGGGGCCTGCTGGCACAGCGAGCACAGGGGGATTCATGACCGAAGTGCGTGTCTTGATATCCTGATGAATAAGGCCATGCCTAGAATGGAAATACAATCTTTTGCAAAAATTTATTCTTTGGAAAAGCCTACCTCTTCTGGGCTACAATGTCTGTGGTTTGGTTTACCTATGCCTGAATAAAATGATCAAGTGTTTAGTCAATGAACAAATTAAAGAATACTTTAAGGTGTAATAAAGGACTACGCCGTGATGACCAACTATCTGCCTGATGTCTTTCTGTGGTGCAGGATGATGGGGAGGGTAAGGACGTTGTCTCACTGGGGCGATTCGCACGTTGTATGCACACTATGAATGGGCTCTTTAGAGATTCCTTTGGGATTACCGGAGTACACTGCATGCTGCCACATAAAACTTCCCCTCCTGATTAATCGGCTCACACATGACATTAATCCAAGCAATCAGTGTTGGGTACCCATGTTCGACTCCAATGAAGTAATACAGGATCAAAGGCAGAAGAAAAACGAATCAGTTAGCAATATAGGCAACTCATTGTGGGAGACTGAGGGGGAAATCAATCAATCAATCAGGTGTTTGTTAAGCGCGACTACTCACCCGTAGGGGTCTCAAGGCGCTGGGAGGGGTGGGGGGGGGTTTGCAGGCTCCAGTCCATCAAGGAGGGGGTCTGTCGAAGAGCCAGGTTTTGAGGTTTCTTGCGAAGATGGGGAGCGATGTTGTCTGTCTGAGGTGGAGCGGAAGGTCGTTCCAGGCTCTGGCCGCGAGGAAGGAGAAGGAGCGGCCTCCCGATCTGGTCTTTCTGGTGCAGGGGACCACGACGTAGGAGAGCTGGGCTGATCGTAGGGTCCTTTGGGGTGCGTGGAATTTGAGTCGGCTGTTCAGGTATGCTGGTCTGGTGTCGTTGAGGGCCTTGTGAGCGTGGGTGAGCATCTTGAAGGTGACTCTAGCTTCGATGGGGAGCCAGTGGAGTGTGCGCAGGTGCTGGGAGATGTGGCAGTGTCTTGGCAGGTTGAGGACCAGTCTTGCGGCGGCGTTTTGGACGTTCTGTAGCTTGCGGGTGAGGTTCTTGTTTATTTCGGCATAGAGTGCGTTGCCGTAGTCGAGTCTGCTTGTGACCAGGGCATGAGTGACGGTCTTTCTGTGTTCGAGGGGGATCCATTTGAAGGTCTTACGTAGGAGGCGGAGGGTGTGAAAGCAGGAGGACGAGACGGAGTTGATCTGGCGGTCCATTTTGAGCTCTGAGTCCAGGATGATTCCCAGGTTGCGTGCGTGGTCCGTGGGGGCAGGCGGGCTTCCGAGGGCGGGGGGCCACCAGGTGTCGTTCCAGGCATCAGGGTTTGGGCCCATGATGAGTACTTTCGTTTTGTTGGTGTTTAGTTGTAGACAGCTGTTTTTCATCCATTTGGCGACGGCTTCCATGCCTTCTCGAAAGTTGTGTCTGGCGGTGTTGGGTTCGTTGGATAGGGAGAGGATGAGTTGGGTGTCGTCTGCGTATGACACAATGTTGAGTCCGTAGGTTCTCACGATGGGGGCGAGCGGAGCCATGTAGACGTTGAAGAGCGTAGGGCTGAGGGAGGACCCCTGGGGGACTCCGCAGGTGGTTGGTGTAGGGTCCGAGAGGAAAGGGGGGAGTCTGACCCGCTGCGTTCTGCTGGAGATGAAGGAGTGGATCCAGTCGAGGGCCTTGTCTTGGATCCCTGCGTCGTGGAGTCTGCGTATTAGGGTGCGGTGAGAGACTGTGTCGAACACCGCTGAGAGGTCGAGGAGGATGAGGGCTGCTGTTTCTCCTTTGTCCAGTAGGGTGTGGATGTCGTCTGTTGTGGCGAGGAGGGCGTTTTCCGTACTGTGGTTTTTTCTGAAGCCGGATTGGGAGGAGTCAAGGATGTTGTGCTCTTCGATGAATGTGTACAAGGAAGTGGCGGAGCGCGGCGTTAGCCTCCTTGGCTTAATGCCGCTCTCCGCCACTTCTGAAACGCAAGGCTGCACCATATTTACAAGAATGTGGTGCAGCCTTGCATTTCCCCCTGCGATGGCGCTAAGTTTAGCAACTTAGCGCCAACGCAGGCACCCTTGCACCATAGTGCAAGGGTGTCTGCGTGCAGGGGAGGATTGGTTATGTGTAGGAAGGTGTCCCTTCCTGCACATAAACAATCCTAAAATGCCATTCTGTCACATTCATGAAGCAGCACACATGAAAGTGACAAAATAGCATTTTTTTAAAGGTTTGTTTATGTACAGGAAGGGACACCTTCCTGTAGCTAAACAAACCATGGCATTTTGCTTTTTCACAAGGCAGCACACATGGAAAAAGCAAAAACGAGGAAAAATAATAAATTTCTCCTCGTTTTGCCAACTTAAGACCAGGATTTACCTGGTCTTAATTTTGGCGCTGCCTCCTATGTACGCCACCCTTGTACATAGCGGGCAGCGTCAAAATGAATGGGTGTTGCGGTGGAATGCCCACCGCAACACCCACTGCCCACCCCTTTCACGCTAACCATAGCGTGAAAGGGGGCCTTATGTACAAGGCAGCGTTAAGCCACGTTAAGTGGCTTAACGCTGCCTTGTAGAATAAGGCGCAGCCCCTATCGCCACCACAACGTCGGTAAAAGTGATGTTGTGGTGGCGATAGGGGCTTGTACATATGCCACTGAGTGCTACTTACTCCACAACTACCAGCGAAGCAGTAAATTCAAAGCTCACTTTGAACAACGGCCATGGACCATCACCGGAGTTAGTGCTTAATTTGAGCCAGTGGTTTCCGTGCTCAAAACAGGCACCTAGGGCCTCATTTATGAGTCCCCTGGCGCTGCCGGAACGTCACTTTTTGTGACGTTCCCTGGCGCAGAAGCCTGCATATTATTTATCAGGCAGCACTAAGCCACTTTTTTGGCTTATTGCTGCCTGATAAATATCAGTCCCTTTAACGCAGTTTTCTGCATTAAAGGGGCGTGCAATGGGAGTTGCTGGGGGCGTTCCCAGCAACATCCATGGCTTTTTGACACTGCCCCAGATTTACAAGAAATCGTAAATCTGAGGGAGCGCCAAAAATTTACGCCTCCCCAGGGGAGGCGTAAGGGAGGCACAACGATAACCTGTTGTATCTCTATGTGTGGCTTTGGCAAATCCACCCATTGCTATTGGCTGTTAGCTGCAGCATTCAGAAATGCTGGTTTCTTATTGGTTCATTTCTGTTAAAGTCCCTCCTTTGTGTGTTTAGCTCTCTTCCCGGGTGATTTCACTCAGAGAGCATTTTGGTCGGCCATCACACAGTAAAGCATGTGATGGCCTCTCTTCCCTCCTCCCATCTGGTTTTGTTTTATTTTCAAGCACCCCAGGCCGTGCTTTCATGTTAATGGCGGCCACGCCCCTTTCTTTAGACGAGCTGTGTCTAAAGAAAGGTCCACGGCTGCTATTAAGGTGAAACTGCGGCATTGGGCGCTTTTTAAAAAAAAAGCATTTGTCAACTTGACAAACAAATGCTTTTTTTTGTAAACAAGCTCCATTCCGTTCTGTTGTAAGAGGAGGTGCTCTCAGGTTGTAGATCCCTGAAATTCCTCAAGCACCTGAGAAACCCCTTTATGGCGGAACTGCGTTGGTACATAGTCTCCCCTTCTTCCGTGACTGACTGTGTGTGTCTCCCATGACCCAAAGGCCCGCCTCCTCCAGGACACCAGCGCCTACATTGTCTCTCCTTACTTGATACGATCGGACAGAAGCAGCGGCACATCGAATGGAAGACTTTAAACACGAAGGAATAACAACATTAAATGCTTTAAACTACAATAAAATGTAGCTTTTTGAGGAGGTGTGTATTTAAAATACACTTTTAATGCAGGCTCCTTGCCCTGAACCGGGTCTGCGTGCCCCTGCACACAACTGGGGGTGTGGGGGGGGGGGGTGACGTCACACACTGATGCCGTTATTATAAAGACTTTGTGTAAACCTACGAGTGATTTAGGAGGACAAGGTGTAAAGAATGAACAGTGCTCATCAAAAAAGTGCGAAGGCTTCCCTCAGTACCCACCCTTGGACACCTCCCATAAAGGCCCGGTTCTAGCGGGTGGGCCAGGCCCACCCAAACATGAGCCTGGCCCACCCAAACATGAGCCTTGGCCCTGGCAGTGACATCACGAAGGCCAGTAGTAAATGACCACTTTCATTTAAAACGTTCCTCCGAACTTTGTTTTTCTTCCTGTTCTGGGAGTTGCGTGATTGGGCCTGGGCTCTCTCTCACAGGCACCCCAATCATGCATCTCCTTTTAGAAAGGTGGGCTGTGTCCCCGCCCACTCCTGCACCTAAAATAGGTGCATGGCGAAGGGGACAAATCCTCTCTTTGGCACCGTTACCTTAACCGTTCTGCTTTGTGGATATTTCCTTTTCAATTCCACAAAGAAGAAAAAAAGTTTGTTTCTCCGGATTCACCTTTCCTGGCCCCTGCAGCTGCTTATCAGATCGGGCTGTGACGAGGAACCGAGCAGGTGAGAGAATGTCTGGCTATTTGTTCGGCTTTTTAAAATCATCAGGGAAGGCCCAGCAAGACACATACTTCCTGTATGCTTTATTTAAATAGTTTTTATCATTATCAAGGCCGGCTCTGCCACGGACGTAAGATAACAATAAAAATGTCCAGATAACTGGTGATTAATGATCCTACCAATCCTTTGTCTGTTGGTAGTTTTAAAATGCAGATAAACTGTACTTTAAGTGGATAGCTCAGTGGGTTACCGCCTTTGTCACAGAGATTCTTGTGTTACTCATAGTTCAGAAGTTACAATCCTATCCTAGGACAGTGACCTATGAACTGTCATCAAAGACCTGCATGCAAACCTGAATGATATAGTTAGAACTTAAATTTTTTTGTATTGTAATATAGTTAGAACTTCCCCAGTCTTTCATTATTCTAATGTTGCTAAAAAGAGTTTGTTTGCAAAGATATACATTTCTATCAGTAAAGCCAACCCCTAACCACTAGGGTATGCTTTAAATCCTGAGTTTGTGCTTCTCCAGACCAAACCCTCTTAAAATATACTGCCCACCAGAATGGATGACATGTGATTCCTACACCTTGTAATCCTCATTGACTTATGTGACATTTCCTGTAGACTGATTTACATACTTGCATGATTGATTGTCTCTGTATAATGTGTGCGTGATGTAAAGTACTGTGACACCCTACACTGATATGAGGAGTGCTATACAACAAATTAAATGAATATGAGAGAGTGGCTACGGAGAGATGAGGGGTGCTGGTGGAGGGTGGTAGTGAGGGTGTTCGAAAAGGAGGTCAATAGGGAGAGGGGCTACGGAGAGATGAAGGACACTGAAGGAGGGTGGCAGTGAGGGAATCCGAGGAGGAGGTCAATAGGGGGAGCTGTTACGGAGAGATGAGGGGCGCTGGTGGAGGGTGGCAGTGAGGGAATCTGAGGAGGAGGTCAATAGGGGGAGGGGCTACGGAGAGATGAGAGGCACTGGAGGAGGGTGGTAGTGAGGGAGTCTGAGAAAGAGGTCAATAGGGGGGGCTACAGAGAGATGAGGGGCGCTGGTGGAGGGTGGCAGTGAGGGAGTCCGAGAAGGTCAATAGGGGGGGAGCTATGGAGAGATGAGGAGCGCTGGTGGAGGTTGGCAGTGAGGGAATCCAAGGAGGAGGTCAATAGGGGCAGGGGCTATGGAGAGATGAGGGTCACTGGAGGAGGATGGAAGTGAGGGAATCCGAGGAGGTCATGAGGGGGAGGGGCTACGGAGAGATGAGGTGTACTGGTGGAGGACAGCAGTGAGGGAATCCAAGGAGGAGGTCAATAGGGGGAGGGGCTACGGAGAGATGAGGAGCAGTGGAGGAGGGTGGTAGTGAGGGAGTCTGAGAAGGAGGTTAATAGGGGGGCTACGGAGAGATGAGGGGCACTGGTGGAGGGTGGTAGTGAGGAAGTCCGTGAAGGAGGTCAATGGGGGGGCTACGGAGAGATGAGGGGTGCTGGTGGAGGGTGGCAGTGAAGGAATCCGAGGAGGAGGTCAGTGGGGGTGGGGGGCTACGGAGAGATGAGGGGCGCTGGTGGAGGGTGGCAGAGAGGAAATCCGAGGAGGAGCTCATGAGGGAGAGCCCGAGAAGTGTCACTTGCCTGATGCTCCCACCTCAGAAACCTCCTCTTCCCAGCAGAAGAACATTAGATGGAAAAAAAAACTTTTTGAGAATGATAACATTTAGAAAGAGATTTGGAAAGAAAAGAATGTGTTTTACTGGCCCTAGTAAGACTAAGGAGAGATAAAGGAGGGCCCTGAAGCAGGCCTGGCTAGACATATAAGTGACAAATCGGGCCCGCAGTGTCCCACCTGAATGCATCCTTGGCCTAACCAAATAAAAATTCCTGGAGCCGGGCCTGCTCCCATAGCGCACCACCTTAAACAGAGCCGTCTCTAGGTGCCTGCAGTCTGCATAGCATGCGCCTAATGTAGGTGTTTGGTCTGTTTGTGAGTGCCTCGAAGACGGCAGATAACACAAACTTGTTCACGTGTGAAACAGAGATTACAGGTTCTGAATGAACGATTAATTCCTACACGGCATCTCCTTCCTATCACGTGCTGAAAACACTCCACAAATGTCTAGCCTGGTGCTTAATAAGGGGCGAGGGGGTACAATATGGGTAATTTGGTTTATTTCTGTGCCGAGCCTTATTTAGGCTTTTTGTAAGTGCGGGTGCTATTATTTTGTGGTGTAGTCCAGATTTTTTGTAAAGCGCCTTGAAGAAGCAAAAAGGCGCCCACGACGCTTTGCAAGTTAGCAATAATCAAGCAATGCTCCTCACATCCTAAACCCTCTCTACAGTTCAAGGGACGTATGACCTAAAATGCCACAACTGGAGAGCAGGCCGTGTGGCAAGCTTCGCAAAACAGTTCAAATATCTCACACCCCTCAACCGGAGCTGTAACACGGGGTCAAATCGGGATTTCCAAAACCAGGATAAATAAGTCACGTGCCTCCTCCTCATGCATCCAGCTCTATAATGGAAGCATTTTAAATTAGCATGCACAGGGCGCCCTTTGCATTTTACAGATGCGAACACACACAACTGCTTCCATCCGAAGGAGGCCTAAAACTAGGCCCTGCAATATCTAGGCAATTTATTAAGTCAAATAAAACACATCCAGGATTCTGTTAATGGGATGCTTGGTATTATTTGTAAATTCCTGTAGAGTTTCCACGGATGGCATTATTTCCGCGGGTTTGATAGCGTGAAAGTCTTTTTCTTTTTTTGCAAGGCACATACATTTGTACACATTAACTCTGTATGTGCAAAGGTTTCACCTCGTTACTACCAGTTTAGCACCCAAATACATTGATTAGCAAGAAATACACGACCGGCAACGCTTTAAGGGGTATATTCACAAGAACGTGTGATAACTACCGCAAGAGTAGCTTAACGCAACTTTCAATAACGCAGCCTATCACGGGAAAATCACCCCGTGTCAACGTGGAATTCACAACCAGGCGGAACCATGCGATAGTCACCAGATAACGCGGCAAATGCCAGCGTGGAAATCAACACCACGCCCAAAAAATGTGGAACGCGAGAAATAATGCGATGAGGCCAATCGCGGTAAAAAAAAAGCTGCGAAAAGCAGCCTCAGGCCTGCAACTCCCACGCGTCTGGCGGGCAATTGCACTATAAAAACCACAGGCACAACACACCAGAAACAAGCCAAAGCACGTAGCAACATCCATGCACCCTGACCAAGCGCAGAGGGCAACGCGAACCCCACAGACCACCAGCAAGGAACAAGTGGGTCGGGGAAGGCCAAGGAGAAAATGGAGAGGAAGACCGGGTGCAGACCGCAGGAAAACAAGACCAAGGCCACGGAAGCGACAGAACACTACCAGCAACTGACCCACAAGCAGACCGCCTGGAATGCAGTCGCAGAGCCCTGGAGGCCAATCCAGGAGGCCACGAGGCTCCGCCAGGACGTGACAACCTAAACCAGGCACAAACCCACTGCCAACAGGAAGGCAGCAACGGCGACAGGAGGTGGCAGTCCAGCAACACAGGAGGAGCAGGAGGAAAGCCAGGCCACAGTCATCAGTGTGGAGAGGGTGCAAGGAGTAGGGAGTACGGACACAGCTCGACAGGACCTGACACAACAACAACAGGGTGAGGATCCAACAGGGACTGGGAGGACGAGGGGTGATGGGCACAATGCCACACATGCACAATGAGGTGTAGCACACCGCACATCAACAAATTACCCAGGGACATGTCCCCCATCCCCGTAGCACACTGCAGCACACACACATAGCAATCACAGCACATACCATGACAATGTGGCACAAAGTGCAACACCCACACTGCAGAACAGGGGACACAACTGGGTCCACCCAGGCGCAGAAACAGAACAATCACATTGGACAGAGCAGGGAACTGTTAGATGCACATCTACCCCTACAACCCCACATCAGCCATGTAGGCCAAATGTACACTGCCCCAACTCAAATAGCCACCACCGCCCAAACAGTCACAATGTACATTGTCACACAGTCTGCATGTCGACAAGAACAAGGCGCCAACACAATGCCAACATGCACCTCCCCTTCACAATGCAGAGGGACAAACAACACCTCCAGCAGGTCTGAACAGACAACCCATCAGTGACGCCCGAGACGAACACCACACCCCCGACCCCGACGCACTACAACAGCCCATGGACATCCCACACAACCCACCACCAGGACCAGGGCAGACAAGCTACTCAGAGGAGAACCCAGACTCTGCAACAGACCACACAGCATGAAGCACCCGCAATCACGGCTGCCTCACAACACGTCACCCACCCACACATGGCACCCCAATGCCAGGTGGCCGAACGCCAAAAGGAGGTGGCCCAACAGGTGAGGGTGTTGCCTAACCCATGGAATGCAAAGTAGAACACATACGTGGGTGTCCAATACCCTTCAGGGTCCACCTACACCCCACAAAGGAGACCCACACCTCCACAGAGACACATGCACATATCATGTTGAACTGGCTACGGGCACGTGCGCCCGGCCCCTTTATTGGCAGGGCCACATGTACAGTGACGCCTGTGCTGGATGTGTGTGGGGTGAGTATAAGCCAGCCCGCACGGAGTGCTTGGTGCTGGCAACAACCTGAACAGTGGACACCAGTGCAATGGAAACAGAAAACACCAGCATAACAGAGTCAATTGCAGAGCAACATGGAGGGATCTGGAGTAAGGACAGACGTCACCCAATATTCAGTCTGGACGTTCCGTGAGTTGCAGTGCACTGAGGTAGGGGCACTAGAGAAGAGCGCGCTCATGTGAAGGAATTGCTAGGACTGTGTCCCTTCAGGTTAGTCCTGATGCAGATGCAGTGGGGTGTGGTACACCTGCATCAACTTCCTCATCAACGTCCCAGGTCTCCCACACTGCCTGAGGTGACAGTTGCCTGCGCAGTCCACAGCGCAATACCCAGTATCAGATCCGGGTGTGTAGCTTGACTACCGCCACCAGTCTGCATTCCTGCCTTGGGGCTGCTGCCACCTGCCCTCCCATTGTCTGTGCCTTCTCCCGTCCGCACACTTGACACATCCTCCTCCTCATGGTCCCAGGTCTTCCACACTGCATGAGGTGACATTGCTGCGCAACCTCACAACAGCACAAAACTCAATCAGTAATGGACAATGGCTTGCGGTGCACTGAGTCACTGGCACCTGGAGTGCTGAGCAGGGCAGCAGGCCGATGATGGCATCCACGACAAGACCTGTCGTGGGCAACTCCGTAGGTCTGTCAGGACCACCCTTTCAACTCTGGCAGATGGCGGTTGGAGGTGGTCCTTGCCGTGGTGGCGTGTGCCTCCTGCGGTGATGCGACGTCCGGGCCGGTCTGGACTCGATGCCATGTGTGGGCCCTTGTGGCCCGCAGTTGGGGCCGGAGGAGGCGGACAGTGCAGGGCCACAGACACATGGCGTAGATGAACCCAAGACCATCGCTACAGAGGCCATTCAATGTCTCAGAAGAAGGGGTCCCAGGCGTGACCAGCACAGAGTTAGTGGCCCCTGATGCACTGCGGCCGGCACAGGCACCCAGCCACGGGACGGTGACTTGTGGTGCAGTCAGATGAGCCATGCAACCTGAGCGGGTCCCCATCAATGTCCGAGGTGTATTTTGCGGAGTGTAGCGGGGGGACAGTGGAAGGTGTCCTCCAGGGCATGATGCGGAAGGTCTGATGTTATCCGGAAGCAGCAAATTGAGGAGTGGAAAGCGCAACCATCGTTGTCACCAACAATTCGGGATCAGCTACATGAGGATGAAAACTAGCCCCTATTCCATTGACACAAACGCCACCAATGTACGACCAGTGAGTGTCCATGAATGTCGGGGAACACACTTAGTGGCACAGGTGCTCAGAGGGGATGCAGTCTGCGATGATGCCGGTACACAGATGTGAACTCCAACATTGCCAAATCAAGTCTCTGTGACCTACTGGACCGCAGTGTAGGCCGGAGGCAGCGGTCAGCATGGGCCCACAGCCACCTGTCGTTGGCTGGCGGGGCACAGAGTTGGTGACACAGTGGCAGTTGTCGGTAGTGTTCAATCACCTCCGTGACGATGATCCTGTTCCCTCCGGCCTGCAACGCGTCATCCTCTTACGCCCCTCCGTGCGTGCGAAGACATGTATTCAGCCTTTTGAATTACCGATGTTCAGTTACAATTCTGGGATCCCACTCGAGCGCAGCGTAGGCCGAGGGCAGTGGTCCGCGTATGCCCACAGACACGTGTGGTTGTGATGCCATGCACAGACTTGTTGCCACCACATCGAAGGGTGTATGGTGAATAGTTCTCTGCCTCAAATGATGTTCACTGCCATGGTATAATCAAGACTCAGTTCCAAATGTGTGACCTACCTGACCGTGGTATAGGCCTGAGGCAGCGGTCAGCAGGGCCCATTCACCTTGTGTCGCCGGCATAGGTTGGATGGCCCCACCGGCCTGCGTAGTTCAGGTTCAGTGGCACCACGTGTAGCAGGCTGGCGTTGAACAGGGTTAGTGGCACCACGTGTAGCAGGCTGGCGTTGAACAGGGTTAGTGGCACCACGTGTAGCAGGCTGGCGTTGAACAGGGTTAGTGGCACCACGTGTCGCAAGATGCCCATATGGAACTATGCCTCACTGAACTGGGGGGGTCTGGTGCTGTGGCCGCTGGCCGGGATATGGGGTCACTGCCATTCATGACTCAAGACACAGTTCCACATGTGGGACCTACTGGTCCGAAGAGTAGTCCGGGGGTGGCAGTGAAGTACGTCAACGAATAGGGAATAAAGCGGGCCGGTGTCGTGGCGGCCGTGATGGTCTGAGGTGGCTGCCAAGGTCTCGGGCCTCGGGCTTGTGGCTTGCGCCGGCACGTGGTAGGCCCTCCTTGACACACGCCGGTGTCGGAAGGTGATCAGTGTGGCCTGGCTGCGCAGGGGCTGGCCTGACGGGTTCGTGGACCAGCGTGCAGGGGTCCGGCAGGCGCACGGCATCGCAGGCAACTCCACTCACGAGGATGGCGTCGGCCTCGTGGCGAGGTGGGAGGCCCCGCCCTGGCAGAGACGTGGGTCTTTCTGGAAGAGGACCACGCCCAGGCCTACGTGGTTTTTATTCACACCCCTACGCTGGCGTGGCATACGCCGGGCCATCCCACTCCGCTGACACTTGGGGGGGCGTAACAGGCAACATTCCCACGAGGTCCCCCACTGGCTGTGGTGACATGGTGGCGTCCACTGTCCACTACACTCCATACGCAAGCGGTGTATGTTGCCATGGATATGGGTGTGTTCTGCATACTGCGAGGTGTCCAGCACATCTCCGGCACTGTTGGCATTGTGTACTTTCCCAATCATGGTTCTACTGCATCCTTCACACATGCCTGGTTGCCACCTCTCCCCACATTCGGCTAGTATGTGGCTGGGGTGCCATGCCGTTGCTGGCTCATTTTCAGGGCTTGCCCATGTGAACATTGTAAGTTGTTCTGTCGTGTCTGGTGGGTGGGCATATTGTTGTGCCTGTTGTATGTGATTTTGTGACGTGTGCATTGCCAGAGTTGTGAGTTGCATGGTTGTGATGTTGAGGTGTGTGGGATGTTCATTTGTATATTGCCAAGGGGCTGTACATTTCCCTTGTTGCCATCCTGGGAACGCTGGTTGATGATGGACTGTCGGAGGATGAAGGTATCATGCACACTGACTCTGTATTTGAGGGCGACATTGTTGGGTGTTCCACGGTGTTCTGTTGTTGACTGCACATTCGTGTGAGACGTGTGCTTCCTGTTGAGGTGATTGTGTGCTGTGTCACCAGGGGGCACAGGTAGTACATGTGTGCTGTGTGTTGCCCCCAACACGTGCGTGCATCCTGCTATGGCGTATGGTCCTTGCTTGGTCTCCAGCGGATCCTGCGCCTTGTGTTGTACGTATGGGGACTGGGGTACCAGGCTGATGGTGATGTCCAGGACAGGTGTGGGGGACTTGTATGTGGCTGGCTGTGAGACTCCTCTGACTCTGGCGGGTGTTGGATGGGGGTCCCAGGGGCCAACAGGTGCAGCCACGCCATCAGCTTTGTGTGGGGTGGGATGTTGATTGCCTGCTGTGTTGTTGCCGTAGGCCTGTTAGGCGATGATGGTCAGGATGCGTAGGTTGGTTGTCCCTTTCAGTCTGTAGTGGAAGGTGGCATTGTCAGATGTTGGGTCTGTGCGGCTGGTACGTTTCCTGGGGTTCTCCTGTCTCTGTCTGCGCTGCGTCTGTGTTGGTCCGGGGGGGGGGGGTGTTCCGGGTGTGGGATGGGGGTCCTATGTGTGGTGTCGGTGGGTGTTGTGGCCCTCTTGGATGTCCGGGCCGCATGATGGGTAGCTCCATGGCATCTGGCTGCCGTCCAAGTTCACACCAGGTCAGAGCAGGTGTAGATTTCCTGGTGCTAACGCGCCTTATCGCATGTTTTGTGTTTTTGTCGCGGATGTGGCTGGTCGTTGTGAATGTTGAGGTGTGCTGTTGTCTCTGCTTTTGTCACGGGAACGCCTACTCTGCATCTCATTAGCGATATTTGCGAGGGTCCTCTGTGGCGATGCTTTTTTGAGGCTGCTATCGTGGGTAAACTGGTGCTGTGGGCTGTTAACACCGGCTTGTGAATGGGGAGGTAAATTTATCACGACTTTGGCTGCGATAAAGTGCCGTTAATTCGGCGATAGCTCCTTGTGAATATGCCCCTAAGTGGGGTGAAAAACGTGGGGGTCATCTAAAAGGGATGTGGTCTATGTAATTAAGGGCATGGCTTAATTACATAAACTATATTCTGGGATTTCTTTGTCAATAGTTGTTAGCTATTTAAGATAAATGAGTAACAACAATGATTTGTATCCCAATAATTAATATTAAAAATATTTCAATTCTGAAATTGTGAGTCTGTGAATTAAACATTACTGGGGACTGTAGAAATGTTCACTCGATGTTAGACATGTATAACTTTTTTCTCTCCGCATCTCATCCATTTGAACATCTTACAGCTCATCTCCTTCATCTTTAGGGCCCTCTTTTCACTCTCAGTTGAATATATTTCCTTCACACGGTTAATCATCTTTTGTTTTTGTTCCCTGTGCCAAGCGGGCATAATAACAGACTTAACACATTCCATGCATATCTTTATGTATTAACCCACTGAGCTATCTTTCACGCTTAATGTCTTAGTCGGTGGGATACTGTTACCAAGCAGTAACTTGTTGGTAACCGGACAGTGCCTGGTTGCTAGTTTGCATGCACTTGGCCGGTGGCTGGACGGCTTTGCTCCTGACAGACACCGAGAGGGTTGTTCTTGTCACGGTGTGGCCTGTTGCTTCTGGTACTTGCAGCAGGACTTCTCCGAATTTACGCACAGAGGCCACAGTCACAGCAATAGTGCTCTGCCTCCAAGGATCCCTGCTTCTTTGGAAATAGTTACAGGAACTCGTCATGACTACACACCTGTCTTCATTCACCTGTTATTCACACTGCATTATCTGGAGCACTGTTCCAAATTGTAATTGTAATTGCATTTATATAGCACTTACTACCCCTGATGAGGCATCAAAGCACTTTTTCTGCGAGGAGCACGCTACTCCGGAACCCAAAAAGGATTAGTGATGAATTAGAATAGGGAAATATGAAATTATTTTGAGCAGTGGACATGTTAGTCTGTTAATTGGATTGGAAAGGGTAGTGGAGGGATAGAAGAGGGACGGGTTTGCATTTATATAGCGCTTGCTCCTTTTTTTTTTAAAGTTTAGAATGCTTTATTGCGATAATATACAAAGTAAAACATCAGTATAAAATATACAAGCAAAGTTCAAACAGCACCATAACCCTAATTTAAGTAAAGTAAGTAGAAGAAGGAAACAAGTAGAAACCCAAATGGGTATGAGCATTATTAGGAAGTATATGATCAAGACCAATTTGAACCTTCTAAACCTGTACATAAGCATATGCAGTTTAGCATTTTAAAATAAGGATAAAAAGGGGAAGAAGGGAGGAAAAGGGAAAATAATAAGAAGCAGCTGAAAGTAATGCAGAAATAGCAGTAACAACTAACTGAGCATAACTTCATTAAGAAGGTTCATGACGTATTACTTACTAAGAAGGTCAAACAGCCATCCTGGATAGAAATGTTGTGAGTGGTGACCAAAATAAATCTGTTTTAATCAATAAGGGTATAGAGGTGGCATGTGCGCGATCTAGTCTGTGATGATGGCATAACAGGTTCCACCAGGCTTGGTACGAGATTTTAACAGTGTCCTTCCAATTCGTGGTAATGATCTGAAAAGTAATAGCTATAAACAAGTCAATAAATGTACCCACGCTTCCCTGGTTACCCCATATAGGGGAGGAGCCACCCAGAAAAACGTGCATAATATCAAATGGAACATTGGTGAATAAAAATTAATTTAATTTCTTCCAAATGAGTAACCAAAAGCTCTTAACCAGAGGACAGAGAAGGAACATATAAAGTAAATCACTATTTTCATGAGGACAAGACCAGCATTTCGTAAAATCCAACAACTTGAACTTATGGAGATCTGTAGGGGTAAGAAAAAGCCTATTATAAAAATAATATAGGGTCTGCGTTGTACTTGCTGATCGTGAGGAGGTGTGAATTTTTGCCCAAATGGAGCCCCAGGTCTGAAACGAGAGTTCTTGCGCCAAATCTTTTTCCCTTAAAATTTCTATACTGGATTTGGTTCTCATATCAGTAGGGCGAGACAATATCTTGTAAATAGCGGATGCCTTGAACTGAGTAGAGAAATCCAGAGAGAGAGTGGGTGTCTGATTGTATGAATCCAACGAGGAGTTCTGGGACTGGATTTGAATTATAGATGATCTGAGGTGGGAGTAATGAGGAGCATATAAAGGGGATAAATCATACTTCTCTTGGATCTCCGTGAAGTCCATAAGAGACCCGTCAATCATCAACAGCTCAAATGTAATAATGCCTTTATCAATCCATTCTTTCCAAAATAGAGCTCTGTTTTTAATCTTTAAGTGTTTGTTGTACCAAACAGGAGTATGTGCAAAGTTATCCGAGTGAGAAAGATGAACTTTAAACAAAAAAGTAGCAACTGCAGTAGAATGTGTGAGAGTAGGAGATAAAAAGCGTCTAGGGGGCTGAGATAAACGAGTGGCCGCAGTAAAAGTGAATGGTGCATACTGGGATTGTTCTAGTGAGTTCCAGGCCGTTAATGGTGTATGTGAGGAGTCGGAGAGGAAGGTCCAAACTTGTTTCAGGGTAAATGCAGAATGATAACGTCTAAGATTAGGACAATTAACCCTTCCTAGGTCTTTGGGCTGCTGAAGTCGAATAAGTGAAATCCTGGTCTTGCGATTATTCCATAGGAATTTGGTCAAGGAGCGATTAACAGATTTAAAGAAAGAAAGTGGGAGAGAAATAGGGAGCATGGAGAGATAAAAATTGATGATCAGAAGCAGCATCATTTTAATTGTAGCTAATCTACCCCACCAAGACACAAATAGTAGGTACCAACTATCAATGAGTGCCGAAAGTTTTTTAAGTATATCTGCAGGGTTAATTTTAATGGTTTCTTTGATACTATTAGTGTAAAGGATACCTAAATATTTAATACTTTTTTAGTTCCATTTGAACCCTGTATCTTTAAACAAATCAGAAAAGCAATTTTTTTTTAATGGCTGAACCTCGGATTTGTCAATATTGAGTTTATATCCAGAAACTAGAGAATATTCCTTTAGTAAAGAAAAAAACGCCGGCAAAGAGGTTGGTTGGGTTGGAGAAATATAAGAAAATGTGGTCCGCGTATGCAGTAAACTTAATATTTGAATGTTTAAATTGGAATCCCGTAAACTGTGGAGAACGGTGAAGTTTTTCCAAAAAGGGTTCTAAGGCACGAATAAATAAAAGTGGGGATAAAGGGCACCCTTGTCTAGTTCCTCTGTGGAGTGAAAAGTATTTGGATTGACATCCGTTCACCCAAATGGAGGTGGAGGGTGCAGAGTATAACAACTGGATGTATCGAAGAATGGGGGGGCTAAAGCCATGCCATTTTAATGCTCCGAAAATGAATTCCCAATTTACTTTATAGAAGGTCTTTTCAGCGTCTAACGTAATTGCAGCAACTGGTGAATCAGCCTTGGAGGCTAAATAAATAATGTTTGGGAAAGTCCTGGAGTTATCTGTAATCGATCGCCCTTTTACAAACCCTGATTGATATATATTAATTAGGTCCGGGATGACCTGATTGATACGAAGGGCTAATAATTTGGCAAAGATCTTACAGTCCGTATTAATAAGGGAAATGCGTCTGTAATTCTTACAATATGAGGGGTCTTTGTCTTTTTTAGGGATCAAACAAAGCATTGCCTGAGTGAAGAAACCTTGCGTTTTACCAGAGGCTAAGAAATGATTTATGAGGACTAACAACTGAGGGACCAGAAATTGTTTGAAATGAAGGAAGAAACGTACAGTAAAACCATCCGGACCAGGGGTTTTGTCTTTGGGAAGTTGATTAATAGCATTTGTGATTTCTTGTTCTAATATTGGACTATTGAGGGATGTAAGATCAAAGTGGTTATCAGAGGGTTTGGGAATGGTTTGAAAGAATGAATCAATTTGGTCAGCGGAAGGGGTCGACTCGGGAGTGTAGAGAGAAGTATAATATTCAGTGAAACATTCAAGGATCTTAGTATCTGTGGTATGTCTGATTTCTGCGCTATCTGTAATAGCAACGATTTAGGATTTCTGTTTTTTAATTTTAAGATAGTTGGCTAGGGATTTGCCAGCTTTATTACGGCTGCCATACATTTTAGCGTTAAATTTAAGGAGATTGCTGCAGGCATTATCCCAGGATTGTTTATTGTATTGCATTTTTGCTTTAATGAGGTTGGACAAAGTATCAGAACAGTTTAAGGTAAAATATTCATGCTCTAGGGCCTTAATTTGTTTTAAAATTAATGTTGCATCATTAAGTGCCTTCTTTTTTTTCCGGGAAACAAAATCTATTATAAATCTTCTGGCGGTAGCTTAGAAAGCATCCCAAGTAAAGTTAAACTGTGAATCAGAGGAAAGATTATTACTGAAAAATTCCTGTATAAACTGTGAAAATTGTTCAACAAATTGAGTGTCTAATAAAAGGGTATTGTTAAAACGCCATCGGCGTGAGATGGGAGTGGATGTGGGATAGTCCATGTCTAAAATGACAGGGGCGTGATCAGAGATGAGAATGGAGCCAATCTCCGCGTTTGTCATGAATTGAAGAGATGATTGGGTGAGAAATATATAATCTATTCGGGAATGTGACCTGTGAGCAGGAGAGAAGAAGGAAAATTCCAAGACATCGGGATGAGAAATTCTCCATGCATCCAACAATCCTCTAGATGTAATAGCTTTGTGGAAAGTCTTTTGCATTCTATTGGGGATGAATTTGGTTTGGGATTTCCGGTCTAAAAAAGGATCCATAAGTTGATTGCAACCGCCTCCCAAAATCAAGTTTTCGAAGGCATGAGAAGAAAGGAGAGTAGAGAAATCATTCCAAAATACTAAATCAATACCATTAGGGCCATATACATTACAGATAGAGAGTTGAGTATTGTTTACTTTAGCATTCAATAAAAGCCATCTACCATTATTGTCTTTGACCTCATTTTGCAAAAGAACATTTAGTGACTTGTGAAACAGGATTACTACACCATTCTTGTTGTTAACTGCTGGTAAACAAAAAACATTTCCAACCCATAATTTGTGCAAGGAAAACAAATCTTGCTCCTTAAGATGCGCTTCCTGCAATAACGCTACTTGGCATTTCAATTTAGCAAGATGGGATAATACACGTTGTTTTTTAACTGGATTACGGATATCCTTAACATTCCAAGAAATAATACGTAATCCACTCATCGAAAAAACGTATTCAAAATTAAGCACAAAATTACATGAAACTTAAAATAAATAAAATAGATGAGCTGCAAAAGCCAGAATATCATAAAGCGGTACGGGTCCTGAGAGGAAGATAATCTAAAAAAGAGAGAAACAGAAATAGGCCAGAGAATAAGAATTTAGAAATAGGAAGGGAAATAAAACAGACAGCCTGATGTACCCAATTAAACATACCAGGTAGGAAGTAGTAAAGAACCACAAGAACAGAAACATAAAGACAAAGAGAAACTGCAATAAAATAGAAGGCATAGAAGAAAGGAAAAAAGTGGAAAGAAAGGAAGGGATGTAGGGGATAGGCCGGAGAAGCAAAAGGAGAACACAGTCTCCCTATAAACATAACTGAAGAGAAGATGACAGAAAGCCAAAAGACTTTAGCCATAATAGTCACAAACAAAAAAACATTGATGTAGGGGGGGGGGCCAGAAGGACAGAGGCCGCCCCAAAGAGGGACACCAAGAAAGAACAAATTTAATGACAGCAAAAAAATAGGAAAACTGTAATCATGAAACGTAAACATAAGCAACACAATGGAAGGGAACTTACCAAACATTGAGGGAGACAACGCAATGGATTGAAGCATAGACAACAAAACGGATGGACAACGCGAATAAGGACATCAGCGTCGAGCAAGATACGAAAGGGAAACCTGTGGAACAAAAGAGAGAACATGTGAGAAAGCGATTAAGTTTTGCTCAGTTCCATAGCTTCTCCTTTGTGAACGTGGATACATTTCCTAAGCTCCGCAGGATCCTCAAAAGTGAAAGTTCTGTCCTTGTAGGTTACTTTGAAAAAGCAGGGATGAATAAGACCATAACGGGCATTCATGGATCACAGCGTTGGTCTGAGGTCTAGAAACTCTTTTCGGCGATTGGCAGTAGACTTAGATACATCTTGGCTGAAGAAGATTTTTTGGCCAGACCAAAGCATCTGTTTATGTTGCTTAGCAGCGTTGAGAATCGCCATGAGATCAGAGTATAATAGGAAATACGCAATGATTCCCTGAGGTTTGTTTGAGGATGATGCATTCTGGGGGCCTATCCTGTGAGCCCTTTGAATGTTGAGATCTGTAGATTTCGGCAAACCAACTATCTGAGGTACGTGAATCTTCAAAAAGGAGATCATATCCGAACCTTCGGAGCCTTCCGGAATTCCATAAACTCGTAGGTTGTTACGCCTATTTCGATTTTCCAAATCTTCTGTAGTTTTCTTCAGTTGCGCAATATCTCGAGAAAGAATGTTCACTTTGGCAACAACATCTTGTGCATCACTAATCTTTTGTTCTACATCCGAAAGCCTTGAGTCCAAACCAGACCATTTCTCCTCAATTCTTTGAAGTGTCACGGTGGTGTTTGTCATAAAAGGTCGAATGTTTCGCAATTCGTCCATAATATCCTCTAAAGTCAGAGGAAGAGGTGACTTCGTTGGGGAGGATGGATCTTTTTTGACTCGTTTGTTGGTATTGCCGACCGAGTCTTTGCGACCACTAGTATTAGAACCAGCAGCCCCTTGGGGCTTGTTTGGGTGCGTGGAATCCATGTTCGAGACAATGTATTTCCACAAGACTAAATAAATATCTCTCTCAAGGCGCAGGAATCTGAGACCACAAACACTGCTATATGGCTGGAAATTGCACTAATATTTCAGGTGAGGACCATGACTGTCGATTCCTGCATAAGTAGCCCTTATTACATATGGGGAGAAGGTAAAGGCATGCAATGAAAAGAGGAATTATCCGTTACTAATTAAACATTTTTGATGCAAAGTAACATTAGTAGTGGTGAAAGTAGCCCAATTGGCCAAAAGGCGCCAACCAGAGGGGCATTTCCGCCGCGCTGTCTTCTGAGGAAAGAGCGAGTGTCAAACTCACAAAATGGAGGCCACAATGCGAGGCGCCACCGAGGCAGAGGAAAAAGGAAAAAAAAGTGTCCAAATAGACCGTTTAAAGGTCTAAAAAACTTGCCTCAGCGCTTCACACTGCTTCCGACGAGGGATTCCATAGTTTAACCGCTGCATCGTTGTCAGGAAGAAGGCCCTTCAGCTCCGGCCATTTCTCGATGTCACGGAACGGCTCTAAGGAGCAGCCATCTTGTCTTGCTGCCGCCGCGCGCTCCCGCGCTTGCTACTTCTGATGAGGTGTTGAAGTGCTTTTCGGTGCATTCTTCAGCACACATAGAAAGAGGAAAAAGCTTCTTGTGATTACTTTTGGACAGGAATGTTTCCCTTCCTGTACAAAAATAATCATCCCCGCAACGCAGGCACCCTTGCATCATGGTGCAAAGGTGCCTGCGTTGCCGCACGGCAGCCCATTGTGCGCTGGCGCAGGGGAAAAGGACAGGAATGCGCCGTATCTGATAGATACAGCGCATTATTGCCTTTTTCTTTTGCCATAGGGCAGTGCAGCAGGAAGACCTGCTGCGCTGCCCTACGGCAAAACCTCATAAATGAGGCCCTCAGGGGCAGATTTACAAGCCCATTGCGTTGCCAGTGCGTCACTTTTTGTGACGCACTGGCAGCGCATTTTTCTGTCTCATATTTACAAGGACAGGAAAAGTCACCCTACGTGGCTTTTCCTGTCCTTGTAAATACGGCCCCTTCACATGCAACACTTTGCGTGAAAGGGGCATTCCATGGGTGTTGCTGTGGGTGTTCCCACGCAACACACATGGAACCAGACACATTTCCAGATTTACAAGAAATCGTAAATCTGGAAATGCGTCTGAATTTTACGCTTCCCCAGGGGAGGCGCAGGGAGGCGCAACGAGGAGAAATGTATTCATTTCTCCTCGTTGTTTTCCTTTCTATGCGTGCTGTATTCTGCAGCACACATAAAATGAGGAAATAACCTCTAAAGATTGTTTATGTACAGGAAGGTGTCCCTTCCTGCACATAAACAATCCTTTAAATAAATGACGTTTTACAAGTTCTATGTGTGCTAATGCAGCACACATAGAATTTGGAAAATGCCATTTCTGATTGTTTATGTGCAGGAAGGGAACCCTTCCTGCACATAAACAATCATCCCCGTGACGCAGGCATCCTTGCACCCTCATGCCAGGGTGCCTGCGTCGGCGCATGGCAGCAGTTTGTGCACCAGAGCAGGGGGAAGCACAGAGATGCAACATATTGTTGTAAATATGTTGCATCCCTGTGCTTCCAAACTAACGCAGCGCGGCGCAGCAAAATGACTTGCTGCACCGCGCTGCGTTAGTTTATTGTAAATCTGCCCCTCAATTCTTAGCACCGCGCTTGTGACAGTCTGTCACACGATGGCACTGTGTGTTAAATTTGGGTATGAGAACAACAACAGCTGTTTATTAATTTAATATACATTAACAATCACTAATACTTGCCTCCTAAGCCATTCTTATTGCTTTGAGGGCCTGGAATAGTCTGAATTATCACACTTTTAGGAGTGTGATGGTTAGTAGTTGTGTTGGTACTATTAATGGCAGCGCTGACAGGGGCAATGGATGGTGCAAGCTACCTTGTCTTCCTGACGAGGGCCCTTGCACTTATTGTTTTTCACATTAACCTCTGGCTGTGATAACTGCTATACAAGGTCACACCAGTGTCACTCACAACATCTTGCAGTTCAAGCGATACACATCTCAAGCTGGCAGATTTAAGGCAGAGAGGACAGGCGTTCCTGTCTCCACCATGCCACCCTTTTAACCTGGACAACTCACAAGCTTCTCCTGTAAAAGTCAGAGCACCCAGTCTATGACAGTGATTAGCAGCCCCAGGGCCTGGAGACATCAACCACACCAGCTTCAGGCCAGGTGAACAACAGGTCCCATGGTCATCTATGCTCATCGAGGGCCAACATGATTTACGTTCTCAGTGATACAAAGACTAGAACATGAACAAAAGGCTCCGTGGAGTCTGTGTTTTCCAGTGTGGATACATCATTATAGATCTGTCTAAACGGGACACAGCAGACCGGTTAAGACTCTTCGACAGTCCGTGACCGTGACCCCCTACTTCGACCCCTACCAGCCCAGAGGTACACTGAAATGAGACGGGTAGGCACAGTTAATGCTGAGACAGCTCCCAGCTGATGCTCATGTGTAAAGGCGCAGCCTGCTGCACACTGCTTCCGCAGGACAAATGATGACATGTCTGACAGTAGAAAGAGGTGTCTTGGCAAGGTGCCCTCTTACCCCATCCAATGGTAATAGACAAGATTATTTTTTGCAACATGGGTACTACTATTTTAGTCATTTCTAAGACTTTCAGTAATGTACATTACTAAAAGACCTATCTGAAAATGCTCAAAGGTCATGGGATCCGAAAATGTAAATCTCATGCATTTCAGTCACTTGTGAAATTGTTTGACACAGGAAAGCAACATGGTCCAGTTTTCTGGTCACTGGATTAGAGTGTATAGTCCGCTCTTGGTCAGAGCTGCTTTGACTTTTCCACCGAGTAGGACAGTGTCTATTCTTGTGTAGAGATTTTCATTGTCAAAAAAGTCTTGTTCCATTAAACGAAGTGGAGCTGGGCCATTTAAGTAGGCGTCTACTGATTAGCGAGCATTCATTGGCTGCAGCACAAAGGTAATGTGTTATATTATTGAGACCTTTAAAACACAAACATGAGTTCACTGAATTGACCTGCCCCAGGTATTTACGAATATTCAGATTAGCCGACCCTACGGCCCAATACAATAACCCAGTACACGACACAGACTCCAGGAGTCCGATGATTAGCAACACATTCTGGTTAGGTACCCGGGGGGAGGGGAGAGGACTTGGGAGGGGGGAGTTGGGTTTTTCTTTGGGTTATACACTGCGTGCTATCTATGGCCGAATCTTGACGCCAAACTTGCACATCATGTTGTTGCTTTGAATTACAGCGATAATAATGCAGTGTACTAATAATAATAAAACAAATTTAAACATAAAACACAAACATGGCACTTTATGGATGAACATATATATAAAGAAATGTCCACTCTGTCTAGGTTTCTGTGTTCTCTCATATGTCTGCGGATACTGCTTAACTATTCTCACATCATAATATAACACAACACTTGCTGGTATCGGCCTACAAGGTAACCCACTTTCATTAAACTACCAAACTGTTTTTTCATCTCTTAATGTCGCCACTTTTCTTGATCAGTAACTTGTAAAATAAATGTTACTCAAAGGAACATTGAAAACATGGAAATGTCACGCATATGCATGTTGAAAACTTACATGGCAGCTACGAAGACTTTGCCCCCGACTCTTGCTTGATACCACACATGCTAACATGGGTAAACAGATAATTGAGAGAAAAAAAATCTAGGAAATCTCTCCACTTTAGCTGTTGGTGCAGAGCTCTGGGCCAACACTCTTACCATTAGTTATCCGGTGGACCTTTTCTTCACCGACTGAGAGGTAAACGGAGTTAGCATTAAATGAGTCAATTTCAATTAACAGTGCAACCCATTTGGCTACACAATAAGGACCAGGAATCAGTGACTATATTTAACCGCTTAACCGCGGCGGCAATTCCGCCGCGGTGCGGCGGTTTAGCGGAGTGGGCGTGGCCGCGTCGGCCAACGGACGTTCGCAGCACTACAGAGGTAGTGCTCGCGACGGCCGTTGGCCGACGGACGCACGCAATGGGTTAAGAAAGTTTATTACAAGTTACCAGTCAGGTTAAGATAAACAAATCTTAGTACCATACTGTAAAGTTACAGAATAACAACCGGAAAATCCAACCTCCTGAAGATTTTTAGACGTATCAATAGCAGACAGACGAGACGTTCAGGTACAGTGATACAAAAATTCAATAGCAAGATTTAATGCTCAGAGAAGAGTTTCTGATTTTCTCTTCTATATATGAGTGAAGTATGAATTCTTCTAAGTTAAGTCCGAATTAAGGAGGATGGTTCAATAACTTAACAGGATCACAAAAATCAGAGAAATGTAGAAAAACAGGGAAATGTCTAAGTGTGGGAAGGGATAGGAAGGTGTCAGCATTTCAAAAGCTCAGCCAAGAGTTCTTGAGTCAGGGGAATAAGTGTTAGCCTAGTACACACTCAGCAAAGAATCAAAGAGAATAAGCATAGAGGTCTAAACCTCTCAAAGTCTATGGGAAAGTGGTCGTACCTCAAACAGTGTGAACTCCAGTTATTTGCACCAACATCTCCAGAGTACCAACCCTCTAGCTGCATCATTAAGGGCTACATTGTCCTTTCCATTCTCACGTTGTGAGCTGCAACATTCATCAAATATCCCAGGCCAAATATGGGAACAGTACTGTTCTTTGTCACCTGCAACTGTTTGCAACAGTGCTGAATGTACACTTTCAGTTAACACTTTGGCACTACATGTTCCTTGTCAATGTCCTTTTCCCAGGCTGTGGCCAAAGTGGAAAAGTTTATTGTTGAGTTAGTTAAAACTATAACCAAAATAAGAAGAATACAACAATACAATTTCTTAATAAAAAGGAGACATTAGTCAACATCACAAGAGTGGGCAGGATGTATCAAAAACAATTTCTTAAAACTGAGGTATTGGGTCACATCACGAGTTACTATAAATCCTTATTTGCATATAGTCTGAGCTCTTGGGATTGTAACTAGCCGACACCCACCGACCACGCACGCAACCTGGGGTTCATCCTGGACTCAACGCTCTCAATGACCCAACAAATCAACGCCGTCTCCTCATCCTGCTTCAACACCCTCCGTATGCTTCGTAGATCTACAGATGGATCCCCACCGAAACCAGAAGGACGGTCACCCAAGCCCTCGTCACCAGCAGGCTGGACTACGGCAACGCCCTCTACGCGGGAACCACGGCCAAACTCCAGAAGAGACTCCAACGCATACAAAACGCCTCATCCTCGACATCCCCCGCCACAGCCACATCACTGCCCACCTGAAGGACCTGCACTGGCTTCCCATCAACAAGAGGATCACCTTCAAACTCCTCACCCACGCTCACAAAGCACTCCACAACGCAGGACCAGCATACCTCAACAAGCGACTCACCTTCTACACCCCCAACCGCCAGCTCCGCTCCGCTGTCCTCGCCGTCGCCACCGTTCCACGCATCCATCGAACAACCACCGGCTCTTGCTTGATACCACACATGCTAACATGGGTAAACAGATAATTGAGAGAAAAAAAATCTAGGAAATCTCTCCACTTTAGCTGTTGGTGCAGAGCTCTGGGCCAACACTCTTACCATTAGTTATCCGGTGGACCTTTTCTTCACCGACTGAGAGGTAAACGGAGTTAGCATTAAATGAGTCAATTTCAATTAACAGTGCAACCCATTTGGCTACACAATAAGGACCAGGAATCAGTGACTATATTTAACCGCTTAACCACCTCGCCGCCAAGACATGGAACACCCTCCCCATCCACCTACGACAGACCCAGGACCTGCTGACCTGCAGGAGACTCCTCAAGACCTGGCTGTTTGATCAGTAGCTGCTCCCCCCCCCCAGCGCCTTGAGACCCTCACGGGTGAGTAGCGCGCTTTACAAATGTTTGATTGATTAATTGATTGATTGATAAGGACACAAATTTCTCTCTAGATGGCATTCGTGCTATATATTTAACTGAGAGTAGTATACAGTGTGAAAAAAAGGCCAATTCAATGTGCAAAAATGCCAAGCATGCTCTGGCTTGGATTGCCAAGAGAATAAAGTGCTTTGTGCTGCCTAGAACATTTTTGGTTCCAATTAATGTTTGAACGTGTTAAAATGTATAAAACAGTTCCATTAAAATGACTTTACAATCAGTTGGACCCTTATCTCAAAAATTTATCTTTAAGAACATCAAACTCGTGATTGTTGAGAGGGATTTGAGCAATCCCCTCTACCACTGCTGTGTTTGTAACTGTTTGCTTATTTGTTGAAGAAACTTTGTTGTCCTACAGGAAAGCTGCAATGACTGGCTATTCAGCAAAGCCATCACAGCAGGTCCGCATGATCTTATATGGAGTGACCGAAGAGACGGAACTAGAAGTTGTCATCTCAGTTGATTGACAGTGGGGCAAATACACAGGAAATGTTGAATTGTCTCTTCCATACTCCCGTAGAGCCAGCAAAGATTGTTCAGCCAAGTTTGTTTCCATGATGGAACCTGATCTTTTGAGGAAAAAGCTCCCAAACGAATGAGAAGAAGGAAATGCTGCATTGTTGGAGAAATAGTTTACGAGATATGGCTGTGGCGCCCAGTTCATATACGATGATAGGACCATCCATTCATGTTTTTTCCTTGCTGTTGCAGCTTTGTCAAGTGACCATGCATACTGTTTGGTTGCTTTATTAACGATTTTTTTTAATGCGGGGAAGCTGATGTTTAGACCCCACACTTCATTCAGATTGAGGGCGGTTAGCGCTTGCTGGAGCACCTTTGGCCAGTTGTTTTTGCTTTTAGGCGATTCTTTAATTGTGACCAACAGAGCGCTGATAAGGATTCTGAGTGTGCCACTCTCATTCTGCCGCACAGTTTAATTATTGCTGCTGACCTAACCGGCAGTTGGTGTAACAGCCCGAATTCCAGTCGGACTTACGCCTGAGAGATGAATTGCGAGATTTGAAAAATACGTTTAAACAAAGTGGATTGCTGTTGGTTCAAAAATGTTGCGTCTTTACATTTAAGAAGTTCTGAGCCATAAGTGAGTGTTGGAAGGAATTTGGGGGCAATTACTTGCAAAAAGTAAGCATTGGAAGGGCACTCCAGTTTTGTTTGTAGTGTGTTCAGTGCGTAGCGTAATTTGTTTGCCTGGGCTCATCTTTTTGTTAGATGCTCTTTAAATATTCATTTGGAGTCTATAACCACCCCAAGGTATTTGTATGAACCAACCGTCTCTAATCTGTTCCCCGCTGTGGACCATTTCAGTTTTGAACTATGGCAATTAGAGTTTGCAGAGAAGCACATCACCTTTTTTTTTATTATAGTTCAATTTCAGTCCGAGCGCCTTCGTGTATTCCAACAATTGGGTTATCAAGCGCTGGAGGTCAATTGGAGTCTGGTTGCATAGTACAATATCGTCCGTATATTGTAAGCTTCTGACTGGGTGATTTGCTAGCTTGGGTGGATCGCTTTGGACTTCCGACAGCCTGGTGTCTAAGTCTGCCATATAGATGTTAAATAGGTTGGGCGCAAGCACACATCCTTGCTTTAGGCCTCTGTGCGTGGGTATCTTCCCTGTGGTTCTTTCGCCATTACCTAGCTTGACTCTGACCCATGTTTGTGAATACAAGTTGACTATGGCACCAAGTAACTTTGGCGGGATGCCCCCTTTTGCCATCTTTGGCCATAAGCGCTCTCATGAGACCATATCGAAGGCAGCTTTTAAGTCCACAAAACAGGTGTACCGTTTAGTGGACTTTTGTAGGGCTTTTTCTGCAAGGAGGCTCAATGCTAAGAGATTTGTAGTTGTACTTGTGCCTGGTCTGAAGCCGGTCTGTGTAATTGGAAGGATCTTACTGGAGGTGACCCAGGCTTCAAGGTCAAAAAAGAAGGTTCGAGGCATATAGTTTGGCTTCGACATCTATTAGTGCGATCAATCTGTAGTTTGACGTGTCCGATCTGCTGCCAGATTTAAAAATAGGATGTAGGATGCTGCCTCGCCATGATGCAGGTATGTTGTTTGTTGAAAATGCATGATTAAACAGTGGGGTAAGCTGCCTTGCCCAGAAAGGTTGGTTCGATCTTGAATAGTGCATTCTGTAGGCCATTTGGGCCGGGGGCCCCTTCTGATTTAAGTTTTTTTTTAAACTTTCCCGACTTGGGTTTCGTTTAGCCAGGGTCCCTCATCCAAGTTTCAGAGAGGATCGTTTTCCCAGGCCATCTCTCTCTATCACTAGTACAGTGTTGTATCTATTCTCAAACTAACAAACCATGTCAACGTACCTGCAAGGAAAAAGACATGCAAGTAGAGAATGGAAAACAGCATTTTAACCAAGAAGAAACATAGAGCTAATCAAGACAGCTTAAAGCATTAAATCAATAGTGCATATTTAATATACATGTGCACATTCAAACACAAATGACTAAAATTGTCAGTACATTAGATTCACATTAAAGTTCATAAAGGTAAAATAACTTTAAGTTTACGTCTTTAAATTTGACTAAGAACTCTATTCAAATGCAAAGGTGAAACATTAGTGCACACATTTCATAAAACCATTGTCGTTTCTAATGTGGATACATGTCAATAGTGTGAGGATGGTTTTTTCAATTCAATTCAATCAGCTTTATTCAGTTAAACGCCTGTAAACCCCATTTTCAATTCCTTCTTGCTACGGCATAAGACTTTTGTAGGGGCATTAATATCAATATTCTCATCAAGCTCGTTTAGGAGTTTGTTGACATATGCCAGCCATGGAATTTTATTACTAGATTCAAGAGAAAGGCAATCCATTATGATGTCCTGGGTAAATTTAGTTCTATTTTACTCCGGATCCCATGCCAAACAGTAAGTGAGGCTACACTGATGTAATCATCAATGTAGGGAACTGTTAGTTCCTTGTGTACAATGTATGAGGGGGTTGAGTTAGGGACTCCTAATAATCTCCTTAAGAAGATGTTTTCTTGAGTCTGAAGTGAAGCATGATTAGCCATTCCCCATAGTGCGGCACCATAACAGGTTTCAGGTATACACTTGCTCTTATAGTCACAATTTCCCTTATTGGCTTATTCCCTCTTTTTTGAAAATCTAAAAATGACCTCTGTTGACCATAAATATTTTGATTGACATATTTCAATGTGTGGTCCCCATTGTCCATTAGAGGTAAAGAGTAGGCCCAGATACGTAAAGGAGTGTGTTTCCGCTATCGGCACCTCCTTAACATGATGTATTCTAGTTTTCTGTTTCTCTTTTCCACAGACCATTGTGAATGTTTTTTTGAGGTTAAGCTTTAAGTCCTTTTCTTCCATATATTCAACAAAATTCTCAATTAGACACTGGAGCCCATTTGCGGTTCTGGATAACAGGACCGCATCATCTGCATACAACACAACAGGGGTTATGTGTTTGCCAACTTTGGGGGTGTCAGCATTCAGCTTTTGCAGGGATTGGTCAACGCCATTGACATAGAGTCATCCAGTTATTTGCACCAACATCTCCAGAGTACCACCCCTCTGGTTGCATCATCAGGGGGTTCATTGGTCTTTCCATTCTCACGTTGTAAGCTGCAACATTCACCAAATATCTCAGGCCAAACATGGGGAAAATACTGTTCTTTGTCACCTACAATTGTTTGCAACAGTGCTGAATGGACACTTTCAGTTAACGCTCTGGCTCTCCATGTTCATTGTCAAGGTTCTTTTCCCAGGCCCTCTCTCTCTATCACTAGTACAGTGTGGTATCTATTCTCCAACTAACAAACCATGTCAACGTACCTGCAAGGAAAAAGACATGCAAGCAGAGAATGAAAAGCAGCATTTTATGAAAGAAGAAACATAGGCCTAGTCAGGACAACTCAAAGCATTAAATCAATATTGCACATTTAATATATGTGTGTACAGTCATACGTTTTTAAATGTGACAAAGAACTACATTCAAATGCAAAGGTGAAACATTAGTACACACATTTCATGAATCCATTGTCATTTCTAATGTGGATACATATCAATAGTGTGAGGATGGTTTATTCAATCACCTAAACAATAAATGTTCATTTAATACAGTTAAGTACACATTATACATGTATTCTCTAAACCTACAGTGAATGCACTTCAATAACGATGTCAAGTGCAACACTATTGTTAGGACACGCAGAGAACAGGTGCTAAGTGCACATTTCTATTGCGTATTTGTGACGTGTAAGGTTGGGACCAAAACTTACACTGGGCCAATCCCCCTTCTGATGGCGACTCAAGCCATCACAACAAGATGGACAAATCACAATCAGGCTGTTTTCATCATCTTTCTTCTGGATTCCTCCAGAAACTTCATATCATCATAGAATTTGCTTTGTCTGCATTCTAGTTCTATATTTGTTCTCATTCTCTTCATTCCCTTCTTCATTGGTGTACATTTGTATCCCTTGTAGATTACAAACAACAACAATCCACAAAGAGCAATAATCAGTAGGGGTTTCAAGATGCTTCCAAAAATTCCACTCCTTAAGTTTCCAAACCATCTGCCTATAGAAGAAAAGCACTTCCCATTATTTCTATGCACCTGTTGCTTCTAACACATTCAAATCTCTCAAATCAGTAATGTTCTTAATGTATTTCGTCAAGTCCTTACTTTTGTGTGGAATGTAAGTACAACATTGTTGAACTTTTAACATCCATGAGTAGGACGTCTAATGCAAGTCTATTCTACAAAACCATTGATATAATCCCAACGATTTCAACATCTATAACTAAAAATCCTCCAGCTGTACTAGTGGACAACATATCAACCACAGTGGAAAGCGTTCTAATCTTATGCGAATTCAGTATCACTCCTACAGATGGTATTAGAGCCCAAAGATGTCTCCCACAATCTCACTAGCACTGGCACCTTTCTTAGTTCTCAAATGTTCTTCCCCTGTTAGGTCATCTAGCTGTGCCACATGATAGAGTTTTGGAAAAACTATGACCATGTAACATGTTCTATACCATCTCTTGGGTAACTATAGTTGAGGACTGTTTCACTTGCCAATTAATGTAATCATTCATTTGTTTACTCGCTCTTCTGCATATAAGCGTCTACCAGTATTAGTACTAGGCTCCATGATTTTTCTGAGGTCAGACCATTTAGGTGGAAGATAGCAATACAGTCCTCTCGATCATTTCCACCTATGCAGGCAGCAAGCAAAAGTTCAAATATCTTTTCAGTAATATATGTACAAAGGATCTTTGTGAGACTTCTTTATCCCTACTCCGTGTTCTTCTAAATGACAACCTTACGCTTCTGCAGCAGGCTCGGGCCTTGGTACTCTTCTTAGTAGTTTGAGCAAAATCTTTTAAGTTCTCTCTAAGAAATTCTCAGTTCAAACTCACTAACGATCACATCCAGGAGAATCTGACTCAGTCTGTTTAGTGGCAATGCAATTTCAAAACTCAGTTCAGCCACAATGTTCAATTCAAGGAGGCTCAATTGAATGTGGATTGTTATAGCAAAATGTCCAAAATACTCTCTTCCAACCATTGACAGTCAATTATGTCCATTCGGGTGAGGAGTACTTCCGACAGGGTACTCTAGCTCTCTTTGATCTCCTTACTGCTGGCCCTTCCATATCACTGTTACTTAGATCAGATCCTTCCGTCTCTTCTGGGATAGTGTATGGCACACGCACTTCAGACAAACTGCATCTCTCTCTCCTGTCTCCTTGGCCACCGGTCTCCAGGCACAACTCGTGTTCCAGCTGCACTAGACCCTTCGCCAGGGTCTCAATCTGGGGCAGTCAACACTACAGACTTATACCCTTCTGTACCAACTTCAGCTGTTGACTCTCTCAGACCCCCTCGGGCCGAACAAGTGCTGTCCCAGCATCTTGCCGACCCCCAACAGCTTGACTAACCTACTCCCTTTGTCTCACTGTAACTAGCAATGCTTCAGGAACAGGTGCTGTTATATGATCAAAGGAATAAAGGAACTCTGCGAGTATGGGCAGCATGCACCTAGCTGGGGAGACCTCCGGACTTCACAGCTGTTGTAGTGACCATGATAACCTGGTAAGGGCCTCTCCACTGAGGTTTCAAGCATGACTTGCGCACATGCTTCTTCACCATAGCCCAGTTGCTGGGACTGAGGTCATGGCAGTGCTCCTGTTGAGCGGGGGCTGTAGCCTCTCCACCCTGATGAGACAAAGAACACACCACATCAGCCAGTTCTTTGCAGTAATCAGGAATCTTGTCATCTGTAAAGTTCACAAGTGCATACGCAGGCACGGCTGGCAGTCTCATGGCTCTGCCTATGATTATTTCATGGGGAGACAATCCTGTTCTCTTATCCGGAGTTCTGCGCATGCTCATCAACATAAGATGGAAAGCATCAGGCCATTACAGAGACAGCCGCACACAATTTAGCCAATCTGGATTTCAAAGTCCCATTGACCTGTTCCACAATTCCGGAAGCCTCCAGTTTATAACTATAATATAGCCTCTGATCGACTTGTAATGCTGCGCACAACATCTTAAGGACCTTATTATTAAAATGAGTTCATCAGTCTGATTCCATTGATGTTGGGAATCCGAAACAAGGTATTAACTCCCTCAACAGCAACTTAGCCACTGTGAGACTATAATTTCTCCTGGTTGGGTAAGCTTCAACCCCACGCCAGAAGATGCATAATTATAGTGGGACATATCTCAGCCCATTACAGACAGGCATCTAAATAAAGTCCAGTTGCATCCTGTTGAAGGGACACCTGATCTCCCTATGTGACTCAGTGTTACTGCCTAACTTCTGCTGACATTTTGCTGCTGACACACAACACATCTGTGACACAGCCCTTCAGCCTTCAGTCTGAACCTGGGGTTAAACCAGGTTTGCCTAAACAAATGCACCATGACATCTCTACCTACATGTGCAGGTCCGTGATAATGTCTTGCTATTGGAGGTAACAAGCTATCTGGTAACACAGGTCTTCCATCTCCTAAAACCCAAATGTTGTCCTCATCTCATTTGACACAACCAGCTCTAATCCAGCCTTGCTGTTCTGCTTCTGACACTTCCTCCTGTAACCTCTTAACTTCAGCTCAGGTATCAACTGTGGTTAACAACAGATTGCAATTTGTCTCATCTGCTCTTTCATTTTGGTATTCCCCATTGAAGGTACAAGCATTCAGGGCACAATATCTGGCAGTCTCGTCCGCATACCTGTTGCCCACTGTGACATAGTCATTTCCATTGTGATGTGCCATGGACTTCACAACCCCAATCTGGGCAGGTAGCTCAACAATTTGTTGAATGCTTTCAACAAATTATGTACACTTTCTCCATTGTTGATAGGTGACCCCAAAGAGGTCATAAATACGCATTGTGACCATAACTGTCCAAAGTCATGAACAACACCAAAGCCATACTGACTATTAGGGAAAATGGTCACTCTCAGCTGGTCTGAAACACAGCATGCTCTGGTAAGAGTAATCAACTTATCCACTTTTGCAGAAAATACTCCTTGAAGCCAGGAGGCTTGGACCATATCTGAGACAGTCCAGACTGCATAGGCAGCTCTCAGGTTTCCTTCATGGTCTAGTAAGCAGGAGCCATCAACAAACATCACGTAATCTGATTCAGGTAGTGACACATCTTTTATGTCAGGTCTCAGCTTGGTGCATAGTTCAGTAACATCAAGACAGTCATGCTCAACTTCTCTTTCCCCAACATCACTCCCAGGTACAGGCAAGAGTGTTGCGGGATTAAGAGTAGTACATCTCCTAAGGGTAATGTTTTCCTCGGCAAGTATTACCTTTTCATACTTTGTAAGACAGCTACTGGTAAGATACTGGGTTCTGGTGTGAGTTAACAGTACCTCTACAGAATGGGGACAAAAACAGTTAGAGAATGACGCATAACAATGCTCCCACACTGCTTGATGCTGACACCTGTGAAAGCCACAGCTTTGCGACAATTTCATATCTGTGAGCCAATCCAGACAATCTTTCATGAACCTATCCTGCACGTCTAGTAATGTCTTTACACATGAACAATAGCTCATCATTCCGATAGGCATTTAACTGGGACATAATAAGATTTCCAAGTATCATTTCTTCTAATTCTAGTTTCAATCTAGCCACATTTATTGTCTTTTCCCTCTCTGGGGTTTGAATAGTCCTTCCACTTGTTCCGGGAGTTCCACTTCCAGTTGGGGTGTCTATACCTTTGAACCAGTCATCGTATTCTCGGGTATTAAGATCAGGTTGTTCTGTCGTGGTATTAAAAATTATCTCTCCACTAAGGAAACCACTATTGGCATTAGGTGGTGAGTTCAAAAGAGACATGTCACATTTTGGCAAACCCATAGGTATATCTGTAAAGAAAAAGCAATTTCTGTCCTGGGGGTACTGTAATTAAAATTTAGAAGCCCATTCGTTTTGGGCATGAAACATGGTGGCGATCTTTGGATGAATCTTCTAGCTGGGTCTAACCCTGTCTGATTTAATGTAGGGTCGGCACTTGCAGCATATGGGGTATTCCCTTGTGTCGGAACCAAAGAAACTTGAGGAATTGGACTCGTTGTCAAGTCCACAGGATTATTAGCTATAGTACTCATTCCAGTAGGGACAGTCAAAGTATGTGTAGTATTTCCTGCCAATCCAGGTTTATACAAGGGAACTGCAAGACCAAGCAACAAGTCGCAGACCCTAATCACAAAACAGGAGATACGCTGGACACTACCTTCTCGTCCATCAACAGAATCAGATACAGCCACGCCTCAGAACTCACCCGATCAGACCACTCCATCGTACACTTCACCATCGCTGGACACACCCCTGCCCCCCCCCAAAGAAAAAAACACCCCCTTCCCATCTGGTCCAAGGTCTCCCAGCAGTAATGGACCGATGCCCTGAGCACCACATAGCCCAAAGACACTACCAACTTAAACCCAGCTGTTCACAGCTTCAACAACTGGATCACCAATGCAGCAGACCAAGTTGCCCCCACCAAACCTGCCAAAACACGCAGACCCTCCAAACAAATCAGCTGGTACACCCCAGAACTAAGGACATCAAAACGCAGATGAAAACAGCTGGAAAGAATATGGCGCACAAGCAAGAACCAGGCAGACAGAGCCTTCTTCAAAGTAGCACTCAACAAGTGTCACCGACAGATCAAAGCTGCAAAAAAAGAGGTCCTCACCCGCAGAATCGACCCCAACTCAAACCGAGCCAAGGAACTCTTCACCATCGTCAGCAAATTCTCCTGCCCATCAGCTACCGAAAATGCCATTCCAGCATCACAGGACCTCGGCGACGCCCTGGCCGACCATTTCCACAATAAGATAGCAGCCATCTACAAAAACTTCAACCCCCAACCCACCAGCCCCACCGGCAAGCAGTCAACCACCACCGCCGGACACGAGATCACCGAATGGAAACAACTCAGCACATTAGACACAACCACGCTGATGAACACGATCCACTCAGGAGCACTCACCGACCCCTGACCCCACCGACTTTTCAACCTCAGAAGAGAGGAAATCAGCTGACAACTCACTACCATCCTCAACACCTCGCTCACCACATCCACCATTTCCGATGCCTGGAAATACGCCGAGGTCAGACCACTCCTCAAGCAACCCTCAGCAGACACCAGCAATTACCAGAACTACCGACCCATCTCGCTACTCCCCTTCCCCACCAAAGTCCTGGAAATGTCCATCAACCTCCAACTCACTGAGCACCTGGAAAGAAACAACCTTCTCGACCCCTCACAATCAGGCTTCAGAACCAACCACAGCACCGAGACAGCCCTGATCACCGCAACAGATGACATTTCTACCCTACTGGACAGAGGAGAATCAGCCGCCTTGGTCATGCTCCACCTCTCCACAGCCTTCGACACATCAGCATCACCTTCAACACATCGGCATCACGAACTACACCCTCAAATGGATGTAATCCTTTCTCACAGGACGCACCTAGAAAGTCAGGATCCCCCTTTCACATCACAAGCCAAACACAACATTTGTGGAGTACCTCAAGGATCATCCATCAGTCCAACCCTCTTCAACATCTACATGACACCACTCGTGAACTTCGTCAGATCACACGACATAAACATAATTTCCTACGCTGACTACACCCAGCTCGTCCTATCACTCTCAGTGGAACCCAACTCGACTAAAACCAGCTTCCAGAACTGTATGAAGAACGTCTCAGCCTAGATGAGGGACTACTGCCTCAAGCTCAACACGGACAACATGGAAGTCCTTATCTTCCACAAGCACACCACCTTATGGAATGACTCCTGGTGGCCGTCGGAACTCTATCCCACCCCCACTCCTAAACACTGAAGGAAGCGACCCACTTAGGGCCACCCGGGTCACCTCTGATAACCTCTCAGCCTTCCATACTAAATGAAGAGTCAGAGAAACAGTGGAGAATATACACCAATAATCATTTATTATATACGCTCAGAGCGGGGCTCCGTCTGCACAGTCTCGAGAGAGTACCACAGAGGGAACTGAGAAACAGTAAGCATAAGAATATATTATATGCATTGCATGGTCAACTTATAACACGCCCACAGTGAAATTTTCCCAACAGATGTGGACGAACAGCGTAAAGACAAAAAAAGGTTTCTACTCTCGTATCTTGCACAGCTCAGAACACTTTCAAGGCCGTTCCACCCTGGGCTGCGATCAAACTGGCAGACAGGTGGGAGAGGTTCTTTATCGAGGGAAAGCTACGCACTGGCACGAACAGTCCCTCGTTACAGAAACGAAACTTAGCAAGGGACATTTCTCGGAATCAAACAGGATTAGTTTCGAACAGTACATAAAATTGCGCCTGAAAAGAAAATGGCGTAGTGAATGCTAACTTATACATCGCATTAAAGTTCATCAATGAGCATAATCTAACAACACAACGGTATCATCCTTGGCAGCGAACTTTCCATTAAACATCAAGTCAGCGGCGTCTCCTCAGCCTGCTTCCACACACTCCGCATGTTCCAAAATATTTTCAAGTGGCTCCCCACCAACACCAGGAAAACGATAACAGAGGCCCTCGTCACCAGCCGACTGGACTTCGGAAACGCACTCTATGCCAGAACCACCATCGAACTCATGCACAGACTACAGATGATACAGAACGCAAAGGCCAGACTGATCCTCAACCTACCCAAGAGATCCCACATTATCCAGCACCTGAAGGACCTCCAGTGGCTCCCAGTCCAGAAGAGATGCCTTTTCAAGACCCTGGCCCATGCCTACAAGGTCCTCCATAACCAAGGACCCGCATACATGAACCACTGCCTGCACTTCCACCAGCCAAACAGTGACCTCCGCTCAGCACACCTCGCCCTCACAGAGATACCATGCATACGACGCAGCTGCACCGGAGGACGCTCCTTCTCCCACCTTGCCGCCAAAGTCTAGAATGACCTTCCTCTCCACCTCCGCACTGCATCATCGCTGACCACCTTCAGGAAGGGACTCAAGACCTGGCTGTTTGAATGAGACCAGCAGTATGGGCCTGGATACCCTCCGAGGTGACAAGCCGCACTCTACAAAAACGTGATTGATTGATTGACCAATTGTGACAGGGACAATCAGTGCATCTGGGGCATTTAGAGCAAGAGAATTTTGAGGGGCGGTCATCCCTGAACTCTCTCCCATTGAATTGGAACTTGCATCTACTGGTGCCGTAGGCACATTGAAAATCTCACCAGTATATACATTACTCACTCCTCCGGCTTGGGTCACAATGTATGGGGGTGGATAGTTCAACAATAATTCAGTTATAAAATCTTCATTTGAATCTCTATCACTGTCTGTATCATCTGCCTATTTCTTCTTTTTCTTACCCTTTTATTTACCTTTTCCTTCTTCCTCAATCTTTAATGCATGGTACAAGCTTGCTCCCTCAATCATATCAGTTCGTCATGTTTTCTGTTCTGCATCCCATTTAGCATCCGCACAAGTGGATATGGCTTTCTCGACCTCTCCTTGAAATCTCTTTCACTGCCTAAGGTGGCCTGTATTTTACTAAGCATTAAGGGATTCATATTGTGTAGGTTTAGGAGGCGGCTTCATGTCATACAATGTCCTCCTTAAATGTTCAATAATTCTCAAATTAAATGTGCCGTAACGAGGAAATGTCAAAGGACCACCCTTCTCAGTGATCTTATGCCATTATTCGACCAAAATACACGTGTGAAGACCCACGTATATTGCCATATGATGACCTGGTGTACCTTCAGGTGGTGCCTCTTCCCTCTTTCTAACAGGTATAGTTACATCTCCCTTCACTGGACTTTGTAATGCTTTAAAGAATTTCATTTTTGATCAAAATATGCAAAATTCACAAATGACTTCGTTTAAACCAGGAAATTATTTTTCACCCACAATTCTTAGTTTGGCGATCACAACCAATACCAACACGCTTCTCCATGACGTATCCAACCAATACCAGCACGGCTCTACACCAACCGACCAATACCAGTGCAGCACACTGTGACGTCAGTCTCACTCCTTGCAGCAGCTCACCCTCCTTTACAAATCTCACAAGCGTTATCTCTCAGCAATTTATGCACAAAACAAATGCAAGCAATTTCAACAACTAACCTTGTCTGCTCCGCTAGAGAAATTAAAGATTCAATCACACAAGAACAGTCCGGGGCAACACTATCCGATCTACCCTGACATCCACTTCAAATGAAACCTCGACCAGCGGGGTCTCACTCAGATTGATACAGTTCCTTCCTGTGGACTGAGATTTACTATACCAACCACACCTCACAATCATGCAAATATAAAGTCTCTCTCTCAATAATGCTGTTGACGACGTCTCACGAACAGCACCACAACACAGCAGACAACTACACCCAGTGTCTTCTACACAGATAACTTATCTATTTATCTTGAAATCATAGGCCACGTCGGATCTGATAACCCCTTCAACTTCTCTGCGTTAAGCACCACGTTCACACAATAACTTAAAACATCTCAGCAGAGCAACACACAATCATTACAAAATACCCAATCTCCATACAACGCGAGCTTGTAGTATTACAACGCACAGCCCTATTAATGCTCACACCTCTGCTGCTACAACTCGTTTCCGAACCGCTGGAACTCCATTAATCCTTCAAGTGAACCATGGGATTTAGGGGTTTAGATTGGGCTTGAGCAATTTCTAATGGGACACCCTGACTCCCTCACTTAAGTGACTAACCATCTGACGAGCTACTAAGTTGGTGCAGCACTCTGGGCCAACCCTCTTATCATTGATTATTCGGTGGACCTTTTCTTTGCTGACTGAGAGGTAAAGGGAATTAGCATTAAATCAATCAATTTCAATTAACAGTGCGACCCATTTGGTCCCACAATAAGGATCAGGAATAAGTGACTATTATTAAGAAAGTTTATTACAAGTTAGCGGTCAGGTTAAGATACACAAATCTTAGTACCATACCATAAAGATACAGAATAAGAACCGGAAAACTCAACCTCCTGAAGAAGTTTAGGAATACCAATAGAAGGCAGACAAGAAGTTCAGTTACAGCAATACAAAAGTTCAATACCAAGATTTGATGCTCAGGGAAGAGTTTCAGATTTTCTCTTCTATACATGAGTGAAGTCTGAAATCTTCGAAGTTAAGTCCAAACTAAGGAGGATGGTTCAATAACTTAACAGGATCTCAAAAATCAGGAAAATGCAGAAAAGTAGGAAAATGCAGCAAGTGCTGGAAGGTATAGGAAGATGTCAGCATTTCAGAAGCTCGGTCAAGAGTCTTCTTGGGTCAGGGGAATAAGTGTTAGCCTAGGCCACACTCAGCAAAGAATAAAAGAGAATAAGCATAGAGGTCTAAACCTCTCAACGTCAAAGGGAAATTGGCCGCAACATCAGACAGTGTGAACCCCAGTGATTTGCACCAACATCTCCAGAACCACCCCTCTGGTTGCACCATCAGGGGCTTCATTGTTCTTTCCATTCTCACATTGTAAGCTGCAACATTCACCAAATATCTCCGGCCAAAAACGGGGATGGTACTGTTCTTTGTCACCTGCAATTGTGTGCAACAGTGCTGAATGGACACTTTCAGTTAACGCTCTGGCTCTCCATGTTCATTGTCAAGGTTTTTTTCCCAGGCCCTCTCTCTCTATCACTAGTACAGTGTGATATCTATTCTCAAACTAACAAACCATGTGAAGGTACCTGCAAGGAAAAAGACATGCAAGCAGAGAATGAAAAGCAGCATTTTATGAAAGAAATAACATAGGATTAGTCAGGACAACTTAAAGCATTAAATCAATATTGCACATTTAATATATGTGTGTACATTCATACACAAATGAATAAAACTGTCAGTGTATTGGATTTACATTAAAGTTCATAAAGGTAAAATAACTTTGAGTATACGTATTTAAATGTGACAAACAACTACATTAAAATGCAAAGATGAAACATTAGTACACACATTTCATAAATCCATTGTCGTTTCTAATGTGGATGCATGTCAATAGTTTGAGGATGGTTTATTCAATCACCTAAACAATAAATGTTCATTTAATACAGTTAGGGCACACAGTATATATGTATTCTCTAATCCTACAGTGAATGTACTTCAATAATGATGTTAAGTGCAACACTTTATATTAATATTGTTAGAGCACACAGAGAACAGGTGCTAAGGGCACGTATATATCGCGTATTTGTGATTTGTAAGAGTGGAGTAAAAAATTATGCTGCTCCACTTACATTGAGTTTTTTGCCTAATTCGTGAGAGTCAGAATCTATACATGGAGCCAGCTTGCAGCTATGAATCACTAAAGTTCCATGTTTGTAAATTGGCTATGGAATTTTAAGCCTACATCGTAGAAATTGTCTTCTGCAAAGCGCCACATATGCATACATGCCAACAATTTTGAGCAGGCAAGTGGGAGATTTAAAAAAATTGTTGGGAGAATGTATTTTTCCCCTTGACTTATATTGAGCAGAGGCAATCTACTTGAATAAAGGTCTTTTGGTGTGTATGGTGACAGACAATCAGCATTTCAATTTTGGCAGTTTAATAACATAGCAAAAACAAAAACAGAGTTCTGTTTGCGCTATGTAAAACTGCCAAAAATAAAAGTTTGAGGCCTTTCACATGCTCTAATTTTCCTCTCCAAAAATTAAGGACAAAGCGACAAAACGAGACTAAGTGAAGAATATATCGCAAAACTCGCAACTTTACAACAGGAGTTAGATCTGGGAAGTACAAGAGGGCAAAACTTGGAATGGTTTGAGGAAAAAATAGACCAGGTAGTGCAGTGCCTTAGAGTCAAACTACAAAATAAGCACATAGGAGCAAAGACCCAACAAATAACCCGAGTTAGACAAGCCAAGTGGTACACCGTGGAATGCATAAAGAAGAAAAGGGAGATAAGGAGAGAAGCACGATTACTCAGAGTCACCGCCTTCACTAGCAATATCAAGTTTAGGCACATCGGTAAGAAGCTCTATAGCTTGGGCCCGTGATTTAATACCATACTTTAAAAACATAGGCCGCAAGAATAGTTTTCGCTGGGCTGGAACTGTCATACAATCAGTTTTCTTGTCTTTTAACAAAATTGTTTTCCCTGGGTGGGGGAGTACACCATTCCTGGAGGTACTGCAATACCTGATGCGTGGAGTGGAAAACGTTTAATGTGATCCTTATCAGCTATTTTCCTTATTTTAGTTTATAAAATATGTACCACGGCTCTGTGCTCAGGGATGTGATCTTTTTAAACCATATTGCTTATGTTTTGTAAGGGTATAAGCAATGGACATTGAAATGGGTCCCTTCCGGTCCCTTTAGTCATGTCTTTAACTTTTCAGACAAAAGCACTCATTAATTTCTGAATAGTGAGTGTAAAAGCGTTAACGTAACCATGTTGTTCCTGCTTACGTTTCACATGCTTTACTTAATCTTGCATTCCCTATGAGGGTCTGCTTTTGCCAGGATGTTATTACTTTTTTTTCAGGCAGCATATTGCTCTTCTCTAGTGCATAATTTGAACTGAGTCATGTCCAGGTGTTTATATCGGAGCACAAATGGGTTGTAGCTGAAGGCAGTGCGAGTTTCTCTCAGTGTAGCAGTATGGTTTTCAGTGGTGAGAGGATGTGGCACTACGGCCAGAGCTGCCGAATTTGGAACTGGGGATCCAGGTTCAGCCTTCATGACCAGTCCACCAGACCACTCTCCTGAGGGAGCACATTCCCATGCTTCTCTAGACCTGTGTCTTAGCACCAGCAGGTGGATTCTAGCAGTGGCAAGTGTGGGATAACCTTGAAGGCCTGTCCACCACAATCCATACTGAAGTATATCTCCAGTCTTGCGGGCAGTCCTACGAAACAGCGCACCCTAGAACGACAGTGATTCTGTCACTGAGGTCACAGGACCCATGAGGCCACCCCTTGGTACCTCTATTGGCCTTGTTTCAGCAGTAGTAGTGAAACTCACCAGGGATCGGCAATGCAGGAATTGCACGCACACCAAACTAAGTTCGCAAACTTCAGGGTTTCTCGTCTTCATGCACAAGTACAACATGTGCTGCCTGCTTTGGACCACTGGAATTATGCAGCAATGGAGGACAAAATGTTGCATTGTTGACTAAATTATGCAGCAAAAAAAGAGTTGGAACGTAATGCGATACATTTTCTGATACTTTATTATTTTGACATTTTTACACATGCTAACAGTCTCTGCAAAGATTTTGCCTCATTAGTACCAGTGTAACATGCAAATGCAGCAGTGAGAAAGGTGACTAGTCAACCTTTGCAAAGGGCCCTCAACTTCGTAGCAACACAAGTCACATTTTTTTAGTACATTTTGATCCATTTGAGCTACAAACAATTTTTTTGTTAAAATCGTCCGATTATGCAGCAGATGATGTATTGTGTGGCAAATATGGCAGAGCCATAATTATGTGGAAAACAATTGCAAAGTATGATATTTTGCCATTCATGTTTGAACTGCTCTTGTTGAAAAAGGGAGAAGTGCTGATGACAGAAACTGCATGGATTGGAGACAAATGGCTTGCGATTCCACTTTTAAGTGTATTTGAGACATTCTGTGATTGGAAACAAATCCCACTTTGTGAAAGTATTTTAATGTCAATAACTCATATTAAACCTTATATAAACATGTGTATCCATTGGTTGAATTAAATAGTTTAATAAACTGCAACTGGTCAGTGAAATGCCAAACAAATATTAAAAATTTGAATATTTGTCTCTTTCTGGCCACACCTCTGACTCCACCCACTGACCCAATCCTCGGGTTATTCCCGCCCTCTGATTCTCCGCCCACAATGCCCCTACATTTTCCCCCACTTCAGTCACTGCTCTGCTTCAACAGAAGTCAATGGGAGGTGGAATTCTCTCTATTAATTGGAGTGGAATTCTCTCTATTAATTGTTTTTAATCTCCCACTTTCCTCTTCTATATTGGCATGTATGGGAATACCTTTATTTATATCGCAAGGATTTTATGGTGGCCATGTTGCAATTGCTGTTTCGCCCGCCAATGAATTACAAGAAGTAATCACTGCCGCTACGGGGCTCGCCTTGGGAAGAAAAATGGTGGCCCGTGACCCGTCTACTAAAAGCAGCGGCGTAATCGGAGCTGGCTGGCGTTGAGAGCCTTAAATGATTGAAGCGGGCACCGGAACATCGCGGCAGTCAGCGGGAGCGCTCTTGAAGGCTGGAAGCCCCCGCGCTGCCGGGAGAACTTTAATGCACCCTGCCGATGCGGACCTTGCCTCGGGAAACAAAATGGCGGCCCCGCGATCCGTATTTTAAAACAAGCGGAGCGAACGGAACGCTGCTCATCCCCGCTGCCCCCCCCCCCCTTTATTGCCTGGTTGAAGATCAGGACCTACCGGTACTCTATCGCACCCAAGGAAGAACAAGCAACGAGCCAACACTAATTGCCTGACTGCGACTGCCTGACCTTGTAATGGATGGCGAGGGCTCTCGCACGGGAATCGCCTGGTCAAGTAGAAGACGCTGGTGATTAGGGAAACAGCTTTGGCTGTCAACTCATGACGGTCTGCGCTGGAGGTTCACCATTGCCGCCCGCTCCCAACGCACAGACCACGGAATAGAAGAGAGGAAGGGTCAGCAGAAATCAACCCGGATGCCTGACCTTAAGATGGCGGCCCCGTGCAGCTTCTCCCTCCGACTTCCAAACACAGAAATGTGAGTTATATGCTGTACCTCAAAGACTCTCTAATACGTGCCCCTGGAGTGCCCAGTGAGTTCCTCAAAGGCCACGCGCCCCTAACTTGCAGACCAGGGAAACGCTGAGACGAAGGCCAGAGATCGGGAAGGAGTGGATCTGTCTGAGGAGTGGTTCTGTCTGAGCAGGATCATCTGGGGTTGTTGCACCCACGCTGGCATACGCCTCCCTCTGCCTGACCCGATCATGGCGGCCTGATCCCATCACAGACTGTTACTCTCCAGTCCACGAGTCGACGTGCTGCAGCCCCTCTGCCTCCGCCTGTCCTGACCCCTTCACAGTCTGTTACCCTCATGACCACTAGTCGACGTGCTGCAGCCCCTCTGCCTCCGTAGGTTGCGGTGCTGTGCCCGCAGAGGCAAGTGAGGCCCCAAAGTCACGGTGAGTACCAGGCCCTACCACTTCACAGCTGCCCAGCAAGTAGTGGGCAGCTGCACCGGTTAGGCTAATGTTGAGTTGGGGGTCATACCTTGGCAGTTAGGAGTGAGATGCCCTCCTTCAGCCCTGACCTTCACAGCTGCGCAGCACTTAGTGCCAGCTGCAATGTTTAGACCTGGGTGGGGGGACATACCTTGGCAGCTAGGAGTGAGATGCCCTCCTTTAGCCCTGACCTTCACAGCTGCGCAGTACCCAGTGCCAGCTGCAACGTTTAGACCTGGGTTGGGGGACATACCTTGGCAGCCAGGTGTCCATTTGGGCCTCCTCCCTGGGGAGCCGAAGAATGTCCTTCCCCATCACTGCGATCCTATAGGCGACTCCCATTTCCATGCGGGTTTCCACACTGGGAGGTCCCAATCCCGGGTGGTAGGGTTTGCCCCGGTATGATCCCACACCCTCTCCACTGCTGGAGGCAAGCCAGCCTTCTATCCCACCGGTATGATGTTTTATTAGGGAGTTAGACCAGAGTCCCTGGCCCTGCATGTCTAGTAGCCTCCTGACCGCTATCTCATTGGATTATCCGCACTCGTCCTCCGGCTTACTTGCCCTCCTCTTCATATTATTCTTTTTGCTCTATCGCTACCCTAGTGACCCTCTTCTCCCTATCATGGCTTCCATTCGAATTAAGTCGGGAGTTAACTGCTTCAAAGTCATCTATCCCCCAATCTGTCCAAAGCAGCAGCAAAACGGTTCAAGCACAACACCATTGAACACTTCCCTGATTCCCTCTTTGTTGATCAATTCCATAATGGGCACCTAGGGAAGCTAAAAAATGACTTAATTTTTTTCACCCATGACATCCCTTCCTGGTCCACCAGCTTCTTCAATTTCTTCAACGTCTCCTCCTCCTCACCTATCCCGCATGGACAGCGGCTAAAAATGTCCCCCTCCTCGAGCTCGCTCACCATAACACTCTACAATAATGGCACCGTCATGATTCAAGCGACAGACTCCTGTCTCTCCCTCTTTGACCATCACTTCCATTCCCTTCGTCCAACCCACACAACTATGATTTCCCCCAACTCCTCTTTGAACTCCTCTCCTTTCTCCCTTTCTCCCCCCCAGACCCACTGATACTCCAGCAGGCCGCTATGCTGGGAGGCACAGGCCTACCCTTGGTTCCCCCCAGCCACTGCTCCCTCATCTCCCTCTCTTCCCCCTTCCCAAAATGCCCCTCCCCCTATCTTGTCTTTCCGGCCTCTGGCCTCCACCCCCCTCCCCACCCTGCACCTGCTCGATTCTCCAACATTTTCGCCGCCCCCCTAATCCCACTAAATCTTCCCTCCGCCCCCCCTCTTAACTCACCTCTCGTACAACCTGGTCTTCCGATCAACTGTCCTTACCTTCCCCCTTCCCTCCCCCTCTCGCCTCATCCCTTTCCGCTCTTCCCCGTCCCCCGTACCCTAAATTCTTCTCTTCCACCTCACATCTATCCTCAACCCCACCTTCCTCTTCCCTTGCTTCCCAACCTTGTCTCCCTCCCTGACAATTCCTTCCTCGTCTCTCCCTCTGACCTTGCAGTCCCTTTCTCCTCTTTCAGTTTCCCTCTAGTCAATTCCCCCCACTCCAACTGTTACCTGTCCCCCTACATTCGCCTTGCATAGCCTACAGTACCTATCTTGCACCATCCTCTCCTTTCTCCCCATTCCTCTGGCCCTCCTCGGACACCCCGCCCTCCCCCCTTTACAGCCCCCTTTTCTTTCGGCTCCACGCACATTCGGACCTCATCTGTCCCCCCGCCCACGCCGCCCGGGTCAGTCTCGTCTCCCCTCTTCTCCCCTTACCTCCGGCCTTCTTTTGTCCCCCCCCTACTCCTCAACTTCCTCCTCTGACGTATGCCCTCTTCTCTTCCCCTCTGTTCAACTCCAGTAAAAATATTTCTCTTCCCATCACTGTTTCACCATCCTCTCCCTCTGTCCACCATCGTTCCTCACCTCCTTCCCTTGCTCCCCAACTCCCCACCCATCACCCCACCCCTCCCCTCCCTCCCTCACCCTCTGCACTCCCTCCCTTATCCCATTCCATCACCCCGCCCCGTCCTCCCTCACCCTCTGCACTCCCTATCATATCCTGCTCCTCCAGCCCGCCCTGTCCTCCCTTACCTTCTGCACCACCGCCCTCAACTCGTTCCCCCACCCCTCCCTGTCCTCCCTCACCCTCTGCACTCCCTCCTCTATCCATCGAGCCACCAATCACTCCGTGCTCAGCTCTCCTCTCTCTGGAAAATAAACTTGATTCTCTTATCTATTCCATCTCCCAGCTTGTAGCGTCCATCTCACGTTTAAGCGCCAAGTTGTCCCCTGTCCCTAACACCCTCCCGAGGAGCTCCTTGCTCCCGCGCCCCAATAAAACCAACCACAGTCTGCCCTCTGCAGACATCACCAATTCACGGAGCCAGCCTCAAGACCACCAACGTCACTCCCCCTCCGCCTTCCTCTCCTAAGAATTTTACGCAGTTTCCTATTCAGATCATCTCCTCTGTCAGACCTCACCAACCTCCCTCTTGCCGGGCTCCCTCATTCAAGAATCTTATCCCTATCTCCCTGAACAACCCTAACACCCCCATCACCAAAACATCTGCGTCAGAACTGCACTGCTTGCTCCACAACTGCAGATCTGCAATCAAACACAAAGTGGAAGTCTCTGACACTATCACACACCAAAATCTTGACATGTTCTTCCTCACTGAGACCTGGTTTAATGACTCCTCTCATACTTTATTTGATCTGTTGGTACCCACTGACTATTCTATCCTCAGAAATGACAGGGCAGACAAAATTGGAGGAGGTGTCGCTATCATCTTCAGAAACTCCCTTCAAATTAAAGCGTTTCCAACCACCCTCTTCCGTACATTCGAATGCCTTTCCCTAGAACTTCAAATACATCACGGCTCACCCTTTAGATTCCATGCCATCTACCACCCGCCTGGTTACTGCTCTTCCTTTGTGGAGGAACTGACTGACTTCATCAGTGACCAATTCTCTCAAAGTGACAGACAGATCTTCCTGGGTGACTTTAATCTCCACTGGGGCTCCTTGGAAGACTCGGCTGCCAACAAGCTTGCCTCCTTTCTCTCAGCCAATGATCTCCTCCAACATTGCTCGGAAACCACACATTCTAAGGGCTCTATTCTGGACCTTGTCATATCCAAAGCAGACCTGCTGACCACTGCTCCCCCGATCCATGTAGACTGGTCTGACCACCTCCTCATTCCCTTCCGTTTTCACCTATCGCACGTTATAACTCTCGGCCAACCTAAAAGAGATACTACCTGGTTCCGTAACGCGAAGAACATTGATCTTGACACTTTTTGTGATTCCGCTATGCGGGCACTTCCTAGACTAGACCCTAGCGTGGATGTCAACGTTCTCACTTCTCAGTGCCTCTCAGTACTAGCAGTCGAAATCGACATTGTTGCTCCTCTCCAAAGCAAAAGGAAAAGACCCACCCCCTCAGCACCTTGGTTCAATAAAGCGCTCTACGATGAAAGGAAAAACCTTAGACTCCTGGAGAAGCATTGGAGAAAATCTCCTTCCACCTCCAATCTCTCTCTTTTACGCTCAGCAAGATCCAAATATCACAACCACATCTTCCTTGAAAAAGCATCACATTTCAGATCCCTCCTTGACTCAGCCAAAAACAGACCCAAAAAGCTTTTCGACCTCTTCAAAAACCCAACCTGTTCTCCCCCAACCATTAAGCCTGAGGATTCCTCAAAGAAAGCAGCAGATTTCGCTATATTCTTCGATGAAAAGGTCAAAGCACTGGTGGATCAGGTCGCCCCCCCCCCCCATGGAGGAGCGGAAATCCTTAGTCACCTGGCAGAACTTTGACATCATCTCGGAAGATGACCTCCTCAAATGCATCCGCGAAACTAAACCCTCCAACCATTCCTCCGACCCCATCCCTAGCGACATCTCCATCGACTTCTACACCTATACTCTCTCTTACTGGACCAGGCTAGTCAATCTCTTCCTCAGTCAAGGCTCCCTCCCGGTTGCCCTCAAATCAGGTCAGGTCACCCCTCTCCTAAAAAAACCCGCCGCCGACGCGAACGACCTCAACAACTTCCGCCCTATCACCAACCTCCCTTTTCTTTCGAAAATCACAGAAAAATGTGTTGCAAAACAACTTTCCTCACATATTATGGACAATAACCTCCTCGACGTCTTCCAGTCGGGCTTCATCCAAAATTGCAGCACTGAAACAGCCCTGCTGCAAGTGATTGACGATGCGCTGCATATACTTGACTCTGGGGAATCATGTCTTCTGATTCTTCTAGACCTCTCTGCAGCCTTTGACACGGTTAATCATAGCACCCTCCTTAACACTCTTCAACAGAGAATGGGACTGGATGGCACAGTGCTCAAATGGTTTGCCTCTTTCCTCTCGGACAGATCCCAAAGGATCAAGATAGGGAACAGTCTTTCATCTCCTGTGGCCGTAGGTCAAGGCATCCCTCAAGGTTCTATCCTGGCACCCACCTTGTTTAATCTCTACCTGGAACCTTTAGGGAACCTCCTAAGCAAATCTGGGATCCTTTACCATCTGTATGCGGACGACACGCAAATGTACCTTAAGGTGTCCTCCGCACACGATCTCTCCTTACTCAATTCTACCCTCAACTCTATTCACAACTGGATGTCAGCCCACCAACTCATTCTGAATCCCGCCAAAACTGAATTCCTCCTCCTCTCTACCTCTCTCTCACCTCCTCCTGTTCAATCTTGGATGGATCAGCTGAACCTACTCAACAACAAACCCATCATTGTCGACAGCGCTAAATCCCTAGGTGTCATTCTTGACAAAAGACTCAACCTAATCTCCCACATCAACTCTATTGCTAAGAACGCACGGTACCAGCTGCGCCTTCTATGGGGGATCCGTCGGTTCTTCCCGGAGAATGACTTAAAAACCTTGGTACAATCTCTGGTTCTCTCAAGACTGGATTATTGCAATTCTCTTCTGACTGGCCTACCCAAATCCCACCTCTCCCCTCTCAAATCCATCCTCCATTCAGCAGCACGCTTCATTTCAGGATCTAAACGAAGCGACCACATCACTCCTATCCTGTCCTCTCTTCGATGGCTTCCGATCGAGGCAAGATCTATTTACAAAACTGCCTGCATCACACACAAAGCCTTACACACGTCCTCCCCTCGTTACCTGGCGAATAAATTGAAATTGTCCGGTGGCTCTCGCCCTTCTCGCAATGCGGAAAAGCTTCTGCTTGAGCCCCCGTCTTCAAAAGGGAAAGATCGATGGCTCAATCCTTCTCGGGCAATGCAGTGAGAATCTGGAACTCGCTTCCCCCACTGCTCAGTGCCACCTCCTCTACCCGGATCTTCAAAGCTGACCTCAAGTCTCTTCTCTTCCAAAGACACTTCCAGAACTAATACTTTCGTTCTCAGACCCCTCTAGGAAGTTCGCTCGTCAGTGTAAAGTTGTACTTGTGTCTGTTCATTCCTTATTTTGTGTGTTGTGTTGGTTTTTATGTGCGTGTTCCCCTCATTATAAGTCCCCTGTGAAGTCACGCCCTCTCTACTACCTCAAGGAAGCTTTTCCACTATAGGAAATTCTGTATTCCAAGCCTATAGAAGTGCCTTCCCAGTGTGTTATGAGTGACTGCCACTTATTACAGTATTATACCTCTATTTATATTTTGTACCCCATGTCTCATGCACACCTGTCACTTTGTCCTCTTGGAACTTATTTCTCTTTTTGTATTTGGTTTGTTTGTTTTTTGCACAATTGTCACTTTTCCTCATGCAATGTAACGCTTGCCTTTGTATTATGCTCATTTGTATCCTTCTCCTTATGTAATGTTGCTGTTTCTGTTGTGAAGCGCTCTGATACCCTCGGGTAAAGTCCGCGCTATATAAAAACGCATAAATAAATAAATAAATAAATAAATAAATAAATAAATAAGAAGCTTAGTGGTCAATTAAGCCTTCAGCCTAACAATTTTTAACGGCATCGTGATATTATGGATTCAAATGCGGCTTTAATAATAGGGCCTACCTCTTTCTAAAAAAGTATATTGAAAATTTTTGATTATAATTTTTCAGTTGACATCCTCACAGTATGGCGGACCCGACTCCTTTTTAAGATGGCCGGCACAATTGCGTAAAGAGTCGATGCAAGGAGAGCTCGACTTTCCAGCATAGATACGCGCCAATAGCAACGACCATTAGACAGAGTTTGAAAGAGCGGCAGAAAGTACCATAGAGACTTGGTTACTAAGACAACGTGGCAAACAAGGGACAGGGCTGACTGTGGGCGCTAATCTGCGAGCGGATCTCAAGCTTTCTGTCTGCAAGTGCTTCTGTTGTGAAGAGGGTCTTCGGGCCATTGTCACTGTGCAACCATGATGGTGAGTAGCAACGAGCGCCCTCCGAGCGCTCGGGTGCTATATTCTAGGTGCGAGTGAAGCGGCAGCTCGTATTTTGCAGTATTTACCCGCCAGGCTTCATATTACACGTTTTCAATACATTTGTAGGAAATTTAGAGGATCTTTGTTAGTTGAAGGTCGATTGGTACACGAGTGGACTTTAATTTCTCAAGAGGAGGGTAATAACTTGCCAATCTGCTGGACAGTTAGCACCAGTCAAGCAGAGCGGCAGTGTGAGAATCAGTGTGACATTGGTCTCTAAAGAGGAAGTTAAGGTAGGCAGCCTTCCAGCCAACTTAACACGTAACGAAAGACGCATCCTCGGGACCAGGTTGTGAGGTAGATTTTTGTAGTATGCTCATCTCTGAAAACTCTAATGTTTGTCCAGTGGCAAGGGCTGTTTTTCCCCCCATTTAAATGCTTAGAAATGCTATGGAAAAACATGCAGTGTGCATTAAACAACGGTTTTTGCACGTATAAAAATATTTCTGAAGAAATATGATCGACCCTAGGCAATCCAGGTGCATTATTTCTTCACAGATGCCCATCATGTTTGTGCAAATAATAAGAAAACGTGACTCCAAATGAAACGCTGACTTGATTTAACAGAGGGTATTACCTGGTTAAAATATATTATTGTACCTGTCAAGCAATGTTGTCTTAGCTTTAAACTCTGAGAACATAGCATAACATGTTCTGTTAGGAAAAAATCAAAGAACTCCATATGATAGCCCTTATACTGGCTCAAGACTAGTGGAATCCGTTAAACAAATGCTTTGAAATATTAAAATTGCAACGACACAGTGATGTTACACTGAAGTTCATTCAATTGTATTCTGTTAAGCTTGTAAAACATTTAAAATTAATCATGTTTGTTCATTGAGTTTGACTGCTTAGTATATTTCTATTCTTTCATGCCCATTAACTTTCTTCGAATCCACTGCAAACACGCTGTACAGCTGTGTTCTACTCCTGACACCTGCTCAACTAGAATACAACTCTGACAAACCCTACATTTCCGTCCCAAGCAGAACAAACAAAGGCATTAGATTAGTGTCTCCCATGACGTGGGGATGCTGTAAGACAAATAGTGGGGTAAACCAGATCAGATCGTCTACTCACAAGGCTGGAAACAAACTGTGGTAGAATTTCCAGCTCTCCTAGTGGGATAAAGTGTCTTCACCATGTGACATTGGCAATTCCGTGTAGCACACAGTCGATTATGTGAATTGGTTGGTGTGAATAAAGACTTCGACCCTCCAAATGAGTTTAACTTGTGAACTATGACTACCTAGTAGTATGGGCGTAATAGGAAGATCTTGGATCTGTCTATGCAGTAGGGCCTAGCACTAAGAATTTATTGCACAGCTGGTATACTCATTGACTCTTGCCTGAGTGCAGGAAGCTTCTTCATTGGGTCGGTGGAACAAAACATCCAATGTAAAAAGTACAGCTGGAAAATTGGAACGGAATAAAAGCACGTAGGCTCATATTTTGGTGAATGCCCCTCCTTTGTATTTTCTTGAATGAGCAAGTAATACAGGTGATGTGTTGGTAGTTGTAATTGCAGTTATCATGTTTTATTTTCATTCACGCCTAGTCACCAAAAAGGCAAAGGATTGGAAACTTAGACCTGCACCTGAAAGTACTTCAGTCCTTTTTGTCTATCTCGTGCATAATGCTAGATGGCATAGAAGCGTAACGTAGCATGAAGTGTAAATGCATCATGTGGGGAAAACATTTTTCCCTATAGAGATAGTTATCCCACCTACTCCTCAAGCAAAGCTGGAGGTGATCCATTCTCATCACTATGCTTCAATTTCTGGCAGACTTATAAAAAGTGACTTCGGACTTAAACATATGTTTTCTGCTGAAAATACCTTTGTTAATAGGGCCCATAGCTCCATCTGATCTGTAAGGAAAAGACTAAGATTCAGACTAAACTGACTGGATATCCAGAAGAAACAATATCGAAATCTAATTTGTAGTGAGGATCGAACTTTTATTTGGCTAATCTAAAAATGATTACTCATGCATTTTCCAACTCACCATCCTAGCGTCCTAAGGACAGATGGTGTAGGCCCTATTCTGTGGTAACAGCAATATAAATGGCCATGAGATACTAACTTTTGTATGGGACCCAGCAGCAGAGCTCAGTGGAGAGATGGGCTTCACCCCAGGAGCCTCTGTGACTGTAGTCAAGGCTGATGAATTTTAAGATGATCATAGCATTGATGGCACCACCAACAACCACAGTGGGCACTTGCAGGCAGAAATCTCCACACTGCTTTACTAAGGGACCACAGCTTTTTTCGACAGATCACCTTGCCACCAGACCTGTTGCCTCTTCCCACCCTGTAGACTGAATCATCCGAGTGTCAGGAACAAACTTGGAACATGCAACGTCAAGTTGGCATCTGTAGTTTGACGTGTGAGCCCTGGGACTTTTTGTTGCCTCCTGCTCATAATGGGAGGTAAGAGCTATGAAATGGTTAGAGTAAAATATCTGGGTGAGAGTCATGGTGGGCCATCGTTTCAGCACTTCACAATGCATAAACACCAAGGTAGGGCGCAAACAGGGGTGCATTTTAGCACGCCTGTTGTTCAGCTGCCTTAAAAAACAATATTGGCGCAGCACTAGCTCTGCTCAGGGCCAGATCATTTCCATCAACAATTTTGAATCAATGGCTACAAATCCTTCAATATGCTGATGATATTGTTATACTAGATCAGACTTGCATTGGACTGCAGAGAGCAGTAAATGAAATACATGCATATAACCTAGGTAACAAGTTGGAAGAAAATCTGAATAATTCAGAGGTCATGATTTTTGGTAAATATACAAACACATCTAAGAAATCAAAGCGCTTGGGTCCCACCTACCTATACTATGTCTCTGCATGCAATTGTCTGGGAACCTGGTTAACAGATAGATGCACACCAAAGTACCACCTGTCAGCCATAAAGCAGAGAGACGCCACTCTAGCCTTTGCGCTGTGGAGACTCCAGGTTAAATTCCAGAGTCTAGCAGGTAGCGTGATTTTAGAAGTGTCAAGAGCATCCTTATCAGCGTCCTGATTTACAACCATCAAGCGTTTCCTGAGTACTTACCTCCAACATTGAAGCAGTTGCAGTGCAATACTTTCAGGAAACGTGTTCATTTACCTCAGAGTACGCTCAGATCCCAGAAATGACTGGAATTGTCTGTAATGACAAGACCAAGCAAGTAAAGCGTATTTCCTGAAATACTGACAGCTTATTATAAATGCAAAGCAGGGCTCTCTGAGTCATGTGTTAAGGCCAATTTAAAGGATAGTAGCTACAATAACACCCCATGGTCTAAGTACGTATTTTCTGCCATCAAGCAACTTGAAGTAGGCACCATCTAGAAGAAAAATACCACAAGAACGTTTTTTTCACTCAATAAAATCACAATTGATGTGCGCAGCAATGCTGTGGATGTTTCAGAACTGGCGAAATTCCAACATGCTAATCTAGTTATTGATTCATATAAATCTATAACTGCTGAATATTATTTAAGCGAAGTAGTACACAGATCAGGCTAACGGAATATACTCCTTGTGTATTTTATGTCTACCCTATGAAAAAATTTAGGTCATCATGGCGTAACTACCCCATTACTAATCGTAGATGCAGACTGCATTATTATGAAAGTGAAACAATACAACTCAATCTTCTAAGTTATTATCTAGGTATTAAGTCTGAGGGACAACTTTTCGTTAAGCAAATGTTTATTGCTAATGGAATCACATGCATAGAAGCATTAAAATGCAGCTTGAGCACTAGGAACAGAATTGTCCAATTTTAAAATCTATTTTTCTGTTTTAACTTACAAACCTTATCAGAACATACATTTTTTGCAATTTGTATTTAAGAAAATCAGGCTGTTTTATTTGTTGAGAGATTAATAGAACTTTAATTTCCTCTTTCGTAATGATTTCAATTAATTTTATACAATAAATTTACAGGTGGGAGTAAAACCAAGGTCTTAGCAGCCCTGAGAAGATGAGGCATGGTTTGTTGCCCGAGATGTTTCGAACAGTAGAGAATCCAAAAAGCAAGCTGAGACTTTTTAGCTCTGACCGTTTGTTCCCTTACAATTACTTTAGTTACTTTACAAAGTCTTCCAATATTTTTATGTTTAGTCGGTGCAACTGATGGGGAGTCCCACTGATCACTGGACTCCAAATAGAAATGCACCAAGCACTGTCCAAATGCTGGTAAGTGTCTCTCCAAATGAAGTCGCTCACTTTAAACCAGAACGGAAGAGAGCCACTGTCCAGTGTGTATCAACTCGGAGGTGGGAAAAGTGAAATCAGCTACACTTAGGTTATGAAAGCAATTCAGGAGTCTGCATGGAAGTGTCACTACCTTTAAAAAATAGAATGACAGTGTTAGACCTCTGAATTATTTTAGAACACAGTCCAAACAAGAGCCTCCCTTGCTCTACCTGTGAAGCAACACATCAAACTAGGCCTAGAGTAACAGGTGGATAAAAAAATGAGTTAGATAATGGTCCAGAAGATGGTTATTGGAATGGCAAAGCAAATATTGGAGCATTCCAAAAATGTGATAGGTTTGTGCCAGAGATAAGTACGTAAAATCCTAGGGTAAGGGAATCCCAAATTCTGGAATGGCTTTGTGGATACAGGAAGTAGGATACTGTGTTTTTGGTATTTTATTCTTTATTCAAATGCAAGCGAACACAAGACCAGCCCACAGGGCTTTCTCAAGGCAAGATATGACAGCTTCTGTATGTTAAGGTCTAGAATTGTAACGGTGTCATCGCTAAGGTATCTGAAACATCCCGGCATGGGATGCGTGTTATGGTCTCTGCGGTCCGGTCGCGTTTGGAGCAGCAGGTGGATAAAATAATTTAGGTAATGGGCCAGAAGATGGTTAAAGAAATGACTACGCAAATATTGGAGACAGTTAGCAAATGTGAAGCTAGAGAACAAAAATATGCCTTTCATGTTCTTTTTTGGCCATTTGAAGTGGGCATGCTCTAATATTGCTTTGGGGCTGTTAAAAGGTGCTACCTAATCCTTGGATATGCGTTTGTCCCTTTAGCTACTAGTCTGGTCATTGGGGAAACGAGACACCCATATTTGAAACAGATATTCTTCCCACGTTTCCCAGCTCATGAAAAGGTCCTGTGCTTGAAAGAGGGACTGCATTTAACTGTGCTCTAGCACAGACTTTTAGAAACCGCAAATATTGTTGCCTCCTCAGTATTTGCAGTGAGGCCCTCGCAATTTAATTTTAAGAAACTCTTAACCTCACTGCTTTTTATTTATCCATAGGCCTCAAACAGCTGCACCACAATTTACAGCTGCGCGGAAAGATTGATTATGTGTGTACCTTCTTTTTCCTAGTTCTCAAAGCAAACGTTGTCTTACATGAATCCGAAAGATAGACAGGTGGCTGAGGATCGAATAAAAGACCAGCTCAGACATGAAAAAATCGAAAGTCTGGCTAAGGATGCGCGAATGGATGTGATCTTGAAAAGTGATGAGCGTGTTGAGAAGAAACGTTTTATGAGGAGGCTCCAAGAAGAAGAGCATGAGCGGCACATGGACGAAGCCCTCCTCAGGGTGAGCACTTTTTTAATGGCTTCTTGATTGACAGTGCTCTGCACAGTTTATTCATTTTGCAGAGCACTAGCTTGTGACACGCACCCACTTCATAATGCATACATCTTCATAGACATTAATTAATGCATCTTCATGATTCTGATTTGCCTATTGCAGCTTCTATTTTTCTTCTTATCTTTCTTCTTATCTTTGTAAGGTGCACGAGTGTTACTCACATACAGTACCGCAGTATTTTCTTAATAGAAATACAGTGTGTTTATGGATGCGATTGTTGATTAAACTATTTACCCGAGTAACAAAACCTTATATTCCCAGTCAAATCTACAAGGAGAATGGCCCTCTTTGTGCACAAAATGAGATTAGAGTGCACAAATTGGCTTGCACGTGCACATCTCACCCCGCACAGATATTGCGAATGCAAGGGGATATGGAAAGTGCTCATTCCATTGCAGTCATACAGCGATGTACTGGGAATCTGTGCCTGACAAATCTCCTATTTTCCTAGGCAATCCTGTTGCAGGGGAAGTTCTAATGCATATTCCAACAAGCATTTCCAATGCAATAGGTCTCGCATTTACGCGAGTTTAAGCTATTGGCATTGTAAATGACAATGCCATTTATTTATGTTTTAAAAACCAAAACATAAATAAAAGGCATTGTCATTTACAATGCCAATAGCTCAAACTCGCGTAAATGCGAGACCTATTGCATTGCAAATGCTTGTTTATATATGGTGATTTGTAACATATCTTGGGACAAATTGCCTCATGAAATCGAGGTTAACACCATGCAGATCCACCCAAGCAGTGGGTGGGTTTTTGAGGTGCCACTGGAGAAGGCGCACACGCTAATTAAACACGAATTTGTAGAATAAATGCCACTCAGCTGTCTTCATGGGGTGAATCAAATCGGGAGACAGAGTAACAAAGAGAGATTACCTGTAATTATCCCCCTGCAATGTAGACGTCTATCACCGTTCACTCACACTGTCATTGAAATAGGAACTCATCAACAAACAAGACCTAGTTTGTCTTCATAAAACAGATACGGGTGATGCTATTGCATTTGTCTTCTCGCGTTTTTGCAGAATGTATTGTATTGTATTGTAATTGCATTTATATAGCGCTTACTACCCCTGACGAGGCGTCGAAGCGCTAATGTGCTGCTGAAGCAAACAGGAGGAATATTAAAGTAAGACTTTTTTCTAGGAACGAAGAGAAAAAAACCTCTTTTCTGCTTCCGATAAGTGTACCCCATCAAGGTTATCTTTCGCTCGCAATATGAAGAGCTCGGCGCCTGCATGGCAGATAGGCCTGACATGCGAACAGAGAGAGGCCGCTGCACTTTTGTTATAAAATATTTAGACTACAGATAGCGCGGAGGTCTAAGCAGGACCCTATTAATATTCCACTGCTCGCTCGAGCAAAATCCACAGAAATACGGCATTCTGGGTTTCCGGCGACCACCTGGAAAAAAACGCCTCATTTGAGCCTCTTTCTTCATAAGAAGAGAGTTATTTATCTGCAGGTCGAAGTCAAGAGGGACGGGGTTAATGAAACGGCCTGCAAACTACCTGGGTGAATAGATATAATCGCTGCGCCGATATTATGAGCAGGCTCGGCTTCATCAAAGTATGGCGTTCCTTGTGTAGAGCAGAGAGGAGGGATAAGAGAAAGGAGACATGAGAGAGAGAAAGACGAGGAAAGGGACTAGTTAAAGTAAAAAAGAAGAAGGGGGAATGAAGGTGGTAGCAAGGAAGGTAGGTAGGCACCGCAACAGAATGATGTGAGTGAGAGGAAAGAAGAAGAGATGGAAAGAGAGATGGAGTCAGGCCCGGTTCTAGCGGGTGGGCCGGGTGAGCCAGGCCCACCCAAACATGAGCCTGGCCCACCCAAACATGAGCCTTGGCACTCGCAGTGAGGGCTTGAAGGCAGACGCGCAACGCCATTGCGCTCAAAGGGCTTCAACCCCCTGTCGGGGGAAACACACACAGTTTTTGAGATTATCGCCGCACCCGAGTACTTCACAGGTCTTTAAAAGACCATTTACATGTTAACGAGGCTTTGTTTATTTTTTCACCCCTTCATCTCCACTATGGGCATGGCGAAAGGCGACACATCCTTTCTTTGGCACTGGTAACCTTTGCTTACTGTTCTGCTGCGTGGATATTTCTTTTTCTATACAGCCAGGAGAAAAGAAGTTTGTTTATTCCGATTCCCCTTTTCTGACCCCTGCAGCTGCTTATCACATCAGGCTGTGACACAAAGTTTAAGTAATGGAGTAGGTAAGAGAATGTGTTACTATTTGTTTTTCTTTTTAAAATCTGCGCAGGCCCAGCAGGACACATACTTCGTGTGTGCTTCATTTAAACAGTTTTTATCATTATCATGGCCGATGCAGGACAACAATAAGACAATATAAAATGCCCAGATAACGCTGGTGATTAAAGATCCTGCTGGAGAGCAATCCTTTGCCTGTTAGTAGTTTTTAAATGCAGATGAACTGTATTTTATGTGGAAGCTCAGTGGGTTACTGCCTTTGTCACAGAGATCCTTGTGTTGCTTGCAGTTCAGAAGTTACAATCCTAACATAGGACAGTGACCAATGAACTGTCATCAAAGAGCTGCATGCAAACCTGAATGGTATAGTTAAAACTTCGCTTTTTTTGTTTTGTGATATAGTTAGAACTTCCTCAGTCTTTCATTATTCTAATGTTGCTAAAATGAGTATGTTTGGGCAGATATACATTTTTATCAGTAAAGCCAACCCCCAACCACTGGAGTACTCTTTAAATCCTGAGTTTGTACTTCTCCAGACCAAACCCTCTTAAAATATACTGCCCACCAGTATGGATGACATGTGATTCATACACCTTGTAATCCTCGTTGGCTTATGTGACATTTCCTGTAGACTGATTTACATACTTGTATGATTTGTTGTCTCTGTATAATGTGTGCTTGGTGTAAAGTACTGACAAACACTACACTTGTAGAAATAAAAACCTTCTTAGGGGTTCACTGATACATCTGGTCCTTAAGACCAACAAAGAAGAGATTGGCACAGAAGCTGTAATATCAAAAAAACATGTTTTATTAACCTCAGATGAGGGAGATTGCATCTTACGGTACCCGCAGGCCACTGTAGGAGGCATTCTAATGAGTGCAGAGAACAGGGTCCTTATATATGTATTTGTTACATAGTCAGCATAAAATCAAGGGGAGGTCCTAGCACATACAAGCATGCTTATTGACTAATATGGGTATACAAAATTTGCTTGCTCCACAAAGTGGGAGGGGAGACTAAACTGCTTACATGAGTAAGAATAGCCTGACAGTTCTATACTAGGAGCAGGTGCATTCTACCAGCTAGGCCTCTCTGAGCATGTGCAAGACTCTGGAAGAGGGAGAAAGCACATGGCGAGCACATGGCTAACTAAAATGGCTGCCAAGTACAAAATGGCTTTCAGCTCATGCTAACAGCGATTCCTGCAATCTTTAACAGATGATCCTTTTAGCATGAGCTAAAGACATTCCCATGATCTAGTAGAGACATAGAAAATATTTTGCACATTTTCTTCTCATAAATTCATCAATATCCTATGCTAGGTGGGCATTTACATTCTAAACATTTCATTAAGCAGGTATATACAAGGTATAAGCAGGAGTACAAAGTGAACAGAGCATTGGGTCATACAGGTAGCAAGAGAGAATAATGACTATTATCTCAAACAGAAATCTCAATATTTTCCAATCCTAAGCAGAAAGCAAATACCAAAACCATCTAGTCTAATTTTAAGTTTCAGGGCTCTGATGTATTTCAGTGACTATTTATGTCAATTTCAAAATAGCCAACAGCACATACCTAATAAAAACATTTTCAATAGACTTTCTCAGTATTTTTTATGAGGGCTAAATTATCAATTAATATACTTAAGGAAAGAGTAAAGTAACATGCTCAGATGAACTTTTCTCGTGCAGAATAAACATTACTCTTAAAAAATATTAAAGCAATCAGACATATTATTACAAAAACAATCCTGGCTCCGGGGGACCAGGAGGACCACACAGGGCCATAGGAATTAGGACAAGGAGCCGCAAAGGGCTGCTCCTCCAAAAAAAAATGGGACGACCAAAGGGGTACATTACTAACAAAAAAAAGAGTCCTTGGGAATTTCTAGAACCAACCAACCAGAGGGGAGTCTTCTCCCTGTGTCCGTTTGAGCCTCACAGGCAGGCTCTTGTTGTTCCCACGGTGGAGCTGCACAACTCGCAACTCAAGAATCACAGAGAAGGAAAAGTCTTTCTTTCAGGATAGGGCAATCACCCCCCCAGGGCAAATACCCTCAATGATCCTGTCCAGTGTCTCAGGCAGTGCACCAGTTTTCTTCACTTTAATCTAACAGGCACCAAGGGCACAGCACCTGTACCCTAAACTCAAGTCCTTCCCTAACTCCTGTATTGCACCTCTGGCGCACTGCTCTTTTGTTAGGGCCACAAATTGTACCCAGTGTGCTCGGGCATCTCTTGATCAACAAACAAAGGCGTAGACTTGCATTCACTTGGGACCAGGACTCAAAGGCCTGAAGCAACCCTTGTTTCAAAGGGGGTCACCTCAAGCAAAAGCCTCCTTGCCGTCCTTGTCGTTCTGTGACTCTCTCAGCTGGGCATCAAAAACTGGATCCACACAAAGATTTCTCCATCCTGATTTGTAACCCCGTCTTTCGCCCAAGACAGTGGCAGGGGTACACACTTCACGTCCCAGTGCTTCCGCCTTCACTGAGGTCCTAGTTGCCAGCAACGCCTGTGCTGGTTCCTTTCGTTTTGACTGTAGGCTGGACTGGTGCTGACTCCCAGGCTGGATCTGATGTCCGGGCCCCTCTGGCAATGGTTGTAAGGCAGCAAATATCTATTGGTGGACAGAACAAGAGGTCTTTAGACAAGGCACAGAAATAAACTAACAACAGAGAGGATAGTCTCAGAATACTTCCTTAGTCTCGGGGCGCCCCATACATTAGCAAGGCACCCAAGAGCCACTTCATCTATCTGAGAGTAGAAAACCCTGGACCTATTGGCAAGTATAAAAGGAACGTTTTGGTGAACTGACAAGAGTAATACATCACCCAATCCCAAACAGCCAAGGAAGTCTGTGTTCATTTACTAAATTCTGAGGAAAAGAGAAAAACAATACAGACATACTCCAAATACTTACATTGGTGTATTCCTATATTACCAATCTGAAGAACCCTCAAGAAAAAGGAAATGTTCTACACTTTTACTCATAGATTTTACATTACTTGTACAGGACTGCAGACACTTGTAAAATAATTTCTCTTACATGTTATGCTTAGGACCATGCTCTCATGTTATAGGTGCAGCAGGAAAATCTAAAACTGCTAATTTAACAGGGATTCTTATTGCAAAAAGAACTAAACTTCAACATAGTGAGTACATTTTCTCCAGCAGAACATGTTATGACAAACAAATTCCTATAAAACAATATTTTCCTTCAAAATGTTTGCTAAGGATCACATGAGCGTCTTTCCTGCATTGTACTTTTCACGATCTGGACTATGCAACATCATTTTCAAAAGGAAAAAAACCCTATCTCCAGCTCTAATAAGGGCTGTCAGCTTATTGACAGAGACTAGCTAATAAAAAACTAGCAATGCCCTTGCAAAACTGTATAGAACATGAGAATAACATAAACAATAATAGTGTTGCCACCTGAGATTTTTGAACAGAAACCGCCACTATACAGTTCTCCTTAAAGATCAAATAAGGGAACATCAATCTGTTCTACTCATTCTTTCATACAGGATGGGCAGTAACATAACATAGATTTTATCATTTTATTAATGCTAACAATTTTTAAAACAGTATTACTGAATAGCCAATGAAATGTCTCATGGCTATTTCACAGACAGCTTAGACAGACTAAAAAAAAGTAAGAAAAAGAAGAGAGAAAACATAATTTTGCCTACCCTTAATTTGTAGAGGAGCTAGCCTCCTTCCCCCATTTTGACAGTAGGAAAACCTGAAACAGGTTTTACTTCTGTCAACACTTTCAACCCCTATTTGTAGCAACTGGGCACAAACAAACTTGTAGGAGATATCTTAGAAAGTGGCTATTCTCTGATTCAAGCACATCGAGTACTGTAGAAAGCGTCAGCAACAAATGTATCAATTCCTTGAGCAATTGTACTTGATTAACATGAGGGCGCATGAATGTAAACTAAAATCCATTTCCTCCTTATCGTAGCCCCTACACAGTATTCTTTAAACTAAAACCATTATTTTGATATACATGGCAGATCAATGCTCAACTGAGGGTTGTCTTCCTTCGTTTCATATGACTGCGCAAAACGTGTGTTTGCCAAAAATAGGAAGCAAAGCTTCTCTTCCTCTCTTTGCGCTATCATCTCGTCTTTCAAAAACTTTTCGAAGGTCGAAGTGTCCCAGCAAACATTACCCTTCACCCTGCTAAGTTGCTAAATGCAGAACTCCGACCTTTGACCCGTTCAGCAGCTGCTCATTTTGTTTGTGCAAGGCTTGCCATGCGGTTTTCGTAATGCAAAGCAACTCTGGAGAATCACAGCTAAAAGGCAGTCCTGTCCGATCCGTTTGCCAGTAATTTAAAGGTAGGATAATAACGTCTGCTGGTTTCTGTATACTTATTTTCATTTGTGTACAGTGTGTTGGTGTGCTAGTAATACAGAGGTCAGCTGTTTATTCTATACTTGCATATACTTTATTGAAGCCTGAGAGCACGTTAAAACTGCCTTGAGTGGTAGAACTGCTTGTAAAATTGTGAATTTAGCTCAATTTCGACTTTGGTGGTAGGGGCACTTAAAAATGAATATCCTACAATATTTTTGCATAATAGGAACCCCCAGAGTGTTCTCTAGATAGCCCAGGAATGGGAAATCAGAAATGTATAAGATATACCCTTATAAAAATGAGTTTTGTACGGCTGGGTAAAGTGACATTTCACATTTAAGTTCCCTTCTTATTGCGGTACAGCACTGCTTAAATTCAACTTTGATACTAGGAATTCACAGTATGATGATTAGGCTTTATAAAGATGAAAAAACGAATTTAAAGCATTTATGTTTAACAATATATTTTTTTTCATATAATTAATTTTATTTATTTTTTTAATCAAAACCAACCATTTTGATGATTCCACATTTGAAAAGCAAGCTTCATTCGTAGCCTATCATATTTAAACGCATTCATTCATAACCCTAAGCACAGAAGCCTTACTTGAAACAGGAAAAGTCTGCGCCACTTTTTAAAAGGACAGTTATCATTTAACATCAGAACCACAGATGTACTTATGTAAAAAAGGCATTAAGAAAGGAAATCCCTACTTTCAATTTTGTTCTCTGTTATCCAAAATAATGAAACTGGTTTTTTGAAACTTTTAAAATAATGCAGGCCCTTATACCAGTTTTACACTGACTTAAAATTTCGCTGACTCAGCATTCCTGTCTGTGGCCGTGATCAGGAATAGCCATATGCTATTTATGCAGCTGTTGTTTGTCAGCAGGCGTCGAATTTTCACGCCTTTCTCAGGAAAAAACCCCTTTATTATTTGAAATACCCTGACAGAGTTAAATCCCCATTTGCTGTGTCAAACAGTTTCTTTTCAGTTAGTCAGTTTAAACACAGCTGTTGGAAAGCTTTTTCCTCGGGTGCTGAAAGAAAAGCATGTCACAGTCTATTTAAAAACTGAGGCATTTCAATGCAGTCAAATCTATCTTTCTATAATGTGTATTTAGTTCAGCAACGACCAAATTCACTCATATGATGTGCATGCCTTTTAATGTCTAATACAATGTATTTAAGGAAAATGCTGTAACATGTATTTTAGTCTATTGATTACAAAACACACAATTTCGTTTTTTTTTCCTCTGTATGAGGCCTATTTTAATCCTATTGAATACGAATTCTAATTTTATCTTTAGCATTGTGGCAATTTGCACACATGTACAGTGTCGTACTCTGTCAATTTAATAGTAACATGCAGCTGTTTAGCGTATGTTATATAATTCATTTCTGGATTTTTATTTAATATGTAAGTAACTAAATGACATTTTGCATAACAGAATGATGACAGCAAAAAAACATAAACAAACTCATTGAGCTCATTCAGATATTTACAGAAGGGGGGTCATATACGCAGAGCACACAACACAGCGCGCTTAAAGCTAGCCATTCTTTCACAAAGAGTACTCACACAAGTATTACCAATGTCAAACCACAAACCCCACATAGACATTTAAACACACATTTAACCCACAAATCAACACTTAGGACTGCTTACAAAGTGTACGCAAGACCAACCTATTTGTAAATACTAATTGTAAGTCATATTTACAAGAAGAGCTCTCAAAAGTAGCCCAAAAAACTGTTCCATGGTCAAGAAGCCAAAATACACCAAATTCGCCAGTTTTGGCTGGTAGAACACTCAAAAAGCGCTCTGCATATCACCACTTATGAATGTTACTAAGTGCGCAGATCCGGATCCGTTTTATGTACATATTTAGTTCCATGGGGTACTTAGTCACCAAGGAAGAAATATCTTTTTACTATACGTAAACCTATTTAGGTATCCCCTCTGAGGGGAGTCAACTAAGTACTTACTAAATCCATATCGGTACCTCCAAAACAGCAACACTTTCTGCGAAGTGTACTGGAAACAGGCATGCCAAAAATAGTGCAGAATATGCAGTATTATAATCAAAGTAGCGCTTAAGGTACTCTTCGTACGTTGCGCTGTTCAAACAATTTCAAATAGAGAAAATTCTCCTCATTACCCGCCTATATGTATTGCAATGCATATATAATTACAAAACAAATTCCAAAATTGGCCAATCATACAAACAAAGCCACAGTAAGTGTTACTAAAACTACCTTACCAATCAAAGGCATCAAACCAACAGCAAGTGCCGCAAAACGGCTCTTACCAATCAAATGGTGTCCAGGTTCCAACTGCCAAGTTCTGAGTGACCTAACGGTCGTTTTAAAATACTCACGCCAAAGAAGTTCTCAGTCGGGAGCGGCAAACACTTGGAGGATCAGATCAGGAAGACCAGAAATATACTGGGCTGGAAGACAAACAATCTCCGTGCGCAGGGTACCTCCTCAGTAGATTCCTGTCCTGTACTCCTCAGTAGATTCCTGTCTCCCTTCAAGACCACTCCCTTGGATAGCCGCTGCACCGATGAGGTCCACTATTCGGGCGCCATTTGTAGAAATAAAAACCTTCTTAGGGGTTCACTGATACATCTGGTCCTTAAGACCAACAAAGAAGAGATTGGCACAGAAGCTGTAATATCAAAAAACATGTTTTATTAACCTCAGATGAGGGAGATTGCATCTTACGGTACCCGCAGGCCACTGTAGGAGGCATTCTAATGAGTGCAGAGAACAGGGTCCTTATATATGTATTTGTTACATAGTCAGCATAAAATCAAGGGGAGGTCCTAGCACATACAAGCATGCTTATTGACTAATATGGGTATACAAAATTTGCTTGCTCCACAAAGTGGGAGGGGAGACTAAACTGCTTACATGAGTAAGAATAGCCTGACAGTTCTATACTAGGAGCAGGTGCATTCTACCAGCTAGGCCTCTCTGAGCATGTGCAAGACTCTGGAAGAGGGAGAAAGCACATGGCGAGCACATGGCTAACTAAAATGGCTGCCAAGTACAAAATGGCTTTCAGCTCATGCTAACAGCGATTCCTGCAATCTTTAACACACTGATATGAGTAGCGCTATACAACAAATTAAATGCATATGAGAGAGGGGCTACGTAAAGATGAGGGGCACTGTTGGAGGGTGGCAGTGAGGGAATACGAGGAGGAGGTCAATAGGGGGAGGGGCTATGGAGCGATGAGGGGCACTGTTGGAGGGTGGCAGTGAAGGAATCCGAGGAAGAGGTCATGGGGTGGAGGGGGGAGCTAGGGAGAGATGAGGGGCACTGGTGGAGGGTGGTAGTGAGGGAGTCTGAGGAGGAGGTCATGAGGGGGAGGGGCTACAGAGAGATGAGGGGCACTGTTGGAGGGTGGCAGTGAGGGAATCCGAGGAGGAGGTCATGAGGGGGAGGGGCTATGGGGAGATGAGGGGCACTTGTGGCGTGTGGCAGTGAGGGAATCTGAGGAGGAGGTCAATAGGGGGGGCCAGGGAGGGAGGAGGAGCACTGGTGGAAGGTGGTAGTAAAGGTATTTATGGAGAAAGAGGTTATTGGTGTGGTGCCAAAAAAGACTTTCGCATCAGTGATAAAGCCGCCCTGTCATGGCCTTTCTGTTTTTGTTTATTTAATTAGCAGTCGGGTCATAAGGGCTACTGTGGAACATACTTTAAAGTGCGTGCTAATTATAGTTACTGCTATATTGAATGTTTTAAGTTTGATGGTGATTTTACTAATGTTTTCACCGGGAAAAATGAAAGTGGAGCCCGATGGTGCCTGATATGGGGCTGGGGCCCAAGGTCAGCTGTAAGATAAGGTGCACTGGAGAGGAGTAGTGGATAATCAAGCCTGTAAGGGAGTGCGTTACAGAGTCCGGGGTCAGGTGGAGGTAGTAATGAAGAGGGATTCTCCCTGAAGGCTCGCACAGAGGGAGCCCGAGAAGTGTCACTTGCCTAATACTCCCACCTCAGAAACCTCCTCTTCCCATCAAAGGAACATTACATGGAAAAACACTTTTTGAGAGTGATAATATTTAAAAAGAGATTTGGAAAAGAGTGCGTTTTACTGGGCCTTGTAAGACTAAGAAGAGATAAAGGAGGGCCCTGAAGCAGGCCTGCCTAGACATATATGCAACAAATCGAGCCCGCAGTGGCCCACCCAAATGCACCCTTCGCCCACCCAAATAAAAATTCCTGGAGCCGGGCCTGGATGGAGTGCATAGGGGTGAAAAGAATGACTAATAGAGCAGGGCAGGCAAAAAAAGCAGAAGCAAAATAATAGATTTACCTTAAAGTGAAGAGTGCTTTATTAGACTGTCGTTTCAACGCTCCGTAAATAACGTTTTACCTACCGTTAACCCAGCTCACGGTACGCAATGACGCAGAGCGCCTAAGACGCACATGGCATATCATTTGAATACATTCTCTCCCTGTCGCGTGATTACCTAAAAAGTGTATTTTCAAGGTAGAAGGTGATTGCGTAGCAGTCAGCTGCACCTGTGTTTGCATCTCTGTAACAGCTGATGCACTTGACAGCACTGTTGGGAGAGTGACAGGAGTCTGCACCACCGCCCTACCCCCCCCCCCAGCCCTGGCTCCCTCCGTGCCCCCCACCCCCACTGGCCTCTATGTTAAGCAACTAGCTGTAAAATCTTCAAAGCACTTGGCAGAAGAAGTTCTGCGGACTCTTAGGTACTAATAAAAGGGGAAAGTGTTCTCACAGTCTTGCATATGGTCAACCTATCACATGAGATTACTTATGTAAACAAATATTTCCAACTAAACGTGGGCGCCGTGTCTAGAGCTTCACATGGCAACGAAACACACGGGCCCAATGCTTATTTAGCAAGATGTTCCAGGGACAGCAAAAGTGAGGGCTGGAATAAAAAACACAATGATAAACTTTTTCCCGTCCCTCCTTCCTTCGTAAAGTCATTATGGCATAGCTGAACCCTAAACCTGCCCGCTGCTTTTCCCAAAACACCTCAAAAGTGTAGCATGAAAACATTATTGCTACTAAACAAACAAGGCAGAAGAGACGCGGCGAGACGACCTGCGCGTGCACAATCAGCTGTCCGGGCAGGCACGGCAAAGAGGAGTCCAGGCGCGTGCACATGCCCTGTCCGGGCAGGCACGCCGAACGAAGACAGGGAGGGAACCAAACATGCTTCCCTCCCAATAGAAAGCACGGATTTGGCAAGCGCACCAGTAAGAAGCGTGGGTGGAGCTTCCACCCTCGCTTCGCAAGCTAAACCGACGACAATAGGTCTCGCCAGGAGCGAGCAGCGCATGCGCTGCGTCGCTAGGCGAGACCTAAAAAGGGAGCTCAAGAGGGAAAATAAACCAGGGCGCCCTCCACTCAATATTGTCAACATACAAAAACCTGATTACATATTACACATATAAGTCAAAGTTGTAAGGGAGAGTCACAGCATTTCTTTCTGAGTGAAACCGGGTTTGATTTCTAGTCATATACCCCCATATGTGTCTTTTTTTATAAAATCAATCAAAACAGGCCGGTAACCCACAGAACTTTGACAAGTGTACAGGTCTAAAAAGTGAGGTAAGTCAAGGAAGTGCATCACGTCAGCAACACCGGGGAAGCAGCTGGTAGGTACTCACCAGTTAGCTCACTGTGTCATCATTGGCACTTTCCTGACAAAAACGGAAACCAACTGCCAATTATATGTAGCTGAGAAAAAGCAATGTGTCAAAATGAAGTGATGTTAATCCAAAGAATAAAGACCCCTGTTACGCAAAGGAGGTCATTTGTGCTACTCCTACAAGGTTAAAATTGAGTTACGCAAACACAAAAACACTGTCTTTAATTTTGATTGTGTCCATACTAGTTTAAAACAACAGTGTCATGTTTGGACCATTTTAACCTGAACAGTCGAGATGTTTCATTGCCAATGACTATGTGGCAATTTCATCAGGGCACGGGGACCCAATTCCACCTCAAGGATGCACCAGACCTGTAGAGTTTTTATATTAAAAAATGAGATAAAAAGGAGAAAACAGCACGTGACATAGGTAGTACATGTATATCGTTATGTTCAGCCCAAGAAGCTTATGTTTTCCAGTGCTTTATGTAAGGTATATTTACCAAGTAGTTGCCAAGTGGAGTCCTACCAGCAAGCCACCGATAAAAGTCACAGATGACCAAAAAACCTCAACCGCCTTAAAGTAGATATGTGCATATTATCACATCTGATATCACGCATCGTAATCAGCTCCTCTGTTTTCAAATAGCTTTTTCCTCAATTCTATTTTCTTTTTTCAAGAATTACCTTGATCAAAAACATCGATTGAGAGCCCTTGATAAATTAAGTATAGGCTCCCATCATACTCCCAACTATTCCCCACAGTGTATGTCTATTGATAGTCCATGTGAAGTGCAGGCATCCGTCAGCACTATTTATCCAGTGGAGAAAGTCAAGGAGTTGTTCTTCAGAGCACGACCAGATACACAAGGCGTCATCTATGTATCTTTTCCATAGATGGATCTGCTGTAGAAAGGGGTTCGAAGGATAGTAAATAAAGTTGTCTTCAATTTTTCCCACATTAATGCAGGCCAAACTGGGGGCAATAGTTGTCCCCATAGAAGTCACGGAGAGCAATTTGCTGACTTCTTCCTAAGGGAGTCTGTTATTAACCAGCCCTCCTATGTACTGGATACCACTGATATTTTGACCACTTTAGAGACTATTGAGTATGATCCTCCTACTTAATCTTTGGTAACAATTGATATCGAATCTTTATACACGAGTATTCCCCAAGACACCAACCACTCTAGTGGCAGCAGCGCGGGCACTTGAGGATCGTGAATGGGTTGTATGACACCCCACCTTCCTTTGTTCTAAAGTGTATTGAGCTAGCCCTGACCAGGAATTTTTTCTGCTGTCAAGACCAGTTGTTTCGACAGGGCTCCGGGACTTCTATGGGGGTATCTTTTGCCCCCAGTTTGGCGTGCATTTATGTGGGACAATTTGAAGACAACTTTATTTACCATCCTTCGAATCCCTTTCTACAGCAGATCCATCTGTGGAAGAGATACATAGATGACGTCTTGCGTATCTTGTTAGGCTCTGAAGAAAAACGCCTTGACTTTTTCCACTGGATAAATAGTGCTGACGGATGCCTGTACTTCAGATGGACCATCACTAGACATACAGATGTATATCTTGATCTGGATATTACAGCTACAGATCAGAAACTATACTTGACAGTCCATCAAAAACCGATGGCTAAAAATTCTCTGCTACATTATAGACCTTTTCATCCGAGGGCCCTAAGGGATAATCTCCCGGGGGGCCAATTTTTCAGATACAGAAGAAATTGTACAGAGACTGAATCATTTGTAACACAGTCAGCTTCACTGGTTGAACGTCTAACTGAGTGGGCGTATTCTCCTAAAATCAAGAGAGCACGGAAGAGAGCAATGAATACTCCCTGTGCTTCTCTCCTTGAGAAGAATATCAGAACAAACAGTCCGTGTATTCTGGTGGTAACAACGTTTGATCCATTGTCAACAAAGATTAGACAAATCATTCGGAAGAATTGGCATTTGCTGGATGCGGTGCCAAATAGAATGCCACAGCCAAGATTTGCATTCAGAAGGGGTAGTAACTTAAGGGATCGACCAGTCCACTCTCGGCAGAATGATCATCATAAACAAGAAACTAATGTACCTCTGGGCCATTTTCCATGTGAGGGCTGCACAGTATTCAGCTTGACTCAGGTATTGAAAAGTGTCATTCTCGGATGAAAGAACTTGGTTCCAGAATAAATTCAGTAATTGTAATACCAACAGTGTTATCTATCGTTTGACCTGCAGCTGTGATCTCCATTACATTAGCCTAACCTCAAGAAAAATTAAGGTCAGGATCCAGGAACATATTAGCACGTTGAAATCTGGAAAATTGACTACACCCCTTGTTCGCCATTTCCACGAAATGGGACACAGTTGTAGGGATTTCAGGTGGACAGTATTGGAGAGAGTGACAGGTGCATTACATTCCACAGAAACACGTTAATTAGTAGGGAAACCCACTGGATTTTTCCGAGAAGACTGACCAAGGGGGCCTGAATGATTTGATTGAATGGCACAAGATAGGGAGATGAAGTAGTGGCACCACACCCACCTATGCCATGTATTGAAACATTCTTTACATATAGAAGGGCAGCGTAGACCCCAACACTGGGTGGTTCCAGTGGTGGCAACCTCCATATATGGGCTCATTGGGGCCTAAATAATGATAGAGGAGGACCAAAAGGACAATTCATTACCAATCTTTCCTTTGAAGGGTGCACAGTATGAGTTACTTGTGGTGATAATATGAAAGAATGAGAACATTGTATGTGCACAAAATGGCTCCAATCTTGAGGATCTGTTTACATATAATAATACAATAACAGTGCAATCCCTTGGTCTGACAATGTGTTTGTTTAATGTATTATGATTTTGCATGATCGTTGACCCTATTTTTCTTTTTCTTTTTGAAATTGAGAGTGGTGAGAAGGGTGCAACGATAGTCACTTAGAAAGATTAACTGATGATGCTTAGTTATCTCCAAGGTAGCCGTGAATGTACATGGCTAACACACACGCGCTGATAATCCCCGTATTAGAGCACCATTAAAAGATGGCACCCAAGAAAAAAGGTTATCCCTCCTGGTCGCGCTGCACTGGTGTGAGCAATTTTATGCGCCCTCGCAGCTGTTACTTCATTAGTTGAGCAAGCTGCGGAGACCTGCTGTTGAAGGGAAGACGCTGACACCGGTCTCGGCTGTGAGTTAGACTTATAAAGGGTCTTGCTATAAGTTAGGATACTGAGGCGGGACTTCTGATTAAAACTAATGTTGTTGGGCGACTAAATGGTCTGTTTGACCACATGAGGGGAATAGTTGGGAGTATCATGGCAGCCTATACTTGATTTATCAAGGGCTCCCGATCGATATTTTTAATCAGGGTAATTCTTGAAAAAAGTAAATGGAATTAAGGAAAGAGCTATTTGAAAACAGAGAGGCTGATTACGATGCGTGATATCAGATGTGATAATATGCACATATCTACTTTTAGGTGTTTGAGGTTTTTTGGTCTTCTGTGACATTTATCGGTGGCTTGCAGGTAGGACTCCACCTGGCAACTACCTAGTAAATATACCTTACATAAAGCATTGGAAAATGTAAGCTTCTTGGGCTTAACATAACGATATACATGTATATGCTGTCACTTGCTGTTTTCTCCTTTTTAATAAAAAAACTCTACAGGTCTGATGCATCCTTGATGTGGAATTGGGTCCCTGTGCCCTGATGAAATTGCCAATGAAACATGTCAGCTGTTCATGTTAAAATGGTCTAAACATCATACTATTGTTTTAATCGAGTACGGACACAATGAAAATTAAAGACAATATTTTTGTGTTTCTGTAACTCAATTTTAACCTTGTAGGAGTAGCACAATTGGCCTCCTTTGCGTAACGGGGGTCTTTAGTCTATGGATTAATATCACTTTATCGTGACATATTGCTTTTTCTCAGCTACACATAATTGGGAGTTGGTTTCCGTTTCCGTTTTTGTCAGGAAAGTGTCACTGATGAGACAGTGAGCCAACTGGTGAGTACCTCCCAGCTGCTCCCCCGGTGTTGCTTACGTGAGGCACTTCCTTGACTCACCTCACTTTTTAGACCTGTACACTTGTCAAAGTTCTGTGGGTTACCGGCCTGTTTTGATTGATTTTATTTTAAAAAAAAACACATATGGAGGTATATGACTAGGTATCAAACCCCTTTTCACCTAGAAAGAAAATAGTGTGACTCTCCCTTACAACTTTGCCTTATATGTGTAATATGTAACCAGGTTTTTGTATGTTGAAGTCCTAATGCCGCCAATGGTCAAAAATCTACATTCAGTCCATAGGAATAAAACTGTTGTAGCTCTTTCTTAAGTGCATGTGAAAATATAGTAGTCAATTTGGTGTACCCCTAGGGAAGTCCATATCATGTCATTTGTTTACAGCCGAGTCAGAATGCAACGAGAAATTGACTGTCATGACGTTTAGATCTAGAAAAGAATGCTGAACAAAAATCAGCAACAGTGTAGCAGCTTGACTTTGGTAGAATGCAATAAAGTGTAGTGGTAGGGGGTGATACAACAGCGTACCAGGGTGTTGAGACGGAATTATTAGCTTTAAGGTCTGGCAAAAAACAATATTTTTCCTTACCACTTCTTAACCTGTAGAATAGGAGTGTTGCAAATACAAGTAGTGAGTACTAAGTCGCCCTGCTGAATTAAAGCAGCAATAATAGGACAAGCTCTCTGCTCCGCTTCATGTTAGAGGAAGTGTTGTGATTTGTGGAGAAGCTTCTTCACAGGTTTTGGATACATTTTGACAGGAGCAGCAGTTAACGTCCAACATCACTAGCAAATCAGGACTCTAAAGAAGAGGACACAGCAGACATATCTTGGCAGGAAACATACATGTCAGCGGTTTACTGATTGAATACAATACTGCAGACATGCAGAGGGGAAGCAGGATGGCGGTCGCTTGAGGTGGCCGCAATGCAGCTCTCTGACCAGTCGCCAGGCTAAATGTAGTATTGGAGAAACCATGTGAAGTATTCTCTTGGAGGTCATAGCAGAGTTCTGGCGGGTGGCTACTCTATTATCAGAATTCGCTGGCAGGAGATGAAGCAATATATTGTTGCGAGAAGAATTCCTACTTGTTTGTCAGTGCTTACTATCTGCAGTGATGAGCTGTGCCGACTGCAGCCACTGTTGCGAACATGATCTGGTGATCGGAATGGGTCCAAAGTCGGCCAGAGTAGGAGCGGACAGCCAGAACGACAAACGTTCCTCCCTGACGGCAGCTGTACCCCAGGCTCTGGTGGGCTGAGGAGTAGAGCCAACAAGCACACTAGAGGGGGCTGCGCCTTCCACCAGCGATGAAAACATATTAGACCGGGGAAAAGCGGGCCTCCAGCATCTCAACTTCTGGTCGGCTCGACAGTTTTGGAACTTCTCCGTGGCTCAGCAAGGTCGTCGGGAGGTCTGAAGCAGCTGTTGGGGGTTCAAGGAAGCCTGGTGAGCAGGCAGACACCCTGGGAAACAATGGAAATTTTGCCTAAGGAATTAACAGCGTCTGAACTCCTGGAAAACATTACCGTAGGAAGCCTCTGCAAGAGGTGCAGACTTTCGAAGGCAAGGTAAAGGGTGCTACCATTTTAATATGACTTAAGGCGAATGTGGGGGGGTTCTGAAATGCCCGTACAAGAACTTCAGGGTCCTATACTAAATCCTAGTATAGGCATGAAAGTGAACCTGGGAGAGGGATTAATGAGGGATGATGGTGACTGCCGCCTCCAGCTTAAGGCTGCAAGATTCTGAGAGTGCTGTCTTGAGTAATACAGCCCCTGAAAAGGTGTATCCCTCAGGCAGATCCCATAGGCCTAGGAAAAGTTCACATAATCAAGCATGCATAGCCCGCTCTGACTCCGATACAAATGAATGCTTCTTTTCCCTGTCGGACGGGGCAGAATGGTCCGTTGATGGCTCTGAATCTTTCACTGAGTCCAGCGATAGTGACAGGGTTCCTGAGGACCTCACCTTCTTTTTCTACGGCATGGAAAGTGGTTAAAAAGACTGGATTGGCGTGCCCAAGATGGCGACCGCATAGGACTTGTTTTGCGGTCTCTCCGGCCCGCCGCTTCTTACAGCTTTGTTATCGCATCCCATCCGCCGCTACAACGGGCGGGGGACACGAATAAAGCATTGCCGATGACCTGCTACTGCCTGAAGAGCCATCAGACAGGGGTTGCAACTCTTGTGGGCGCAGAAGGAGACCGCGTGGCGGCAGGGAGCTGAGGCTTGTGGTGTGGCGGTGCAGCGCTGCGGTCTTGCCGGAAATCAGCAAACGAGCCTCCCCCTCGGCTGCGAAGACAGGTCGTTGCAATATCGCGGTGGAAGCCGCCTGGTGCTCCGGCGTTCACCGCTTCTAGCCCGGCTCCCCCAACAACAGTGGCGGATCCCGCCCGGAACGGGCCCGGCCTACCTTGCGGCCTGGTGTAGGGAGCCGTGCCGGCGGACATCGGGAGCTGAGGCGCACGTAGGCAGAGAGTCGGAGGCCCTGGAGAGTCTCACCGGTAGGGCCCAGCAATTGTCGGCTCACCCAGCACTACGAGAGCGGCCGCCTGGCGAGTCCGCAGCTACATACCGTTAGCGAGCAGCGAGGGATCGAGACGACCGCGCTGCCAGCACCCGCAGCCTCCGTGGAACGGCCTTGAAGACTGCACTGGGGCCGACGCTTCTGGCTGGGAGCAGAAGGCAGTACGATTTTGCCAGCATTCTTGGAGCGGGCTAAGAGCGCTTGCCGGGGCCTGCGGGACACCGGGTGGAGGAATTACCAGCGTGCATTGCCCCCCAACCGGCTCCCTCAACAGCGGTCGCGGTTCCCGCCCGGCGCGGGCCCGGCCTAAAGTGCGGCCTGGTGAACGGGCCGTGGAAGTGGACATCGGGAACAGCGGCACAAGCGGCACACCTGAGACGGGGTCCCCGGGGCCCTGGAGAGCTTCACTGTTAGGGCCCGGCAGCCATCTGTCCACACCACACCGCGTGAACGGCCGCCGGGTGCCCCCACAGCTACAGACCGTGAGTGAGCAGCGAGGGTCCGGGGCGATCGCGCTGCCCCCCTGCCAGCACCCACGGCCCCTGTGGCGCGGCCCAGAGGACTATCCCGGGGTAAGTGCTCCGGCCTGGCAGAGTAAAGGCGCTTGCTGGGGCTTGCGGGACACCGGGTGGAGGAGCTACTACGGCAAAGGCCCACATTTCTCCGCGCACTGAGCGGAACGGCAGGTGGCGCCCGGGGAGGTCTCCTGAGGACGCGGTAGGTGGCTTTGATGAGGGGCCTGCAGGGCTCTTGAATCCCCTAGCCCGACGGAACCGCGATCACCGGTCCCCGAAACCAGTGCCCTCCCGCTCCGAACCCCATCACTGCCGGAGAGGTGTTTGGCCATGTAAAGGGGGGACACTTGACTCGACTGCGGGAGTCCAACGGTCGGAGGTAAACACCACACGGACCTACATGGCGAATGTACGGCCCAAGAAGGATCGCTCTGTGAAGGACATGCTGAAATCTAAAGCCGCGAGTCAGGGGGCAGAGTCGACAGCGGGACCGCCAGACGTAGCGGATGCTCCGGCCACGAAGGCCTTCATGACGTCGCTCTTCTCGGTGCTCAAGGAAGATCTCCAGGAACTTAAAGACCAATTGGCGGTGGATCTCCGGGAGGTACGCCGCGATGTCTCAGAGATTGGGGACTGTGGGAACACGAGAATGGGCGCGAGGAAGAAATGGAGATGATGCAACAAGAATTAGAAGCTATTCACAAACGTACTGGTGCTCCCAGAATCTGGCGGCGGCTGGAAAAGGAACGCCTCCAGCTCCGGCGTCTAGATCTTGACCGGGCTGAACACGCGGTGGTCCGCTTGAAGCACAAATACTTTGTTGGCTCTAATAAGGGCGGCCGCATGCTGGCTCACTGCCTGGGCAGCCAGCAAGAAGCGCACTCTATCAAAACGCTTCGGGGTGAGGGTGGACAGCCGATAACGGACGATGCTGGTATAGTGTCGGCCTTCCGATTGTTCTACCAAACCCTCTACGCTGCGGATCCTTCCATGCTGCCCGATCCTAGTGAATACCTGAGAGGCGCGGCGGTGACCCCTTTGCCAGAAGGTGAAGCCGAAGCCCTAGAAGCTCCTATCCGCATTGATGAAGTGATCTCTGCCATCGCCCGGCTGAAAGCCCTGAAGGCCCCGGGGCCAGATGGTTTCAGTGCTCTCTTCTACAAAACCTATTGCGTAGAACTCTCCCCGCTTCTCACCCGTCTGTTTAATTCCTACGCTGATACCGGGTCCCTTACAGCCTCCATGCTACAGGCCTCTATCTAGGTCATCCCCAAACCGGGGAAGGATCCAGAACTTTTGCACCCCACGATGCTCACCCACGATGCTCACCCACGCACACAAGGCCCTCCACGGCAACGGACCAGCATACCTGAACAGCCGACTCAAATTCCACGCACCCCAAAGGACCCTACGATCAGCCCAGCTCTCCTACGCCGTGGTCCCCCGCACCAGAAAGACCAGATCGGGAGGCCGCTCCTTCTCCTTCCGCTCCACCTCAGACAGACAACATCGCTCCCCATCTTCGCAAGAAACCTCAAAACCTGGCTTTTCGACAGACCCCCTCCTTGATGGATGGAACCTGCACCCGCCCCCACACCCCTAGCGCCTTGAGCCCCTTACGGGTGAGTAGTCGCGCTTTAACAAACCCCTGATTGATTGATTGCAGTTCTTATCGGCCGATTTCCCTGTTGAATATAGACGCGAAGCTGTTCTCAAGCATTTTGACGCACAGGCTGAACTCCCGAATGCCGGGTTTGGTCGATCCGGACCAATCGGGCTTCATCCCCGGAAGACAATGTGGGGACAATACCAAACGTATCTGCCATTTAATTGATAAAGTACAGCGGTCCAAAGAGGAAGCCCTCCTGCTAGCGGTTGACGCGGAAAAGGCTTTCGACCGTGTACATTGGCCGGATTTATTCGCTACTCTCGAGCGTTTTGGGCTGAGGCCCCGATTTCGACAATGGGTAGCAAGCATCTATAGCGCCCCGCAGGCGGCTGTCCGAGTCAATGGCCTCCTCTCTGATAACTTCGCAGTGGGGCGAGGGACGAGACAGGGCTGTACCCTCTCCCCTCTGCTGTTCGCCCTTTATATGGAGCCCTTGGCTCAACGGCTCCGAGACAACCCTTCGGCACAAGGTATCCCATTCGGGTTAGACCGTCACCTCATCAGCCTCTATGCGGATGACGTCATTTTCTCGGTAGCGCACCCCTTGACCTCCCTACCGGCTATTGTGGAAGACCTGCAGACTTTTAGCCAAATTTCCGGCTTGAAGATTAACATGCAAAAGTCTCAGGTACTTAACCTTACTGCGTGCCAGCCAATGGTTGACGCCCTACGGACTCGCTTCGCCTTTGATTGGGTGGCGGATGGTATCACATATCTTGGATTAACCCTCCACAGAAGCCTTGCTAAAACGGCGGAGGTGAACTACTCTACCCTAATATCTCGGATTCGCGCAGACCTGACCCGCTGGCGGCGCCTCCCCCTGACTTGGTTTGGAAGGTTGTCCGCCGTTAAAATGAATGTACTGCCACTGGCCCTGTACCTGTTCCAAACACTACCACTAGAGCCCCCGCCACATGCATTGCGCCAAATTCAGACGGCGATCGAGCGTTTCGTCTGGGGCCCGATCTCGCCTCGATTGCAGAGAACTCTGCTTCAGCGACCCAAGAAGGAGGGGGGTCTTGCCTTCCCTAACATTACTCGCTACTTCCAAGCTACACTCTTAAGATATCTGGTAGAATGGAATCGTCCCATGACAGAGAAATACTGGGTCTTCATGGACCAGACGGTGGCGGGCCACCATATATGGCGGGACGCCTGGCTGCTGAAGTCGACACGCGCCTGGGGACTCTATTCCTCGCCGGTCACGCGCCCCACAATGCTCACATGGGACAGGGTTTCTCTGAGGGCCAACTTAACCACATTCCCCTCACCCCTGACCCCGCTCTTCTCAAACCCTGCCTTCCCACCTGGAATGGACAATAAGCTTGCAGCGCGCGGGTTAGAAGGGGGTTGTAAGCGCCTAGAGCACCTGTTTGATCTTCAAGGTCTTATCCCCTTTAAGGAACTGCAATTAGACTATACTCTCCCCACCACCGACCTTTTTCTACACTCCCAAATGACGCACTGGATCTCTGGGGCTGAGACGCGCTCCCTAGCTCTCCGACCGATGAGGCCGTTTGAGAAGTGGCTAATTAGCAAAAAAGACGATCAAAGTCTCATCTCTGAAATATACTCCTTTCTCATGAGGGCCATCCCGAAAGCTCGCACAGCGGGGCAGAAACGCTGGGAGGCGGAATTGGGGCGCACATTGTCTGACAAGGAGTAGGAGGATGTTTTCTATAGGTCTCACCACACCACATATTCCATGGGCCCTGCTGAAACGGCTTTTAAGATTACGTCATATTGGTATTACACCCCCGCTCGATTAGCTACGTGGCAATCCCACTGTGACGGTCTTTGCTGACGGGGTTGCGGAAGCCCCGGAACACTAATCCATTTACTATGGCACTGCCCAAAGCTTACTCTGTACTGGGAGAGGATCTTGGATGATATTGATAAGGCTTTCAACACCTCCATTCCCAGGCTCCCAGCTTACACTCTATTAGGCTTACCCAATGCACTAACCTTTCCCCTGAAATCCACTAGAGGGAGGCAGATGGCGCTTGCGTTGAATGCTGCACACCGGGTAATATTGGCACAGTGGAAATCTGACAAGGTCCCGGATCACGTACAGTGGCTGCATCAACTCTGGAGTCTCTTAGGGATGGAGAAACTCTCAATGGCAGCCGTGGGGAAGAGCAAAGACTATGCCAAGACCTGGGCCCCCTTCATAACTATCCTCTCCTCTGAATTCCGAGAACTGTCCTGCCCTCACTATCTCCACATCTTGAAGTTAATCCCGAGGACACACCTACCGCCCAGTGAGGCCGCTTGTCATCGGACCTCCATATCTCCATGGCATAGTGGAGTCACACGACATACAGGGCTCATGGGCTGTTGCACATCCTTTCTTTGTTCTTGCTCACTGGGGAGAAGGGGAGGGGAGGGATAGGATTCTGCCCATTTTTTTTTTCCCCCCTTTTTTGTTCTGTATTCTTAAGCGGAATACCATTCAGTGTCTACAGATTGCAGGCAGCTGGCTTATCATCGCCCCTGACTTCCTGGCTCGCTGGATTGCACGATTATCCACACACAGTACGAGCGGTCTGTTGTCCTTCCCCCTTTTAAACGTGGCCGGCCCTGTTGGGTTGTAGGCGACATGCTGTGTTAAATTTAGTGGGATAGTATCCTTATCTTGTCGTGCCATCATGACCAGACCAATACTAGCCGGCCCGCTGGATTGTAGGCGACTTGGTCCTGTTTGCCTTGCTTCGTATTCTGCCAATAAAAACAGATTTAATACTAAAAAGACTGGATTGCAAGATACAGGTAGAAAGGGTCTCAAGTGGGACTACTCCCCAACTGAGCAATTGGTGGGGATAATGTCAGAAGGTTCTTAAGAGGTTCTTAGCTCAAATCCCATTACCTTAGACTTGATCTTTCAATGTATTATGTCTGTTCGAGAGGAAACTCGACTGGATGGGTGAAAATATCAGGCAGCAATACGCAAGTTGCAGGGGGTGGTTTGAAAGATCGCCAAATCATGCAATGCCATATTGGAGCGTTTGACGGATCTTGAGACTAGAGCCGCCGCTCTTGAATCCGATGTCGCCCGGAGCTTGCAGTCCGGTGAAGGCTCACGAATCTCAAATAATTGACATTCAGTGGAAGCTGGAGGATTAAGAGAATCGACAAAGATGCAATAACATGGGGGTCCTTGGAGTTTCAGAAGGCAAAGAGGGATCGAATGTTTGATCTTTTATGGTGGACTTGTTTCTTCAGTCATTTCCTGAACTAGAGGGATGGAACTGGGCCCACGAGATTCCAAAAGCCTATTGGGTTTCCTTTGTACAGAAACAGCTGGTTAGGGAAGACAAAAAGCCATGGGCTATTCTGGTGTGTATATATAGGGTACTTCCTTCTGAGAAGCCCAGGCTGGAGGCCAAATGTACAGTTGGGGAATGCTCTTTCTTTGTTAGGCCTGACTTCTGCCATATACCGTTGAGAGGCAGTGGCGCTTGCGACAACTAATCAAAGCTTTTCAAGACCAAGGAGCCCAGGCTTTTTTAATGAATCTGGCACGTTTGAAAGTGATATGGGGGGACCGAACTCGGTCTTCACGTCCAAAATAAAAGCAAAAGAATACCTGCAGGAATTCAGTACATAAACTTTTGTAGATTTGGGGGGTGGGGGTGGGAGGAGGGTTCATCCTAGGCTAAGTCACAATAAGGTTATAAGGTGGATTTTGTTTTTGTTTTCTAGTATGTTTTTTTCACGTTCTTCATGATTCTAAGTGGTATGTATTGTGCAAATGGAATGTTTGTTTTTGAATAGATTACGGTTGCTTGGTCAGAGAGTATGCTATCATCTCTACAGACCATGCTTGGTCTGTTAGCTTTTCAGGGTTGGGTGGGGGCGTGAGGGTAGATGGGTGGTTGGGGAGGGGAAAGGAGGTCGGTGGTGGAAGGGATGAGGGTTGGGGTGGCAAATAAAAAATCCAAGCAAGTGAGCAAGGCAAAAAGAGGGCAAGGAGGTAGAGTATTGGATCTCAAGCTATCAGGTTTTTTGGAATGTTGGGGATTAATGATGCAAGGAATAGGCATAGTGACAAGTCTTTGGATATAAAATGGGTAAATTATCTATATGTTCAGTTAAGGTGGGAGGCCTAAATGACAAGGCTAAACGGAATGGGGTGGTGGAGATACTGAGGTCCCTGGGTTCAGAGGTTATATGTCAACAGGAAACGCATATTCCATGGGGCTAGAGGGAATTGTTGACAATTAGGGGGTATACCCTGGTAGCATATACGATCCAGAGCTCTATGATTAGACCCGTCGCTATCTTTGCTAAAAGTTAACATGGAGCCTGTCAAGTGGAAGTTGGTGGACAAGTGGGGTAGGTGAGCAATTGTGAAGCTGCTGGTGGGGGTGACCATTTGTTCTATTTACGGCTCTAATCAGGATGATTCTAAAGTATTAGAAGATCTGGAGTTGGGGTTAGCATCCTGGCCAATTCCGCTGATATGTGAAAATTTAAATATACACCATGAGGTGGGAAGTAATCAAATGATTAAATACCAAGGGAGAAAACCTCGAGTTCTCCGGGCTGTAGTATCACTTATGGCCAGTCATGGTCTCGTTGATATTTGAAATGTTAAGAAAGCCCCTGATCCGGGATTTTTTTTTTTTTTTGCTCCGCACAGAAAGTACGTTGAATTAGATTCTTTTCTGGCCTCCTCCAGATTAGTGGGCAAGGTAGAAATAAGAAATTACCAATTCTTTTTTCAGATCATTGTGCTTTAGTACTGGAAATCTCAGGGCAGGGCAGCTTTAAGTTCCAGACATAACAGACTTTCGATAGGAAACTGCTCTTAAATAATCTATTCATCGAGCATATGAGGAAATGGTGGTTGTGTTTTTTTGATGCAAATATAGTGCTTTGCGGGGGTGGTCTGGGATTCTTTTAAAGCAGGACTGAGAGGGGAGGTTATTAGCTTTGTTGCTTACAGAAGGAAGCAGCAAGAAGGTGAGATTGGAGGGCTATATTAAAAAGATAGCTACACTAGAAAAGATCCACAGGGAGAGGATATCGCAGGGGCAGGAATAGGGGCACATACAAGCCAAGATTAGCAGCTATTATATTAAGAGGGTGGTGGAAGGATTTCAGGTACATAAAAATGAGTCGGTTGGGAGAATTTTAGCACTATGTACTAGACAAAGGGAAGTTGTAACCCATTAATACGTCTTGAATCTTTACTGACCTTACTGATCAGAGGATCGAGATAATTATGGTAGATTGTGGATACCTTGGGGTTTATCTTAATCTTGAGATATGTAGCCTTATCCGTCCGAGTATCTATCAGAACAATATTTTCAGACAATCTGAGTTTTTTCCCTATTCAATAGATACCCTGATATCCTCCCATATTCCCCTGCTAATTGCTCGACCTCAACTATTGCATTCCTGGGGTCAGAAGTTATCACTGTGATGTCATCCTCATATATAAGTACCTTCATATCATATCCATTAATTCGAACTGGCTTTATGACCTGACTTTGGACGATTCGATTTATAAAAAGGGTGAAAAAAATTGGAGAGCAGGGACATCCCTTTCTCGTCCCTCTAGTTATATCCATTCTTCCTGATTCTTCCTGATTCTTGACCCATAATTTGAAGTCTGGCTTAGGGTGTAGTATAGATTGCCCTAATATAAAGCGTAGACCAAACCCCTTTCGTTCCAGAATTTGCCATAAATAATACCACAACACTCTGTTGAATGCTTTTCTCCATGTCGAGGAGGATCATAGCCATCCGGTCATCTGTTGTTTCTGCAACATCAAATAGAGTTATTGCTCGTCTGACATGATCCAGTTTTCCTCTGCCAGGTATAAATTTATGTTGCCAAGATTTCGGAGTGGTGCCTGGGTTCTTTTTTAAGTGTTTGTAGGTAAGGGAATTTCTGAAAGTCAGTGTTGGTATGGTCTCCCTGGAAGAAATTCCTCTCTTAGAGGTTATAAGTCGGTCAGATTGTAGGATAGGACAAATCTATAATCTTTTAAAGGATACAGCCCCAGGTGATCTGAAGAAGACTGAATCTAATTGGGCAAGAAAATTAGGAGAGGAGGATGTGGATTTGTATATGTCAATTGGACTAGGAATGAAGGTTCATCTCTCATCTAATTTAAAAGCTCAGCACTACAGAACTATTTTTAGATTATATTATACTCTGGAGAAGTTGTTTGGATGAGGTGAAAGGGAAGATAAGTGCTGTAGGTGCGGAGAGGACCTGGCTGACTAGATAAGCATGCTTTATGGTTGTGAGAAACTGCTGCCGCTGAAGCAGGGTATCAAGGCATATTGGAGAAAGTTCTTTGGGAGGGAGATACGCATTAGTGCACTTATGATACTTCTTGGTTATAACAACCAAAGTGAACAAGATTTTACTCTGACCTATTTCATTTTTATTACTATGGAAGTAGCTCGATTGTTAATTGCAACAGTGTGGAAAAGTGCAGAACCTCCTACATTCCAGGCATGGCTGGGACGATTAATGGATATTTATAATGTGGAAAGATACTTATATAATTGTAAGGGTAGGGGGTCTAAAAAGCGAGGTGATAAGATTTGGTCCCCCATGATCAGGTGGCTGACTGGGCCCGTGGCTGTGAAGACTGGATAGCCCCCGGCTACTAACTAGGAGGGTTATAACTGGCTATATTTTAATGATTGGGTTTGAATTAGAGGAGGAGGTGTAGTGCTTGATCGGCGGCGCATAGTGGTTGCCTGATCTGGTCTGGTCTGCGCAATAGCGCCACCCCTGGGGTATGAGATTGCTCCGAATACTTGAAGCTGCTTTTTTTTTAATTAAGTCTGTTACTTGCCCTTTGCAGGTAATGAAATGAATGTTATTATGCCATCTCTATTACAATGAAATGCATTCATTGTGTATGCTCTTCTTTTTGGGAAATAAATAAAATTGGCAATGGAGGAACACTTATTTAACACAGGTAAAACATAATTTTATTTTCAATAGGAACATTAAAAAAGATACCATAGTTAATACAACCCACAGTACATTTTAGTTTAAACAGAAGATCACTTCCCAACAAGTTAGCAGGGCAGGTTAGGTTCAGAAGGAAGGCGTACTGTTCCATAATTGGACCGAGAGATACTGGCACATGATAAGTAACAGGGTGTGGGACAAGCGTTTTTGTTGATATGACTGTATCAATTATTTTGCCTGATAGTAGAAGTGAGTTTTAAAGCCAGGTCAGCTAGCTCCAGTATCATCAAGGCAAGTAGCTAATTACACATTGAACATATATCCCTCTCTGATCTACAGGGATTCAGGCATTTATGGAGTAGTCAACGCCTCTTGGACTATCAAAGACTCCATTCAATCAGTCTTAATAGGAAGTGATTCGGCCTTGTCTTGTTTACAATTAGTTTGTTTTCATCCAGTCAGTTTTGTGTCTCCTGATAGCCTTATACACCATGACTGCCCTCAAACCTGCTCCAGGATAGGAAAGTGTTGAACACACACCTCTTTAAAGAACACTGCATCATCATTGAGTTACAGTCCTGTTCTCAAAACCTAGCTACTCCTCCAATCACCTGTTTACTATATCTTTGTCTTTGCCTTTGTCCATGGACCGTGCTCCGCTGCCTTTCGGCTACATTTACACTATACAAATACCACAAACATACAACAGTGTTCTCATGTTAGTGCCTATTTTGTGAAGTGTAAGGAAACTGTGTGTTCTCAGTTCTGTTCCAGCAGTAAATCATATTTCCACCAAACATAGGACTTTCAAGATTACCTGAGTTTCTTCCTACTCCCTCCCAGAGTCCCACTGTGATTATTGACAGTGTGAGGAGGAGCTACTTATGGCAGTGTGTGCTGCTACTGCTATGTTTGCAGTACACAGTAGGAGTCAAGTGAGGGAAGGAGGGCAAACATTGAACATGTCTTATAGTTCCCAGGCCAGACCCTCCTGAACATATTTTAATAAACTTGTCGAGTGAGCACTATTAAGATAACTTCTATTCAGTCTATTTAGAAGCCTCTCGGTTTATAACCCCTACTTCGGGCGGCGAGTAATGATCTCATAACAAAGGTTGCTGCTAACACTAGAATGTTTTTTAAAGAATCATTTAATTGCAGTTACTGTGATTGTATTGTTGACCAGGCAGAGGATCTCAGAAGACTCAAAGAGGTACAACTGGAACAAGAAGAACGAATGGCCAAGGAAATAGCAAGAATAAACCACGAAAAACTCAAAGATGAGAAAATCAGACAGCAAGTGAGAGAAAACAGGTATTGCTACTGTAAATTGTTTTAGTAAGACATGCGTCCCAAATAAACCACTACAGAACCATACAGCTTTTCAGATGCACCCACGGTTTTCTGTAACAAACTCCATTTACTCTACTGTGAGTTTTTACAAACCATGACCATGCTTATAAGTATTCAGTATGCACAATCCAAATGGGTAACTTCCTTATGTCCTGCAGTGTGAAAAAATGTAACTCCATACTTGGGCAGGGCCAACATTATACAACATTCTAAAGCTTTCCATGCATTCTTGAATATTTTTGCATTTGTGATTTTGAGGCACACATACAAAGCAAGCATTATACAAAGTGAGCCAAAGGAATGGACAACCCTTCTGTCCATGTATAGAGTAACCTTTAGTGAGATATAGCACAGCGAGGGAGCAATAACTCCCTTAAAAGTAAAGTACTGTTGTTGCTAGATTGAATTACACTATGTAGATTTCAATTTGAACACTTTTCGATCAATGATATATAAGTCTCCTTATCAGACTGATGCTGTAAATCCTGAAATTTAATTTTTGGTAAAATGTACACATACAGTGATTAAAACAGAATGTCCTTTTTTACGGAGTATCTCCACATGCTCATTAAATATTGTGTAGGATTGCTGAGGCTTTACTTGGCCCACGCTGAGTCTTGTTCTTTAATTAATGTGTGGGGCTCTTTGGGCTTAAGCTTCCTTGATTTTTTATTTTTTGTGTTTTTTTTTTTTTACCAAAAAAGGTATCTAGGCCAGATTTATGTCTTTCCCCCCCACCCACATTTTATTTTTGTGTTTTCAGCCTACTTGCAGTGTGTTGTGGAAATGGGTGTGAAACCCATAGATGAACTTGGGAAGCTATTCCTTTTTGAAAGCTAGGCAAAATTCTGAATTCAGTTATGGTTTTCCCAAAGAAACAAATAGTTTCATAAGGAGAAAAAATGGCAAAAAGAATTTAATAATTAAAATAAGTAGGAAAAAAAAGCAATTAGTGACAAATTTTTCAACTGTAATTTTTGGGCCCGATTGTATGATTTATGAAAGTAACGTACAGTTACATACATCAGATCCTTCTAGTCGCAGTGATATATAGTGTTGGATGGTTGTCCAAAAAAACGTGATACCTAGAGCCAACAACTAATCTGCATCTTATAGTGATTTTATATTATATGCATTTCATATGGTAAAATCTAATGAATGAAAAATGGCTTCGGAGGAAACCTATGTGTTTTTTTAACACATTTGTTTATTGAATGTCTATCGACACAAATACATTGGAACCATGCACGTAACGGGTCACATTAAAATTGCAGTTTGTTATACCGATGATCTGTTCACGTATGAATACACACAAAAGTAACTGCAAGTGTAAACACAAACTGATCTCTCGCCCATATATGGGTGGGGTAGGTAGGGGGAGGTCGGGTAGTGAGGGGAGAATATATAGGTGGCCGGGGAGGGATTCTCAGTGTTTGGGGGCACACTAGGGCAGTTACAGCTGGGACACAGGCACCCCCTCCCAGTTGCTCCCCACTTGGAAGCGGGGAGGGAGGGGGCCCCGACAGATGTGACCTTAGTGGTGGAGGGCAGATCGAGCCTACTGTACTCCCAATTTGTGAAGAATTGGGTCCCTTAGGGAGTTTCCGCCAATGCTGTTCCAGGATCCTAGTGTTGTGGGGTGTTTCACGTGATGGAGAGGTCTGAGGCACACTATATCTGTGAACCACCTCAGCCCGCTAGCGGTTCTCGAGTTTGCATACAGGGCCAGACTGGGAGTCCGGCTTGAGGCAGGTGGGTTATTGGGCGAGGGGAGAGGAGGTAGGTACTCCCCACCCCCCTCCCCCCGACCAGGAGAATGCTGGAGGAGAGGATCAATCAGCCTGGAGAGGAGTGCCTCCCAGCTCTGGGCTATAGGGCGATGACGCAGGTTTCTAGCATCTTCTCTATACAATGCTACAGCTACCGCTTCCGCCCATTGGCTAAATGTGTGCTGACAAAGCTCCAGGTCTGGCAGGGTTGCCAGCACATTGTGATAATCTTTTTAGCTAGAATGCGAGTGAAGTCTAGGAACCGTGCTGCCACCCTGTGTGTATATGTCCAGAGCGCCCACATCCCATGAAGTTCCAATGGTGACCGTACAGCGCTCCAGTAAATCCTTGGCTGGGGAAAAATACCATATCATATGTCTCAGGTCTGCCCCCGGCATGGCACATTTAGCGAAGATATCCGATGCTGAATTCACGGGCCGGTTGTTTAGGGGGAAGATTTGCCCTATGAAGGATGTAAACTTGAATACATTTCAAGCGGGCATTGTAGGAAACCCTCCTTTGGTATGCCAGGGCCTTTTTCTCATTCTTTATCATGAAGTGTACTGCCAAAGTCGGACTCCCATGTATCTCTGAGTGGCTACAGCGAAGCCTGCGTGTGTGTGTGATTAGAGCTTTAGTGACCCAGCTAATTAGTCTACGTTCAGTACCCATAGTGTATAAAGTTTGTATGAGCTGATGGGTGACCGTCTCGGTCTCATGAGACACCCAAATGTCCCCTAATGGCACCCTTCAAGGAGGCGTAGAGGCGTAATTGGCCTTTGGAAAGTGCATACTTCTCGGTCAACATCTCAAACATCATTAACTGTCCATTCTGATAAAGCTCTACCTCGCTTATTAACACAGCCTCCTCCCAAATGTGAATTTGTCGACTCGAGGTGTCCCCTTCAAGTCGGGAGTCCGAACAATGGGACAGCCGAGGCATAAGCGGGAAGGTGTCTGGTAAAATGAATCGCTTTCGTCATGCAGGAGAGTGCGACCTTCTGGAGAAGAGGCGAATCTCGTGGTGGTCGGACATTGGGGTGTATATGTTAGAGGAGAGCTGCCCGGGACAGAGGAGGGCCAACTGAATTCGTGTCCTCCAGGAACCAACCTGCCAACCAGTAGGAGAGCCACTGTAATTGGGAAGCCAGATCGTAGTATTCAAAGTTATGGGCCCCAAGGACCCCTTAAGCTGAGGGGAGTTGAAGCTTAGGCAGGGCAACTTGTCTAACGGAGTTGTGGCAACAGAGTTTCCCAATAGGATGTATAACTTTAAAAAAAAAAAGGCACTGGGGAGAATCACCGGAAGATTGGCGAAATAATAAAGTAAACGAGGAAGTATCACCATTTTAGCAATGGCTATGCGGCTTGCCACAGATAGAGGGAGGGACTTCCAGAAGGGCAGGGGAAACCTATGTGTTTTTGAAATGTGCACATGCTGTTGAGTTTAGGAATGATGGTTATTTGTACCCTTCTAAATTTGGAGTTTTCCATACTATCGTGATTCAGAATGCATTTTGCATAATGTGTTCTTTCTTGCACACTGGCTAACATTTAGGAGCCAAAAATGGAGAGCAATCCAATTTATAATAGCAAATGTTCTACTTTTCTATGTACCCACACTTCTTCAGATAAAAACGCTACCCTACTTAAGTGGGTAGGCCTTTTGCCTATGACGGGAAAGGCCACAAGACATGATGTGGAGACATCAAGTTTTTGCATGTAAAATCATCCTTTTTGGTGATGTGCGAATCTGCAAAAGTTTGGGCCGAGCTCGGCTGCTACCCAGTAAAACCTACCAAATCCAGACATTTTGGAAAACTAGACACCCAGGGATGTCCTGGGTGGTCTGACTTGTGTAGCTCCCACTATCTTTTCTTACGCACAATTCCTGCAAACCTCATACTTCGGCTAAAATCTTCCATTTTCCTCACATTTATGTGAGGGAAAGTTCTGTAATCTGCACGGATTCACAAAATGTGTACCACCCAGTATCCCCACACGTTTCCCGATTAAAATTGTAACCCCACAAATATGACAATTAGGTACCTATTTTCTTGAGTCTGTAACGACACAGTACTTCTTTCCAAATAAGATGGAACAAATTTGAAGGCTACAGTTAGTCATGAGCCATGAAAGATATGTATGCATGCACAGCCATTTAAAGGCAGATACCAACTCTTAATCTGCTGCACCACTTCAGTCAGGTTCCTAGAACTTCACTTTATATGGCACAAAGTGAAGCAAGTTGGAAAATACAGGCCAGGTTGAGCTGGGCAATAGGGACTGTAATATCTACTCTCCTGCCTCTTTCCTTACCTGGATGAAACTTTGTATTGGAGAAATTGACAACTCTTTTGCTGTGTTGCAGGAATACGGTTGACAAAGTGCCAATCCTGAAACCTTACAATGTCCTCCACAACCAATGAAGTACAGACTACTGCTTCTACAGTAGTAAGACTTTAAATAAAGGATGCTGAAAATCAATGACGGACATCAGTGTTTCCGTGCGGGTCATTGGCAAAGAGAGGCTGAGGTTTTTCTCGGCCCAGGCTGAGACTTATTTTTTTTATGTTTGGGCCACTTTGGGCTTAAGCCTTCATACTTTTTTTTTTATCTAAAAAAGGAATCCAGGCCAAATTTGTGTCATTGTTTTTCCCATATCTTGGGGATTGTAAAATGTACCCTGGGTGTGTCTATTTCACTTCAGGGAACTGAGACAGTAGCCTTTGAAAAACAAATTAATAATTAATTTGAGTACAAGATACTGAAAAAATGTAGTCCATATTAAGATAGATCAGGTCTATTCCATGAAATAGGTTCTGCACTGGCCTTTTAACTCCTCATAATCAGGCAAATACTCCCATAATGGAAAAATAGGGATTTACAATAAACAGAAGTCTATTCAACCTTCCAACCACAGTGCCCTAGAAATATGCTCAGATCACTGATGTTGACAATGATGTGCACAAGAAAGTGTTCTAATTTCTTTGGTTCCATAACTTTAGCAGGGGTGTTGAGATGGAACATAATCTTTTCATTTGTGAATGATCAGCTACAGAGACTGCATGCATTAAATAAACACATATTTTTAAATTAAACATATATTTAAAAAATGCTCCTCATCAGGAATGAATTCTGTTTTATATCCTTAAAAGGAAAATATTGTACTTGCAACTTATAAAACATAGGATATAAAAAGAAGCACTGTTTAAACCATCATTTACTCATCTGACACCTAATTGCACCAGAGCCCCTCTCCTTTCCATATGATTACTAACAAACGTTATTACTATAGCCTTTCTTTCCACCATCACCTGTTTAACGGCTGGAAAGAAAATGTTGAGCTCCTAAACCATTGGGGCCGAGGACTGCCTACTCTGCTGTACTGCTAACCTACTAAGAACAGAAACACTATTATGGCATTGTTTTACAAAAAAGTATACTTCCCACTACATTTTTGCCACCTCCATTCAATTTTGATCACCTGCAATCCAAAACTGTTTGCATCTTTGAGGTAGCTTGAAGTTTTGTTTGAAAATAGTTCTGCCTGTCCGTGGTTTTTGATTGAAATACCTCTAGCTCTTGAATGGTTCATCCCATAAACTGTTTCTTATTTTTGTCATTAAACCAAGGAAATGTTTTGTGTTTCGATTTTAGCTAAAATCTGTTTTTTTCAGTTTCGAGCTTCGGGAGTTGGAAAATAAGCTGAAATCTGCTTATCTGAACAGAGAACGTGCTGCACAGGTTGCCGAAAAAGAAGTATTAAAATATGAACAAATGGTATGTATTTGTTTTGTTCCTTTTTCTATGTATTGAGTCCATCAAACTAATCTGCGGCCATGATTTACTAGTAAATAAAGTTTTCATAAAAGTAATAAACGTAACGATTACTCAGCTTAGTAACTTTTGCATTCTGCGTTCTTCAGTCATAAGTGGGTGCCCCACATGTAGTTTATAAGGAGCTGCAGACATATGGAAACTAGATGTTCTATGAATTCTCATAGATTGCATAATTTGTGGACTAGAGTCTGTTGATAAACTAACGAGAGGCTATTGGAGCATGATGGAATTAATTGGGTTGGCCCTCACTGTCACCTTGGATTCTTTATTTTGTTATTGTTGCAGTTTTGCTTCAAGTGAAAGAATGTTCAGATAGTCAGTTCAGGCTTAACCAGATCAAGAGGCAAAGGTTGAGAGCTGCATAAAAATGGTACCCATTAGTAGGCCGCCAGCTACTGGCATTTAAACAGGCCGATTTCGGCGGGGAAATTATTTCACCAAGTCAGTGACCAGAAATTGAGATCAAACGAGTGGTTTTCAATCAAGGAAGCTGACCTCCTCTAAGCATTTCAAAGAAGGCACAGTTTGCATCAGTTTTAAAAGCACTGTTTCTGCCATTTGAGGAAAAAGTCTTACATTTAGGCATATTCAGAAAAGACTGGGGCACTGGTTACATGTGGGACGGATTGGCTTGAGATATTCCCCCCACCCGGTAAATACTGTTCATATGTTTACAAGGTGCAGCAAATACCTTCCACTTCAAGTTTTTCACAGAACGCACCAGATGCAGAATGGGTATGCAAAGCACTGATTTCTTCATGTTTTGCCTATTTTCTGTGCCTTTTCACCTGATGAATTGTGGCAGGTTTGTTCCGATCCCTGCACAAACTCCTGTTTGCATAGGGATTGAAATTTAAGACCCAGCTCGTAATCAGGGTATTAAAATTCTGATAAATATTTTGATGCTCGTAAGAAGCCAATGGTGACCAACATTACTTCTGGAACAGCATTATGCCATGCACAGCAGCTAGTATGTCAGCTACTCTGGTTCACCTAATATGCTTGCTCTGCGGTTGTTCTTTTCCAGTCCTTGTAGGCTGCTTTTTGTTAACTTTTATAACGTCAACAGTATTCACATTAGGGCGCTTGGATCCCTGCTTGACAAGCACTTTTACACTGCTGAGGTTTTTACTCCTATGATTCTGTTTGGTGATTTTAATTTGCATCTCTGTCATAACTGAAGGCTCTCTGACATGGCTCTTTTTCCTCTTTCCAAAACTCACTTTGAGCATACTACTCAGGTGGAGTTGCTTAACGCCATGGTTAATGATTATAATCTGTCTGCTCTGAATGGCGGTAACATGAAGACTGGTTCTAGTGCTACAACACCCACGTTCACTGGTAGAGGTGCCTCCACTGTGATAGATTTCATTTTTGTCTCTACTGTTTTATTTATTTATTTATTTATTTATTCATTTGTAGAGCGCATGGTTACACCGCCCGGTGTGTCCCCGCGCTGAGACATAGCTAGTGAGACTACTGCTGCCCCCTGCAGGCCCGACAAGCTGTATTTACACAGTTTTTGTGAACATCCAGGTCTTCAATTGTCTGCGAAAGATACTTTCGCTTGGTTCAGTTCTTATGTCAATTGGCATAGTGTTCCAAGTTTTTGCTGCCAGGTACCTGAAAGAGCGGGCCCCCATTCGTGCTCTGAATATTCTTGGCACTGTCACCAGTGCCTTCCCCGAGGATCTTAGACTGCGCCCTGGGGTGTAATTAGTCAATAGTGGCTGAAGGTAGTTCGGACCCTTATTAGATAGAATGCGGTGGCAATAGCACATTGCCTTGAACATGACTCTCTTTTCCACTGGCAACCAGTGAAGGGTTGTCAGGGCCTTCTTCGTGTTCGCAGTCCTTGGGAGGCTGAGAACCAAGCGAGCAGCCGCATTTTGTACCCTCTGCAGTTTGGATAGGCCTTTTTGGATGCGCCAAGGTATAATACATTCCCATAGTCCAATTGGGAAGTGATTACTGCATGTACTATGGTCTTTCTGGCCTTAGAAGGTAGCAGGTCTAATGACCTTCCTCAAGGTTTTCATTGCCCCATAGCATTTCCCGGCTACCTTCCGAATCTGGTTATCAAAAGTCAGTTTGGAGTCGAACCAGATTCCGAGGTTCTTCACCTCTGTTTTCGGGGTGGGGACTTGTCCCAGTGATTCTGGCCACCATGCGGATGTCCATATTGATGGCGTCTTGCCTACCACCAACACCTCCGTCTTATTCCCATTTAGCTTGAGGCAGTGGTTTGACATCCAGTCCGCCACCTCTTCTAAGCAGCTGGAAAAACGGATAGCTGCCTGCTCCTTGTCTTGGGACAGCATTACGATTAGCTGCGTGTCATCTGCATAAGATACTATCAACACCTTATGCTTCTCCACACATTCTGCCAGTGGACCCACATACAGATTAAAAAGGGTGGGACTCAAAATTGATCCCTGTGGGACCCCCTGGGGCAGAGGGCAGCTTTCGGACAGATACGTCTGTTGTACAACTTGGAAGCTCCGTTCAGAGAGAAACGAAGTCATCCACTTCAGGGCATTCCGCCTGATACCACAAGCCTCTAGTCTTTGAAGAAGCAGTTGGTGTGAGATAGTGTCAAACGCCGCACTGAGATCTAACAAGATCAGTGCGGCCGTTTGCCCTTCATCAGCATATTTTCTCAACGTCTCAGTAGCCATCAGTAGTGCTGATTCTGTGGAATGCGCCATTCTAAAGCCTGACTGGGATGGATGTAATAAGTCATTAATATTGATGTGGTCAACCAGCTGTTTATTTGTGATTTTTTCAGCGATCTTAGCCACAAATGGTAATAATGAGATAGGACGTAGATTCTCCAATACTGTATATTCTAACGATGCCTTTTTCCTGAGTGGTTTAACGATGGCCTGTTTCCATTTGGTTGGGACCACACCAGTTTGGAAGGAGCAGAGAATGAGTTCCGCAATATACGGCATGATCGTGTCTGCCCCTTCCATTACTCTTTCTGGTCGGGCGGGGTCTAAAGGGGAACCAGATTTTATTCCCTTTGCCAGGTCTATGAGTTCCTCAATTTCTTGCATCTTGAATTCATCCAGAGTTATTCCTGAAAAATTCCCGTGACTTATTCCGCCTAGCTTGATGCCTTGTCGTATTTCTATTGGGAAGGTCTCATATATTTTAGTCACTTTATTGGCAAAGAATTCTGCCACCTTATTACAGCTCTCTTTAGAAGATGTTATGTCCTTAACCTCTTCATGAGTTTTGAGAGACTTCAAAATTGTGAACATTTCTTTATGGGAATTACTAGCGTTTTCTATTTTTTTACCAACTCTGATCACATATAAGGTACGCTGGGACACACGAGTCCTCAAATTCTACTGACAGACGCCTTATCTTGGGTATAACCCAGACCACATTGTTGTGTAGTTCCTAAATGTATATGGGATCTGCGAGTTTAGATAACATAAACTAAGGGATTGGTGTCCAGACTGGTTCCAGATTTTCGCTCAGTCACTCGTGCTCACTCGTTCTCAGAGAGATATACAGAATAAGCGGAGGGGACGTTTTCAATAAGTATTTTATTGAACCAGCATCATTCTAGTATAAAATACGTGTGCTGCAACAAGCATTAGACAGAAACAGATGTATCCGCTTATAAGCACCAACAGAGTAAATAAAAGGTAGAATTCTACCATGGTGCTAAAACAGTGAATATATGCAGGAATATAGATACATGGCAGTAATCATGAGTACTCCTAAGATGCCAATCCTAACTAAGTGTACCTAGCATGTATGTAAGTATATAGCCAAGAATCCCCCTAGGAAAGATCCAACCCCATTACCTGATGGGAGAGAATGAAGGACCCCGTCTTGGTCTCAAATTGGACCCCCGCGAGGGATGTCAGACCACTGTGTGCAGGAGTGTCTGCGTGCAGGGACCTCAGCGTCTCGTGGCAGCATGGAAGCTTCTCCTCTAGTTTGCCCAGTAAAGCTGTGGTGACTCTATATATCCAAAAGGTGCCCTCAGGGGGTCTACCTAGAATGGTACTGTGGGCCTGTCGTTCAAGGGTGACAATGGCGGTGACTCTTGTACAGAGTTATTATACAGAAGATGGTAATCCTGCTGTGATATTAAGAATCCTCATGCATAATAAATTAGGCTAAGTTTTTTTAAGAAAACCACACAACATTTCTTTGGCACATAACTAGGTAAAAGGTCAGCGCCATAACGTTATGTAGAACAAGGTAGGACAAATGTAGCTAAAAGTTCGTGTATCTACCTAGGCCTATATTGGGGTACATTGGGGCTCATAACCCCCACTCCTCATCCCAAGGACGATAAGGTAAATAAAATATGCCCGTCTAAGAAGCATAAAAACAATTGTTTAAAAAATTAATGTAAAAAACATTTAAAAACATGGTCTATGTAAAAATGCTGTAAAAAGGTAAAAAGCTCTATAAGTCCTCTAGAAAGTCAATATACTGTTTAGACCCACTGAGCATATCGAAAGCCATGTTGCTCAGTGAGAGCAAGAGAGAAAAATAAAACAAAAATGATGTTGTCTAATTCCAATTTGGGTTGTTTTGGAAAAAGGCCGAATTGTTCCCATCACACGGAGAGCCAAATGTTTGTGTCTTGTATGGGAGACGCAACACCGCTGCTGCTTGCTTTCGCAGATGACGGTCCCTGTAACACCTCTTGGATCAGGTCAATGGAGCAAAGGTGATCTTCTCCAGTTCCCACAGCCGTTGCTGAGGAAGTACTTGATGCCTGTGTACCTGCTGCCGAGCCGGTGTCCATTCCAACAGGAGCTGAAGCATCCCGTGGTGGCTCTAAGAATGCCAACATCAACATTGGAATACGCTGAGGACACTGCAATACGTGGGCCATTAATGGGTCCAGTAGTACATCTACGTCCAGAGGCGCAACCGATGGAAGTGTTAGACATATATCCAACACGCATTCGTATCCGCAAAATAGGCAGCGAAGCACAGGCAAGACACAGTCAACCTAGACTGATCGGAACAATAGGAACCAATGCTCGCTTAGCTCCCGAAGCCGAGATGCGTCCAGATGGAGTACCATGCGTTCATGGCATCGTCACACAAGGAGTGCCTTTTCCATCTCTTTGGAAACTGGAACGTGCATTGCTTAGTAGGAAAATTAAAACCAGGATACCCACTGTAAGTAGTAGGAGCAGTGGAAGCCCTCCAAAAACGCTTCCCAACACGGAGTGTATAAATGATGGAATTACTCTGAAAATCGTCTGAAAGGTGCTAAATAGTCCAGAACCTATGCTCTTAAATAGGTGCACTATCCCACTCGTATCATACATGTTAAAGATACGATGTACCATTTCCCCGAAATGGAGCGGGAAGTTCATTCGGACTAGTGTCTGTATCTCAGCTGAATACCTTGCAACCTGGAGATCGAAAGTCTCTCGGGCTGAGTTTAAGGCCACATCCTTCGGTAAAAGCATGGCTTTCAATCTGGTCAGAGAATCAAACCGTATAAAGGAAACATTCAATGAAGGCCACAGCGCCGCCTCTCTGACCGTGTGGGTCGGTGGAAACAATACTTGCATACAACAAGTAACCATGGAACTAACCGTGACTAGATATGCGATGCCCGGCAGCATCCCACAACAACCTTGATCATTCAACATCAAATAACTCCCATTCGAGAGTAGTTTGAACACCGGATGCATCACAGCAGCTGGGGATCCTTGCAAGTGACACGATAAGTTTGCAACCGAAGCATTACACGCTCCGTGAAGCATAATATCCTGACAAATTAGAGACCCACTTAAAGAATTCTCACAGTTGGAACCGCTGAGAAAAACTTCAGTGTCCCCATTCCTGCATCTGAATCTGTACGGTAAATTTCAAGATTCATGTATAAATCCCTGTCCCATTGCTTCATACCTGCCTACCTGGTGGTACTGTAGACGGTATTGAAATTGGAATGTCGTGACTGGCAGTGTAATATAGCCATGGATTAACCATTCTGTGGTAGTGGTGTCTGTGGTGGATGTGTTACAGTGGAACCCTTCATCTGTTGACAGATGTCGCACTTAAGGACAAAGCCCTTGATCTACAGAAGTGAAACAGTTGCAGTAATACCTGCGTGAGCTGAACCCAGATCCCCGTGTGCAGCTAGAATTAAACCTAATCTGCGATCCATGTTTGGTATTACTCTATCCCCCATTCCTGGAATTTGAGCATACGGAATATTTTGTGCATCTAACTTGTAGGAGTACTTGAGTGGAAAACCTTTTGGCAAGGCTGAGCTGTTATTACGCGTAGCGTTGACAGCTACCATTATCTGTCCATCTATCCTCGTACTAAAACGAGTGATTGCAGCAACGGCAGCAGTTCTCACTGTTGCCTTGGCGGCTTCATCAGCCAATGAATTCCCTTCAACGTGTACGCCAACACGCTGATGACTCAGCGTATGAATCATGTGAGCCCGTGGCAAGCCTTTTTTCAGCTCTGCCACTTGTTCCCAAAGCAACTTGTGCTTTATTGTACATCCTCTAAACCCATTTTGGCCCCAATAGTGCAGATATTCATTGTATGACCGGACACAGTAAAACGAATCGCACACAATGAGTGTGGGGAATTCTCCATCTGTATTTTTTAGTGCTAGTATCAGGTCTTTTAGTTCTGCCAGCTGTGCCGTGCAATCTCCTAGAGACTGCGTCTGCGTATTGCTAGGACGGAACTTGCCGTCCCGCATACGTCCCTTTACAATCACACATGCTGTGCTGTATTGCTGTTTACTTCCTACGGCAGGCTGGGCATATCAGTCAGTGTAAATGATGTATTCATACTGGTCTAGAGGCATTATTTAATTTGGGAGACACTATTCTTGTTCGTACTGTAGGAATGCTTGTGTTTTTAATGTAGAATCAAACTTGTAGTCCACATCCGTTGCAGTGAGAGAACTAGCCCACTGTATCCATCTTGGATGCATTGCTTTCGTGTTTGGAACGCTTGCTTTGGTAACAACTTCTAAGGTAGGTACTAGAGTCACAACAATTATCTGTTTCCCCCGAGCTAGTGCGCTTTCTCTCACTACAGCAGTCTGTACTGCAGTCAGTTTTTTTTCTGTAGATGCAAAAGCATTTCAGCGTTTGTGTACAAATGTGATTTATATGCAATTAGTTCTGTTTCGCCTTCATTGAAGGTTAGGTATGTGTATCCTGATTGACCCGCTATTACACGGATCACTAAATTTGTGGAGTTTACACGTGTGTGAAAATGTTTGGAAGCTATCATGTTGGCATGTATGGAACCGAGAGTTTCTGTGTGTTCCTGTGTCCAATGTCGGACTGAAAAATCAGGTCTAATAAAGTCGTAGAAAGTTTTTTTCTTTTTCTGCGTTGTCCAAAACATATGTTCTGCCAAAATTTAGGAATCCTAAAATGGACTGTATATTTTTCAGAGTCTTTGGAGGTAGGATCAGCGCACATTTTTCGAAAAACATTTAGCTGCTGGCTTTTTCCTTCACTTGAGAGATCATATCCTAAAAATAGGACATTGAGGTGAATTTTTTTTGATTTTTTTAAAGTTAAATTTGTAGCCCTCAGAGGCTAATCCCAAAATTATGTTGTTTACCCTGTTCAAATTATCCAATATTTCATCGTCTGCCAGATATATCTCATCTACATAGGACAACGCCTCCTCATCAAAATTTTGAAGTAACTCTGATACTCTTGCTGAGAACAACCTGGGGCTATTCTTATACCCTTGGGGCAATTTACAAAATTGGCGTTGAGAGCCTGGGGCCAAAAATGCTGTCAAATATCTGCTTTCAGGCGATATGTTTTGGCAAAAGAATCCATTTGAGATATCTAGTGTTGTTTTGTATTTCTTCCGCACAATGTTATTCATTAATGCGGCACTGTGTGGATTTTGTACTGCAAATTTTTTCGTGCATGTGTTCAAATGCCTGTAGTCTAAAACTAGACAGTATGAATTGTCGGGTTTCATTACGGGAAACAAAGGATTATTCATGGAAGAGGTTCAATTCTCAATTACCCTTGGTATTTAAGTTGATCTAAGATCTCCCTGACTTGTTTCTTCGCATAATGTTTTATTGGGTACTGCCTTTGTGGAGTTGGAGTAGTTTTTACTGGGATTTAATGATGAGGTGACTCAGCATCCCACCCTACATGATTGCAGTATAATGCGGGAGCTAGCGCTACTACCCACTCCTGCGTATATGAATGTTCAAGTGTTTCTGGAACGAGGACGGAGAAGGCTGGTAATATTACTGCTTCTCCTTTTAGGCAGTCCATAACAAATTCAGGTGGCCAATCTTTTTCAGCCAATGGAATATCGTATCCATATGTCAGGTTCTCCCAAAAGAGACCTTTCACTTTCCTGGATATGTCCTCCTCCATTTTAGATTGTTATTTCATATAACTGATGCGGGACACATACCCCAGTATCAGGTGTTTCCACCGTGATATGTTCATTCAACGCTGCTGTCAACCTAAATTCCATCAGGTTCTGCTGAGCTATTGTTACTTTTGCTGCGCTGTCTAGCATCGTCAGAGCCCAATCCCCGTTCAGTAGTTGAGTCCTCAGTAGCCTGGGCAATTCTTATTTTAAGGCCAGCTACCTTCTTTTTAAATTGAGGTTTACTTTTAGGTTTATCTTCTTGTTTGATAATGTTGTCTGAAGTGCAATGTGTGTCTCTTGACTTTGCTCGCTTTTCAGATCTGTGTTCTGACCGTCCTTCCCTCTCGCAGTTTTTTGATGAACCCTGAAAGGAACGTGAGGCGCATGTATCAGTATCCTGATACCTGTCAGGCTTTTTAATATAATCACGATTTCTAAGGTTATATTTCCTGTTGGAGAGCTGTTCGGAGACCCACCCCGTGATTGTGATGTATGCTGCTTATTTTTTTATTGTTTATTATCCCATTTATTTTTAGAAGAATCTGGTGTTTGCTTTGAGTTATCCTTTTCAGGATTACCCAATAATTGTGGTTTCACAGGTCTAGCTCCCAAGTTATCTCTACCCAGTGAAGCATAGGTATCTTCGATAATGTTTGGTAATTCTCGCTCCTGTTGTGCAGGAGTGCATTCCATCAGGCGTTGGCGTATAGCCACCGCTGCTGCCTCCCCTTTAATGTGTGCTAACATAATTGTTGAAACCTGGGCCAAATTGCCTATCAATTTCATCCCTAGGTACAGGGTAGGTTCTGCCCTGTACTTGTTCTTTATTTGTTTCAATACTTCTGGTATGACTGCAATTGAGGGGGTACCATTCGTTCTGGTATAAACGGCAGCGAAGACTGTACCCGATGTGGTACAATCCTCTATCGGGGGAGCTATTCCCATTGGCAAGCAGATTGTCAGTATTCTATGTTTTTCTTGCGGGCCAGTGTGTAGAAAAACTGCCTCAAGCTGTGCTATTTTCTGTGCTATCCAAAATGGCATTTGCTCACATTTAGGGGTCGATTCCGATCTCGTTAGGAAAGCATCCCGACCGAGTCGGATCCAGAATGCTTTCCGTACGACTCGGAGCGCTGGAGTCCGACCGAGCGAGTACGATGCATCCGTATGCTGACGGACTCGGTTCGATCGGACTCCCATTGAACTCTATGGGAGCCTGTATACTGACCGCGTACACATGCTCCCATAGCAAAAAGGGGTGGGTGGGGAAAAGCGTACACCCTGTGGCGGGCACCATCTACTGTGCATGCTTGGATCGGGGAGACCCATGGGCACCCCCTGTGACCGATTCGGAGGGCCCCGGGTGAAGGGGGCCTGCTACGGCTCCCGAAGTCCGATACCGACAACTGTTTCATTTCGCTGAGACCGAGTCGATGCGGCTGTCCGAATCGTGCATCGTACTTGCTCGCTCGGAATCCGGCTCCATTGCGCGGCACGATTTGGCTACGAACGAGTCGTACGGACAGGATCAGGTTCGGAAACGATTCGGTCAACGCGGACGAGATCTTCACATCGTACTTGGTCGTTCGGACCTGTGTACGATTTGGTCGGAAACCAGGGCTATGAATCGGATCCGGCAAAGCCGAATCCGATCCGGAGGCCTTCTGAAGGACATCGGAATCAGGCCCTTAGTGGGCATTCTTCCCATAATCGTGTTCAACGTTTGTGGGGTGATTTTAGTTGCAGTCCCTTGTATTTGACCTGCTTGAGTGACCCTTGTAGGTTGAATTGTCCGTGTTCTCATAACGAACTGTGTAAGATTTCTGTATAATTTTATTATTTCTTTGTGAAGCGGACGTAAGTCTGCTGCTGGCAATGTATCAATTTCTGGATGCGGTGTGTAAGCAGCTAGGACCAGCCACGTCGCTTCGTCTCTACTGAGTGGACCGAGTCTCACTTTTTCTTTGGTATGTGGGAGGGCGCCTTTAAACCAATTCATATGGTCTTGGTAAGTTAACTGGACTTCTATGTCCTCGTATGGAGAATATTCTTCAGGTGGTTCATCTGGAGTATAGGTGTGTGTGTGTGTGTGTGTGTGTGTGTGTGTGTGTGTGTGTGTGTGTGTGTGTGTGTGTGTGTGTGTGTGTGTGTGTGTGTGTGTGTGTGTAGGTGTGTAGGTGTAGGTGTGGGTGTGGGTGTAGGTGTAGGTGTGCAGGTGGAAACTTAACGCAAGAATAGAACACCTCTGTCCTGAATGTCTCGTGTGCCTCAGTCACGAAGGTAACAGTTCCACCTAATGCTGGGACTCCATATTCTGCTAATTCTAAAGTAAGCGCATTTCTGCAATTCTCTAAAATGTTCAGAGCACCTTCCTGCTCTTCTTCCCCTGCATTTGCATCGCCATCCTGGACAGACATTGCGAGCAAAAGGAATTTCAAGGAAATAGCGATGAGGTCTGTGCATAATGTAGGGAACTATAATCCTTCAAGCTTGAATATTCCTACAGCCAATACATAGGGTATACCTACTCGGCTGTGGCGGATTTTCCCTCCCCACTCCAGACGTCTCTGGGTAAATGTGAGTAGGGGTCTCTGAGAAAGCATGACTGAACTACTCAGATTTGACTGTTAAATAAGAACCAAACCAACGTTGGCGGCGCCATGACATGTAGTTCCTATAAAACTATATAGGATCTGAGTGTTTAGATAACATAAACTAAGGGATTGGTGTCCAAACTGATTCCAGACACACCCAAAGGATATGTTAGTCTGTAGACTAGCTAGCTCACAGTGCCACTCTAAGCCCCACAACCCTACTAAGGAGCAAATAGTTTCTGGCAATTATCGAACATGACAACCCTGACCCCTCAGGTATTGTGGAAACAGTGTTCTACTTTTCGCTCAGTCACTCGTGCTCACTCGTTCTCAGAGAGATATACAGAGCGTATACCAGCGTCATTCTAGTATAAAATACGTGTGCTGCAACAACCATAGACAGGAACAGATGTATACGATTATAAGCATCAACAGAGTAAATAAAAGGTAGAATTCTACCATGGTGCTAAAACAGTGAATATATGCAGGCATACGGCAGTAATCATGAGTGCTCCTAAGATGCAAATCCTAACTAAGTGTACCTAGCATGTATTTTGGTGTATAGCTAAGACTCCCCCTAGGAAAGAGCCAACCCCATTACCTGATGGGAGAGAATGAAGGACCCCATCTTAGTCTCGAATTGGACACCCCGCCAGGGATGTCAGACAACTGTGTGCTGGAGTGTCTGCGTACAGGGACATCAGCGTCTCATGTCAGCATGGAAGCTTCTCCTCTGGTTTGCCCAGTAAAGATGTGGTGCTTATATACCCAAAAGGTGCCCTCAGGGCGTCTACATAGAATGGTACTGTGGGCCTGTCGTTCAAGGATGACGATAGCGGTGACTCTTGTACAGAGTTATTATACAGAAGATGGTAATCCTGCTGTGATACTAAGAATCCTCATGCATTATAAATGAGGCTAGTTTTTCAAAGAAAACCACACGACATTTATTCGGCACATAACTAGGTAAAAGGTCAGCGCCAGAACCATTTGGTAGAACAAGGTAGGACAAATGTAAGTAAAAGGTTGTTTATCTACCTAGGCCTCTATTGGGGTACATTGGGGCTTATAACACCATTACAAATCTTTCTTGTGGGCTGGCGACTCCACCTGACCAGGGACGTAGACTTAGATGGAAGGGTATAAACCCTGAATCTGTTCATCGCAAATTATTCAGTCTTTGCCCTGGTGCTTTCTCAGCATGCCTTGATGACCGGCTCCCTGATGAGACTCGTCCTCGGTCCTTTGACATAAGTCAAAATGTGAGGGACCTTCTGTAAGAAAGTGCCCCTTTTTGCATGGTAACCCCCTACTTTTTGCCTGATATCAGATGCACTTTGACTGAATGTGCAGTGGGGCCCTGCCAGTCAGGTTCCCAGTGCCTGTGTTCTTTCCCAAAACTGTACCTTTGTTTCCACAATTGGCACACCTCTGGCCCACATATAAGTCCCTTGTGAAAGGTACCACTGGTACCAAGGGCCTTGTGACCAGAGAGGGTCTCTAAGGGCTGCAGCATGTGTTGTGCCTCCCTCAGAGACCCCTCACCTAACACATACACACGGCCATTGCAGACTATGTGTTTTGGTGTAGATAAAACTTAAAAGTCGAAATGGCACACATCCCTGTGTGCCATGCCCACCACCACTGCATGTGGCAAAGGTAAGACACCCCTCTAGCAGGCCTCACAGCCCTAAGGCAGGGTGCAGTATACCACAGGTGAGCGCATATCCTCATGAGTAATATGCCCCTACAGTGTCTAAGTCCTTTCTTAGTCATTGTAAGTGCAATGAAGCAATATTGAATACATGGGCTGGGAGTTTTTCATTACTAACTCCACCGTTCCATGATGACTTTACTAAATGCTAAGAAGTTTAGTATCAAACTTCTCAGCACAATAAACTCACACTGATGCCCTGAAAAACGACCAATTCTCTAGTGTCCAGCTGACTGCAAAGTCTGTGGGAATAATAGTAGTCAGGAGAGGTTTGTCCCCTCTCAGCCAGGACCACCCCTAAGGTGTCCAGAGCTGAAGTGACCCCCTTCTTAGAAAATCCTCCATGTTGTGGATGAGAGAATTTTAGCCAATCAGGTTAGGGGATGCCCCCTCCCCAAAGTGAGGGGACATGCGAAGGGTGTGGTCACTCTAAAGGTAACATCCCTAAATTCAGTATTTAGAGGCACCCCTGAACCTTGATCCTTAGATTCCTGCGACCTAAGAAGAAGGACTAAGAAGAAGGCGTGCAGCCGAGCCTGAAGATGACTACCGATTTGGCCCAGCCCTACCAGCCTGTTACCCGCTTAAAGACCCTGCAAAGAGGACAACGCCTGTAGTGCAGCCAGCGACTTACAGAAACCCGAGGAAGACTGCCTGCTCTTCAACAAAGACCATTTCTCCCTAGGACAGCGGCCCTGTCCACAAGAAAACAACTCCAAGGACTCCGGATCCAGCTGGAACTGTGACGCCTGCCCACTCTGCACCCGACGCCCACGGCCTGAGTCTGTGTGGCTCATCTGTCCAGTGAAGTGTCCCAGCGCTCCTGATCTCAAATCCAGCATTGGCTGACCTCTCCTGGGCTCCACGAAGAAGCCTGCAGCATCATCACAAAGATTCCTCCTGACTGTGACCAGCTCCGATAAAGAAAATCTGATACCTAAAGGCACCCCTGCATCCTCAGCCCCCGACTTTGGGGAGCCCAGATTACAGTGCCCAGGCCTCCATCGACATCTCAACTTGCCCTCCCAGCTGGTTGTCACCTTCGCCCAGCCTCCTGGTCCGAGTCTGCAGCCTCTTTGTGCAACTGAGATTTCCATTTACTTGCATTGGGTGCCTGACGCGATTTGTACCCAGCCACTCCTGTGCCGCTAGTGATGTATGATTGGTGCTGCTTTGTAGCCCCCCCCCTCCCTGTGCTTGTTTTAATCCCCGGGGCCTGTGCCCTGAAACCACGAGTACTTACCTGCAACCTGCACCTCTTATGGGTGTCCCCAGTCTCCATTGACTAACATTTTGCCCAGTGACCTCTGAACCCCAGTGGCGGCTGATACTGGGCAGTGGTAGTTATTTAAAAAAGAAGAAAATTCCACTTACCTGGTTGCCGCCTCTCCTCCGTTCTTCTGTCGACGATGCAGGAACAGGAAGCACCAAACTCCCCTAGCCAATTACAACACTGCTAATAGCAGTGTTGTGATTGATGTGAGCGCCGTGGATTGGCGCTCAGACAGGGAGTGGGAGCCTGGGCATGTTCTCCACCCAGGCTGTGCATTACAGCCAGTGGAGAACATGCTAAGTGCGCATAGCACTCACCTCCACCCTCCCCCCTTGTTGGCTGACAGGACAGCCTCGCCCCGCCCCTTAAACAAAACACAACTGGGCTATGTACGGGAAAAATAAAATGATAATACCATTGTGTTAATATCATTTTATTTTTCCTGTGGGGCAACACTCCTCTGCCTTAGTGGAGGAGCTGCCGCTGCTCACCTGGCTGCCCCATTGTTGCACCTATCTTGATCTGACCCTTGCCCAGTGTTGGTCTAAACCCCCGAAGACTGGATGTGTAAGTTGAGTACTACCTGTGAATGTGCATAACTGTTTTCTTCCTATAGGTTTGCATTGTGTTTCTTCCTATTTGCACTGTGGCTATCTTTTGCATTTGGCAAGTTCTATTACTGTTGATTGACACCACAAAGTATTTTCAGTACTACTGTAAAGCATTTGTATTGCTTCTGCAACCCAATTTCTATTGCCCCTGAAAAGTATTGCTATTTAAAAACTGGTACTTACCTACAACTGAGTTTCTCTTGGTTCTAGATATAAAAGTAACTGTAATATTTTTATACAAAACAGTTGGTCTTGGATTCAGTCTTTGAGTGCGTTTAACTATTTCTTGCCTGAGAGTGTACAACAAATGCATAACATCCCGCTGATAAGCCTGACTGCTCAACCACACTACCACAAAACAGAGTAAGGTATTATCTACTTTAGGCTCTGGGGATCCACTGGACTCTGTGCACACTATACCTTACATTGGGATAGTATATACAGAGCCAGTTTCCTGCACCTTCTCAGCTCCCCTAGGCAAACATCGGTTGCTCTGGTGAGATGGTGAGATCACTCCTGTAGCTAGGCTCATGGTAATCTTTTGACGGTGCTCAAGGAGACTCCGCAGAATTTCCTATAAGGCCTCCTTGAAACAGGAGACTTGGCAGGACCTTATTGTCACCTGCCCTCTCTGTACATTTCTAACTTTTGGGAGATTGTGAACCTCCCCTTATTCAATCCTGACTCTGGAAAATTACTAACCGCGTATTTCATCTGATTCTTGGGTCAAACAATTTGAAGGTATTCATGATTTGCCATGTTTCGCCAGTTGTGTCACCGAGTCCCACTTTGTTTTGATTTCTTATAGTGGTTTTCCTCTTTTCTTTGATTGGGAAGAAGGTAAAGACACACTCCTTATCTTCCCTAATTACAAAGCCCCTGGTCCCGATGGGTCCCGCTAGACTTAAATAAGTCCAGTGTATTTTTTTCACCCCCCTTGCTTACCATCAACATCAATGTGGTCCTTAGATATATTCTTCCTACTTTGAGGTCCAAATCAATTATTGTCTCAGTGTTTAAAAAGGGTTTGAGAGATGACCGTCGGTGTTATTGCCCAATCGTTTTCAGAGGTCATGGTAATAGTGAATATACTCTCTAGATTAATAACCTGGGCTAGAGATCACAACGTGCTCTCTAAAGTGCAGTATGTTTTCAGATCGTTAAAGGGTACTGTGGACCAATGTCTAAATCTGTATCTTTTAATCAACAAGTAGATTGTGGCCAGACCAAGAGCGATACACTTGGCCTTTATGGACTTGAGCTCCACATTTGACCAGATTAACAGAGAGAAACTGTAGTCGATATTGTTGGACCTGGGGATTGATAAAAATATTGTCCTTCTTGCGTGATTTGCACCTCAGTTTGAATGCTTCAGTAAGATATGGTCAGAAGGGAGAGTACACCGAACACTTGTACATAATAGGGGGTCAGGAAAGGCTGTAATTTACCCCCGTTGTATTCACACTTTGTATGAACAAGTTGGAACAAGTGCAAGTAGCAGGGGGTCTTAATATGCCTATGTTATTTGGCCTGTCTGTCCCAGCCCTACTATACGCTGTTTTAGTTTCCAGAACAGGCCAAGGCCTTCGAATTTTATTGGTAATTTTTTACAAATTATATGGACAAACTCAGTTTGAGTATTATTAATTCTATCAAATATCACACCATGACAACAGGACCCAAAAATTCTAAATGCACAACTCGCTCATGGAAAGGCAGTACACTCAGCAAAGTTACAACATATCCCTACCTTGGTATTTTATTTGATTCTTACATTACTTGGTCACCTTTCATCAGGGATAGGAGGCATGTCTTTGCTGGAAGCATCGCTTCGGTTTTCAATTTTGCTGCCAGGCTAAGGTGTAAGTCAGTAGGAACAATGCTCGAGATTTTCCTTCTACTGTTATGATTTCCAAATAAACACTTTCTGGATCCTTTGCTCTTCTATCCCTCCACTATCCTTTTCAATCCAACTAACAGACTCACATGTCCACCGCTCAAATTAATTTCATATTTCCCTATACTAATTCACCACTAATCCTTTTTGGGTTCCAGAGTAGCGGGCTACTGTAGGAAGCTGGCTCTGTATATACTATGTCATATACTATGTCAAAAGGATATATAGTGTGCACAGAGTCCAGTAAGTCCCCAAAGGTATAGCAGAGGATAAAGTAGATATTACCTTACTCTCAATTTAGTGGTAGCTGGGCTGAGCAGTTAGGCTTATCAGAGGGTAGTGTGAATGCATTTGGTGTACATAGTCATACAGGGCAGGAAAGAACGCTCAATGACTAACTCCAGGCCAATGCTTGTAAAAATATGACTTCTATTGGAGGAAAGACAGGCGAGTAACTTACAGGTAAGTAAATGGTTGTCAGATTCAGTCTCCGGGGGTTTTGGTTAACACTGGGCAAGGGTTAGACCAAGGTAAGTACTGCACCACCAGGGGCACTGGGGCGGCCGGGTGCAGAGGTCACTGGGCCCAATGTTAGCCTATGGAGGCTGGGGACATCTTGAAGAGGCATTGGTTGCAGGTAAGTACCTGCGGTTCAGGGACACAGGCCCTGGGGGTTGAGAACAGCACTGTAGGGGCCACAAGGTAGCACTAAAGCTACACCACCAGCAGCACAGGGGTGGCTGGGTGCAGGGTGCAAAGGGGGCATTGGTCGCCTTATAGAAATCAATGGAGAACCTCGGTTTCACAAAGAGGCTCGGACCAGGAGGCTGAACGAAGGCGACCAACCACTGGGCAGGTAAGTTGGATAGCTGGGGAACATCTTGGCACTGTCGGCTGGGTTCCCCAAAGTTGGGGGCAGACGATGCAAGGGTGCCTTTTGGTGTCTGATTTTCTTCGCTGGATCTGGTTGCGGTCGGGGGGGGACCCTTCGTGAAGAGGTTGCAGGCGACGTCATGGAGTCAGCCACCGATGTAGACGATGTCAGGATCGCTGGGGGGACTTCACAGGACAGGTGAGTCACTCAGATTTGGGCCGTGGGTGTTGGGTGCAGAGTGGTGCAAGTGTCGTGGATCCGCATGAATCCGGTGTCTTTGGGGTTGTTTCTTTCTGGATAAATGGGGTGTCCACAGGAGAAAAGTGTCTTTGTCGAAGGCAGCTCATGTCTCTGGGGTTCTTGGAGGTTGCTGGCTGCGGGACACGCTGGTTTCTGCAAGCAGGGTCCTTGAAGCGAGAGACAGGCCGGTAGGGCTGGGGCCAAGTCAGTTGTCATCTTCCTCCTTCGCTGCTGCACGGCTCTTCAGTCCTTCTTCTTAGGGCATCGTAATCTGAGGAACCGAGCTCAGGGAAGCCATTAAATACTAAATTTAAGGGTGTTACTGAGGTTGGAGGGCAGTAACCAATGGCTACTGTCCCCTAGGGCTACCACACCCTTTAGGTGCTCCCTCCCTTTGTGAAGAGGGGCACATCCCTATTCCTATTGGGCCAAATTCTCCAAACCAAGATGTAGAATTTTGAAGAGAGGGTTTCACCTCCGCGTCTGGCCAACCTATGGGTACTATTAAGCCAAGGTGGATACTCCTGCTATGCCTACTAATTTTACCGCCTGTCCTACCACCAAAAGTGGGGTTAGGGCTGGGGGTGGGCATCTCCACTAGTTGGAGCTGCCCAAATCAGCATAACACAAGGTGAGAGCCTTTGAGGCTCACCGCCAAGTGTTGCTGTTCCTGCAAGGGGCAGGTGTGAAGCACCTTCACCCAGAGCAGGCTTTGTTCCTGAAAGGCTCTCACCCATGAGGTCAGAAACCTGTCTGGTGGTGGCTGGCTGGCAGGGACAAGTCAGCCAATACACTAGAAGGTGGTCGTTTTTCTGGGGGCATCTCTAACATGACCTTTGAGTGCATTTTATAATAAATCCAACACTAGCATCAGTGTGAGTTTGTTGACAGGACAGCCTATAGGGTGGACGTTTTTTGCATACTTCTCAGTCTTCAGTAAAGCCATCATGGAGCTGTGTAGTTCGTGTTGACAAACTCCTAGCCCATTTCCCCAAAAATGGCGTCACTTGACTTATAGTGTCCAAAAATATACTCAGACAATGTAGGGGCATAGTGCTCAGGCAGCTATACCCTAACCTGTGGTATAGTGCACCCTGCCTTAGGGGTGACTTACCTATGCCACGGGCAGTGGTGTGTAGGCATGGCACCCAGGAATGTGTGCCATGTTAACTCTTTTAGTTTAGCCACACCACAATACATAGCCTACGATAGCAGTGTGTATGTGTCTGGTGTGGGGTCCTTTAGGGTGGCACAATACATGCTGCAGCCCTAAGGAACCCTCTCTGGTCACAGGGTCCTTTGTACCACTGGTACCTTTTACAAGGGAGTTATATGTGGGCCAGAGGTGTGCCAATTGTGGAATCAATGGTACAGTTTTAGGGAAAGAACACAGGTTAGCAGGATCCCAGCACACACTCAAGTGAGTTAGCATCAGTTATCGGGCAAAAAGTTAAGGGGTAACTATGCCAAAAGGGGCACCTTCCTAAAGTTACTTGTCAAAAAGCACTTCGCCGCCTCGTCAGGGGTAGTAAACGCTATATAAATGCAATTACAATTAAGGCTGAGAATGGGCACCATTATGCCAGTGATGGCGTAAATATTCAAATGATGCCCACAGTACGCCAACACCACCATTAAGGAATGGGTTTATATAATTGTGTCTGGGATAATCACCCATAAACTGGTATGGCCACCATAATTCTAACATTTGTGCTGCCTTTTGGCAAGGTTCATGCTGAAGAACAAGAGAAGCTATTTTTAGGTCATTGGTGGAAGAACAATGTGAGCCAGGTAAATTTCAGCAAAGCCTTTTTTTTTTTTTTTAAACAAAGTTTTATTAACATTTTTCAATGATATACAATACAGACCCAATTATGCTTTAAAACACATGAGATGACACCCTCAGCCTTGTAGTCTTTGCCTTTGTAACATATACAATAAAATTATTGTGTCTCAGAAAATGGCATTATTAGCACCTTTCTTATTTTACCCACCACCCGGACAATCCGTGAAGAAATCACTCCCGCAATATCAACTACATGCCTATCAATGTCCTGGCACTCACGACCACCTAGCCGGGTTGGAAATACTCGTCACATAATGTCACAGTCTACAATAATAAAACCTAACAATCCCAACTAAAATTTCCCTCCCCCCTCCCTACAGTCCTGTATTCACATTCTAACAACATCTTTTAGGGTGATCCCCCGCACAAAGCCAAGCTGACAGTGTTACATTTGGAGACCAACATTCGTATAGAAGCAACGCTTCGCAATATACAACCTCAGCCTGTGAGATATTATCACATTTGTATTAGTAACGTGTGCAATTCGGGTTCAATTCGGGTTCTTGGGATCCGCAGGAATTATTGCGAGTTGCTACGAGATTCCACAATTTCCACCTCCTGCAGTTTGAGGGATTCTAACATTATATCCCACTCCATTGCTATCGGGTTTTTTCGCAACCCTCGGGTCTCCTCTCGCCTTAGGGCCGCACTTTCTGCACTACCCCACCTGATCACCTCGCTATGCCACACATGTATGGGGGGTGGTTTCTTGGACTTCCATCGCATAGTGATGGCTCGTATTGCTAGGATTAATGACAAGTTCGCAAATCTGTATTGTACCTTATGTTTCGAGGGGGACTTATGAAGACCCAGGATACATTCCTCCACCGTGTTGTCTACTTCCTTCTGTATGACTACAGAAATGAGCCGTCTGATCGAGTCCCAGTATCTCCCTAATTTAGGGCAGGACCACAGCATATGTGCCAGCTCAACGCCACCTGCTTGGCATCTAGGGCAGTGGTGTTGTGTTTGCGGGAACATTTTGTCCAGTCTGTGAGGGGTAAGGTAGGCCCTGTGAAGCACCATGGTTTGGATAAATTTAAATTTAGCGTTTCTGGTAAGCTTTCTAGGGTGTTCTATAATTTTCCCCCACTCCTTTTCTTCTATGGCCCGCCCTACGTCTCCCGACCATGCATCCTGTAACTGGGTGAGGGCTATTCCCGCATGTGCACGAATCCCCACTTACAGCCATTTCACTAAGTGTCTACCTTGTCCCATGTAATATAGCATTTTGACTAATTCGTGTGTATCAGGTTCCTGTCTGTGCGGGACCCAATGCGTTTTTACATATTGTGACAGAGCCGCATGTAGAATGTACAAGTGATCCGGCACTCCCGTGCTCCTGACAAAGTTATCATAGTCTAACAATTGTCCCTCATGGAACAGGTCTGATACCGTGCTAACCCCTACTTCGGTCCAGGGGGCAATAGTGCGGCGTGTTATGCGTCCCGCCGTCAATGGTATGCCCACCAGGGGAACGTTACCTGCATAGGCAGGGTGCGTGTTCGTGTAATGAAGTGCTGCTTTCCAGCACTGCAGCGCTGTACGCAACAATGTAGGGAGCACTTGTGGGAGTTTACAGCGTGGTAGCAATAGTGTATGTAGGGCTCCTGACGCCAGGTCGCGCTCGGTGTACCCTATTTCTTGAAGATTACGTCCGGCCGTCCAGAAGGATAGCCACTGCAATTGACAAGCGTAATAGTAGGCTCTAAGGTCTGGGACCCCCAGTCCCCCTTTGTCCGTGCCGAGTTGGAGCTTTTTGAGACTAATCCTCCGCCTGCCAGACCCCCAGATGAGATCGACGAGCATGGTATTTAAAAGTTTAAAAGTACGCTGTGGGAGCAGTACTGGCAAATTCGTAAAATAGTAAACTAGCCTCGGGAGGACTACCATTTTTGTAATAGCCACCCTACCTATGACCGACAGCGGCAGCGTAATCCAAAAGGCAATACTAGCTCGAAGGGCTCGAATTGCCCTGTGTAGGTTGCCGTCCAGCAGATCGATGGGGGTCCGGTAGACATGTATGCCCAGATATTTAAATGTATGTGACGCAACTTGTATCACCATTTGCCCGAAAGGAACAGTCATCAGTTGTGCCTGTTCCCGAAAGAAAAAGGCGTGAGATTTCGTTGGGTTAACAGCAAGGCCTGATATACTTTCGAAGACAGTAAATATCTCCGCCAAAGGTGTTAAATCGGTCCTAAGGTCGTTGACATAGAGGATAATGTCTCCGCGTATGCCGAGAAAAGGTGCAGGGTGGGCCCGATCGGAATACCCATCTCTCGTGCGTCCGTTCGCAGTTTAATAGCCAGGGGCTCCAGAGACAATATAAACAGGAGTGGCGATAGTGGGCACCCCTGCCTCGTCCCCCTGAATATCGGGTATGCAGCTGAGATATGGCCTCCAGTACGGACGCGCGCCGTGGGGGCTTGATATAACAGGCGGAGCCATTTAAGATAATCCTCCGGTAGTCCGAATTTACCCAGTGCCTTAAACAAGTATTCCCAGGTTAGTGTGTCAAAAGCTTGGCGGAGGTCTAGCGACACACAGCCAGCGTGGGTGTATTGTGGTGGGGCAGCCGACATCAGGTAATGCAATCTCCTGGTGTTCAAAGACGTGCTACGGGCCGGCAAAAAAACCTGTTTGATCTATGTGTATTAGTTTATGCAGGAGGGGTAGGAGCCTATTCGCCAGAATTTTACTAAGGATTTTATACTCCGTTGTCAGTAGCGACAATGGGCGGTAACCTGCCATGTCGGTGGGGTCCCTACCCGGTTTCGGGAGTGTGACAGTCAACGCTTGTGCTGTAGTGAGTGGTAATTCGCCTTTCTCCAATGCCGTGTTGTACAGGAGTTCCAAGTGGGGCAGGAGAGAATCCCTAAAAGTATCGTAAAATTCTGCTGGCAACCCGTCCAGGCCAGGGGTTTTATTACGAGGTAGCCCTTTGATCGCCAGTTTTATCTCCACTGTGGTAATCAGGCCTGAAAGTTCCTTTAGGGCAGCTGGGGGAGGTTGCGGGCACGTCAGGGTATGTAAGAAGTCATCAATGCGTGTGCCCATGCTATCTGTAGGCTTGCTATAAAGCGTGGCATAGTAATGGTAGAAGGCTGTGTTGATGTCATTTTGTGTATGTGCTGTACCACCCTCTAAGGTAGTAACCTCCCTAATCACCGTGGCCGGGGGGGTCATCCTTCAATATTTTCGCCAACAGCGCCCCTGTTTTGTCCGCTTCCGTGTGTGTTCTCAGGCTGTATCGCCCGTAATCTATAGTGCGAAGGGATTCTAGCAATTCCGCATGTTGTATGCGGACTTCTTGGAGTAGCCCTTGCTTTCCCCTATCTCGCGCTGCCTCCTGTTCTAGGCGATCCATCTTGTGTTCCGTGTCAATGAGGGATTTATTAACCTCCTGTCGAGCCCCTACAGTCGTGCTGATGGCCCTTCCGCGTATTACTGCCTTAAAGGCGTCCCATTCGATTAAACCACTAGAAGCTGTATTACTATTTTCAGTAAAGTAATGGGAGATGGTGTCGGCCATAGCGGCACGGAACACTGTGTCCTCTAACAAGTATGGCCATAATCTCCATGTTGGCACCGGGGTAGGTACTCTGCCCCATGTGATCGTTAGCTCCAGTGGGTTGTGATCTGAAAAGGTTTTTGCAAGGTATGTAGTATGCGTCACCTGCATTGCGATGTTATTAGAGCAGTAAATTCTTCAGCAAAGCCTTTTGATGCTGTTACACATTGCGCAATATTGACAGCACCACCAAAGGCTGGGGTGTTCTGAACTACTTCACAGGCAGGAAAAAGGGGAGTGGTTGAAAGAACACTGAAATTAAAAGTAATGCAACTGTACTCAAAGTTGTTTATTTGGGATGGGGACCTTCTAGAGAGCATTACAATTGTGGCATGAGTTATGAAGCTGTGTGGAAAGCAATTAAACTTACAGAGCAGTGAAGGTTGGTAGAGGGCAAAGTACAGGCAATGTTATCTCCTGGTGGATGAAGAAAGTTTTATCATTCTGTCAGTCATCATTGAGGCCTCAGTTAGAGAATTGTATTCGGTTTTTGTCAGAGCGTGGGGTTACATACCCGAAATGGTAATGTGAGATTAAAGAATTCACAGAATTTCTGTGAAGCAATGCAGCAGCATAAATATTTTTAGTCTTAAGGAGAGGAGGTGAGGTAAGACAATTGAGGTACAAAAACAGTGGCAGATATCAACGTAGTTTAGCTATAGTTTTGGAGCAGCTGGTTAGGAAATTAATCTGATGTCCCAGGCGCTTGTCAGCACGAAGCTCAACTACGGCAGCGCACTCTACACTGGCGCCACCCAAAAACTCCAAAAGAAATTGCAGAGCATCCAGAACGCCTCCACCAAACTTATCCTGGGCATCCCCCGCCGCAGCCACATCTCCGGTCACCTGAGAGGCCTCCACTAGCTCCTGATCAACAAAGGAATCACCTTCAAGCTCCTCACGCGCGCCTACAAGGCCCTCCTCAGCATCAGACCTGCATACCTCAACCCCCGCCTCTCCTTCTACACACCCACCAGACTTCTCGCTCTGCCCAACCGGCCCTGGCCACTGTCCCACAGATCAGCAAGACCTCGGCCGGAGGAAGATCCTTCTCCTACTTCGCTGCGAAGACCTGGAACTCTCTACCTCTACATCTCAGGCAATCACTGCCTCAATTCAGGAAGGACCTCAAAACCTGGCTCTTTGACTAAACTGCAGAACCCCTCCCCCACTGCCTTGAGACCCTAGAGGGTGATTAGCCGTGCTCTATAAGAACCCTGATTGATTAATTAATTGATTGAAGAGGCTAAAGAGCAACACATACAGATTGCACATGGGGGGAAGTACCGGGTTGTTTCACGCTAAGGGGTTCTATCGCCTTCGCGTGCATTGACATATTTCTAAATACTCTGCCCTCCTCCGCTTTCCTCTGGTGTTCCCTCCGCTTGCCATATATTTCAGAAAAGTTAGATAGCGTGCTTATCCCCATTTTTCTAGTTTACCCTTTCCATACATTTACAGACTATACCTTTCATCCCGCCCCAAACTCCTCCACCTGTCTCTGGTTAACTTCTACCGCCCCTCCCTGAGATGTCTGCTCCACTTTCCTGAGAGACCGTTCTGTACTCGGCAGCTTCTGTTGCTAGGGTCCGCGATGACACCTGGTGACCCTCCATTATACTGCTTCCTCAGGTCTTCAGATAATCGAGGGAGAGTGGGAAGACGCGGGAAAGATGCATTGCGCTGCCTCCTGTCCTACGAGGTAACAGCATGTGGCACATTCCACGAGTTGTGGCATATTGCCAGAGTGACACGTGTCACATGCCTGGAATGGGTTCCAACCTTTACTGCCTGTGAGTGGCAGGGCAGGAGTCAGACTGGCTATTCCGCCACGCTCTAGCCTTGTCTCCGTGGGCTGCGGCTGCATTCACAGCTGGGTGTGGTGGTGCCATGACCCAAACCAGGAAGGCTTCCAAACCATGAAGGCTGCCAAACCATGAAGGCTGCCCTGGCGCATTTCCAGTCACAGCATACACAGTGGGCCAGGTTGCAACCTTTTCCCGCGCTGCGCTGCTCTAGGTTTTCAGCTCAGTCTGTTGAGTAGCCTGTTGCCTTGCCTCGCTTAAGGAAGCTGTAGCAGGGTAGGACTGGATTTGATTCCGTATTCTCCTTACCAACATGCATACAAAGCAGTTCTCAAACGCAGAACAAGTGCTTCCGCTAGGAGTGGGGAGAACATTTGGTAACGTAAATGAAAAGGTCCGAGACCGACGTAGCTGTGCAATTGCAGTGAAATAGTAAAGACATAGCTAGATACTTAAGGTGTGTCTCACTGTTACATTTTTAGGCCTGTCTTTCCTTATGTGCCATACATTTCGGTGCGTGGAATTTTAGTAGATATTGTGGAGCCTTCGTGGTTTTAAAACCACAATACCCGTTATTTTAAAATGTATGTCATTTTCTAGTCCTGTATTCGGCTAAATTAGTAAACCGCTTTACTTTAGAAACGATCTTGCACTGTGGTTTTCATTTTACTTATTACAAGCACAGCACTGCCACCTCGTGGATGGCAAAGCACAGAACAGTATGCGGACTTGTATTATGATATTTTGTTACTGTAGTGGAGACGGTAAAGTTATTCAGTTGTTTAATTCGCAATTTATCAGTCATAGACCGCTTAGTGGGCTCTGAATCACCAGAACACAAGCTCTGCATCTCTAGCAGTCACCGCTTCCGTCTCCTAGGTCGGCATCTTCATCCGTATGATCATTGATCTGAAAGGTGGCATATAGTATACCCTCCCAGCCCTGTCGTTTCAGCGTCAGTTATCACGTTTGAGTTCTAGATTCAGAAGTAGAGGTTGCTGAGCGTTAATTATACAAGACCCGGATCTCACCTACTGCGCAGGCTTCTTTTTTTCTTTCTATTTTATTCCCCAGATTTTATTGGATTACATATTAAACGAGTGCAAGCAAGTTGCAAATGAGTTCATTAAATTCCCGGTCTCTTGCTCCTCTTGATGAAAGGGTTCTTCTGGTACAAATATGCAGCACTTTAAAAATGAACGCTAAAATAAGCAGTTTCTAATTTATTACTGTTAGAATTGGGGGTCTGTAGTTGGCAGAGGTAGGTACCTTTGACCAAATAGGGACCCTTGCTTCTAAGTCAGGGAAAGGGGATTACACTACTGGATAACCCCTGCTCACCCCCTTGGTAGCTTGGCACGAGCAGACCGGCTTATCTCAGATGCAGTGTGTTAAGCATTTGTGAACACATACAGTAATACAGTGAAAACACTAGAGATGGACACCACACAGGTTTTATAAAAATAAGTATTCTTTATATAGACTTAACATAAGACCATAAACGACAAAAATCCACAATACTGTACTCAAAATTGACTTAAAGATGGTAGAAGTAACTTAATTCAAGTTGATGGTAAGTGCGACAAAGTTCTCACAAAAGTACCTGGATGCGTAACGCAAAACAAACAAAAGGTTCGCAGGGATGGAGATGCGTCGGTTTCTTGCTTCGGGGGAGACGATGCGTCGCGCCTCAATGCTTGCGCAGAGTAGGGGATACGTCTTGATCCTTACCGGAGAGGAGGTGATGCGTAGATTCTCGTACTGCGTTCCGGTTGCGATGCGACAAGATGGCGCCGCGATGCGATGATCCGGTGCGATGCGATAAGATGGCGCCCTTGATGCGACGACGTGAAGACGATGCGTGCACGCCCGGCGGCCATGCGGCGACTCTGTAACTTTGGAGCCGCGACAGGCCCTGCGACACGCTTCTCCGGTGATGCGACGGCGACCCTTGCGGTGGCGACACGCTTCTCCGGTGATGCGTCGGGTAACAGCTTTGACGAAGGCTCGCTTCTCTGGTGATGCGGCAGCGACCTCTGCGGCGGCAACACGCTTCTCCTGCGATGCGACGGCAACAGCTGCGACTGCGACACGCTTCTTCTCGTTGAGTCGCGCTTCCAGCTCCCAGCGACACGCAGGCTTCTGCAGACAGAATTCCCAGCAAGGAAATTCAGAGGGGAGCTGGTGGTGAAGTCTTTTGTCCCTGAGACTTCATTAGGAGGCAAGCACAAGTTCAAGCCCTTGGAGTAATATTCTGCAAGATGATGAAAGTTCTTTAAAAGTTCCTTCTCCTCTCTTTGGCACTGAAGACACCACTGCAACACAGCACACTGGCAGGGGGGCAGTCCAACTCCTACAGCTTCCTTTGGTTCTTCTCCTTGGCAGAGGTTCGTCTTGTTGTTCCAGAAGTGATCTAAAATTCTGGGGTCTTGGTCCCCTCTTTTATACTCATTTTCCCTTTGTTCTCTGAAGGCAGAGAGGCCTTTGCCTAGTCCAAACCAGTTCTGGTCAGTCCTGGAGCACTTTGTTGACAAGACTCCTTCTTTCCTTTCACAGTGTAGGCCAGGAACTTCAGACGCACCACAGGAGGTGGAGCCAGCATTGTGGAGGGAAGGCACAGCCCTATTCATGTCCCAGGTGCAACTCCTCCCACCACTCTACATGTAGATCTCTGTATTCAGCCCTGTGCTGACTCACCCTGTCTCCTGGAATCCACCAGCCCCTGTCACTCACAAACCAGACATGGAATACACAACCTAGCAGAGGCAGGCTTGGATAGTTAGGCAAGAAAATACCTACTTTCTAAAAGTGGTATTTTCAAACACAGAATGTTCAAACCAACTTCACTAAAAGATGTATTTTATCATTCTGAGTTCAGGCATACTAAATTCGTTTTTCTACCATGTTCCCTGGGTCAGTTAGGATTATAAGATGTTATAATCAAACTGCCCATTCTGGCCTATGGGGAACATGTAGCCTTGCAATAGTGAAAAACGAAAATGGCTGTAATTCACTATTAGGACATGCCACACACACCAGGGCATGTCCTACCTTATACTTACAATGCACCCTGCCCTTGGGCCTACCTTAGGGGTGTCTGATATGAAGTTAAGGGAAGGTTTAGGGACTGGCAAGTGGGTGCACTTACCAAGTCGACATGGCAGTCACAGACTGCGCACAGGCTCTGCAATGGCAGGCCTGAGACACACTTTACCAGCTGCTTCTGTGGGTGGCACAACCAGTTCTGCAAGCCCACCAGCAGCATTTGATTTACAGGCCCTGGGCACACCGGGTGCACTATACTAGGGACTGACAAGTAAATCAAATGATCCAATCATGGAGTCACTAATCAATACATCAATTTACAATAGGGAGAGCATATGCACTTTAGCACTGATCAGCAGTGGTAAAGTGCCCAGAGTCATAAAACCAACAAAAACAGGTCAGAGAAAATACAAGAGGAAGGCAAAAAGTTCAGGGATGATCCTGCAAAAAGGGCCAAGTCCAACACAACCCCCTTCCAGCCAAAACGCAGGGTAGACCAATCACTACCTTGATGGGATTCCCTGCTTTGGGCGATAGAACATGGACCCTGGCCCGCAACAGCAGGGGCATATTCCAGTTCTACGCCAATCTGAACCCATTTGGATCCCTCTGTCCATACTCTCAGGGCCCAAGAAGCTAACCCCTGGGGAACCCTTCTCCTCACCTGTGGAAACCATCTGTGCAGCACCTAACCTTAGCTTGCTCACAGGTGTGTCACAACAGACAGACAGCAAGCCATGGTGGCCACTGACAGTGGTCAGTGATGAGACCCAGGCCTTATGCCTCTCAGGGCTCTCAAACCTCTGTGGCGTCAGAGAGCGGGGGCAGTAGCCCCAGGTGCTTGGCACCCTTTGTCCACTCTCCCTCCTGTCAGGTCAGGTATGACATCCTGACACTGACCCACCAGCCCCGGGCCTGTATCTGGCGGCTGGACAGGAGACTGGGGTGGGCTTTCCCACACCCGGTCCTCCTTCTCTTCGTTGGGGCTCTGTACCCTCCCACCTGGACTGGATCCCCTTCCAGAATTGCCAGGGCACCTGTGGCAGGTGTCCTGCACAATTCGCCCACCAGTTCAGGGGTTCTATCCTGCAACTGGGCGTCCAGGTCAGGGGGGACACCCTGAACCTGGCCCTCCAACCTAGGGTCTAGACCCTCCAGTTGAACCGGGGTCAGAGGCGAGGATGCCCTCCCTCTGCACCACCTTCCAGTGTGCTGTACCCTCCCACCTGGAGTGGTACCCCTAGAAGACCAACCGGTCAGGACACTGTTTACAGTTGTCCCTCCCTCCAGGTCAGACAACACCTGACCCTGGCTTCCCAACCCAGGGACCAACCCCTGCAGTTGAACACTTGCCCGGCGCACCAGGACTTTATTGGGAGCACATATGCCCCCCCCGAGGGTGACACACAACTCATGTGTCGTGTGACAGTCTGCCTGGCGCAGATCTTCCGACCCCTGTCCATCTGACAGTGCGTGAAGATCCCCAGGACAGAAGTGGTGTCACCATGGTCATTCACTGGTGACTCAGCCCTTCTGGCTGGCCCCTGACCCACTGGTTCTTCCACTGGGGACTCTTTCCCCCTCTCACCCCTCAATCTGGACTTCTGCACCCTCCACTTAGGAGTGGCACTGCCAGACACCAGAACTGATGGAGGCCTGCTTACAGACACTCCCAGTTCACCAGACACTAGGGGATCCCCCTCAACGGGCGGCCCATCAGTACAGACTAGGCTCCCCACCTGGTGTTCCCTTAAAGAACCATCCAGGTCCTGAGACGGGGTTTCGGGCACCTGGGGACACGCAGCCCCACACTCCGTCTCCTCTGAGACAGGACGGGAGCCCCTACAATCCTCCCACTACACCAGGACCTAGCTGGGCTACTCTGAACCATTTCCACCACTCTGGGTTGGAAGATACCTGAGCCACTCCCCTTAGGGTCATTCCCCAATGCCTCTTCAGACCCTCTGGATTCCACCAAAAGGTCTGCCTCCCTGGTGAGCTCCCTGGGGTCAGTGAACTCACTCTCCAACAGGTGTTGGCATAGCTCTGGAAAACATGGACTTACAATATGCTCTCCCACAATTGGATCACACAGCCCCCTACAAGGGTTAACCAAACTATCCTTCACCTCACCATCCAGTGCCTCGCACACGTACTCCACACCACTCTCCTGAGATTGGCAAGACAGTATCTGACTGTCTCTGTCACTCAACCCACACTCTTCTGGGCGGTCTCCACATTCACACACCAGGACTTCAACCATGGGGGAACCTCCCTCCCTGCTCCTCTCAGCTAGAGTCAGTGGAGTGTCCCTCCCAACACTAGGACCATGAACCCCTGCGCCAGTGCCCCAATCTACTTCCGGGACACTGCGCACCACTGGAGCTACCTCAGATCCTTGAACCTCCTGGTGTATGTTAACCCCCTCCAAGTCAGGCGCCACATCTCTGGGTGTGTGTACTACCCCCTCAGCACTAGATAACTCAATATTGCTGCCCCCATCTGAGCTGGATTCCACCTCCAACTCAGCAAAGCTCACTTCCTGAGCTACACAATGTTCTTGTTGCTGGGCTGAGACCCTCATGGCCTCAAGCCTCTCGAGCTCCAAATCAAGCTCTCTCATTCTCAACTCATGTTCCAATCTCATTCTCACTCTCTCCAAGGCTAACTTGTTATTTTCAAACTCCAGCTTCTTATTCTCTAGGTCCTTTTGACCCTCCATTTTGAGCCTAGCCAGGTCCATTTTATGCCTTCTATTTCTCTCCCTATCCTCCAGCTCTCCTGGGGACAGGTCTTTGGAAGAAACACTGCTGCCTGGCGGGGTAGGTACTTTCTCCCCCTGGACCCAGGGGCCCATCTAGCTGCCCTTCTGCCTCCTCCACAGGGTGCTCCACATTTTCAGATGCATTTCTTGCTTCCACCCAGGCCCTCAGCGCCTTGTGGAACTCATCCTTTTTAGTGAGGCCTGGAATAGCAACTTTAAATTTTCTACAGAAGGCTTTCAGCTGTTTGGCATTATAGGTATCCAACCTATCTTCCTCAAACTCTGGATCCATAGAGTGTGAAATTGTTGATTTTACCTTTGCTGAAACTGACCTCGGCGCGTAAGGCGGCTGTTCCGGTTTCCTAGTTGCTCCTGTCAACTCCCCCCGCTAGCAGCCAATCACGCTGTGAGAGGGCGGAGCTGTGGGCGGGGACTGGAGACAAATGCAGCCCGCATCGCGGGAGCGCAGCGGTCGCGCCAAAGGCAAGCCCGTCTGCGCCCGTCCGCGCCCATCCGGGCCCAGGGACCAGCCACTATGCCCGTTCCATTACATACCCATCAGAAGCCCTCAAAATGATGCACTCCACTCACCTGGCCCTCTCCCGTGAAATAATTACATTAACCACTGAGAATGAAATCTTTATAGAACGGAGCTCGTTCCCAGAAATTCAGAACTTTACCACCTCCACGCAAATCTCACAGAGCCCTGTCAATCTCAGGCCCACGCCCCTATCAATCTACTATCTTAATACACGCTCCCTTGTCAAGCACCAGCTTGACATTTTCCTCCTCCTGCGCACTGATAAACCTGACATCCTCCTGTTGACAGAAACATGGCTGACACCCGATTCCTCCCCTGATATGCTGGTGGCATTACCCTCTGACTATTATATCATCCACGGTAACCGCCTGCCTGGTAAACCAGGGGGGTTGGAGCCATCATCCACACTAAACTCAAATTCAGTGCCTTGACCTGTCTTTGCCTCCCTGAAGCAGAGAACATGGTAATTCAACTAGAATCTACTGCCGATACTTTCGTCTGTGTGCTAGTCTATAGGCCCCCGCACCAGATGCCCCAATTTCCCTTATCGCTTAGCGAACAGATTGCGAACCTCGTCATCGATCATGCCAAAATCCTTCTCGTGGGCGATTTTAACTACTGGTATAATGACCCTCACGAAGGACCACAATCTGCAGAGCTGACCGATCTCCTCACCAACCTGAACTTCACCCAACAGGTTTCCTCTCCCACCCATCCGAAAGGGCACATCCTAGACCAAGTCTGGACGAACTGCCTGATAACTTCTGCCCCCATAATTGTCCCTTGCATATGGTCTGACCACCATTTATTAAAATTTACGTTGATACTCCCCACCACTGATAAAACCCGCACGGCTGAAGGCGGATTTGCTATGAAATGGAATGCCATAAACAAAAAGGAATTTCTTGATACTCTGGTCAGCACAGCCCCGCCACCTGTTCTCGACATCAACATAACTGAAGCAAATCTCTCTGACTGGATACTCGAGGCCAGCAACAAGCACGCACCCCTCAAAAAAGTTAAACTGGCCCACCGCGCCGACGCCCAGAGATGGTTCTCTCTCGAGTTTAAATCTCAGAAACTGGCTTTGCGCCAACTAGAGAGGCAGTGGCGACAGAAGTATTCCTCTGACAAGAAACTTCTGTTCACTACAGCACGGAAAGAATATATGAAGGCCATCCTTTCAGTCAAAGTTGCCCACTTCTCCGCACGTATCCTTAACTCCAATAAAAGCTCCAAAGAAATATTTGCAATTATGAATGAGCTGTCCAACCCAGACAGAATCCTTCCAAAGGCTACGCCTTCCCAAGCACTGTGCGACTCACTAAATAACTATTTTATTGAAAAAATCACTACCATCAAAGCCAGCATTCCTAAACACTCCCCCAACATGACTTCCTCCGCCATGCGCAGCAACAACTGCATGCTCAGCTGCTTCCCAGCCATCAGTACCGAGATCTTTCAGGACCTCCTAGCTAAAGTCAAATCAGGAGCCCCCTCGGACTGCTGTCCACCTCACATACTTAAAGAGTGTTTCTCAGCTTTTCCGGGCCCTGCCCTCGCCCTCTTGAACGAGTCCCTCTCTTCCGGCCAAGTCCCAACTGCTTTTAAGGAAGCCATCGTGGTTCCTCTCCCGAAAAAACCTGGAGCTGACCCTATGATTCTGCCTAACTACCGTCCCATCTCCCTGCTCCCTTTTTTGGCGAAAGTACTAGAGGCCCATGTAGCTAGATGGCTGTCCAACTTCTTGGAAGAATCTAAATACCTCGACCCTCACCAGGCGGGGTTCCGGCCTGCACACTCCACTGAAACTGTAATATTAGCTGTCCTGGACACTCTCCGTGACAACGCCGACAGAAGCTCCCCCAGGCACTGGTATTGCTGGATCTCTCCGCCGCCTTTGACACGGTCGACCACACTATTTTGGTAGACCGTGTCAGGCACGCTGGCATTCAAGGTGCAGCCGCTAGTTGGCTCTCTTCCTTCCTGGAGGACCGGTCCCAGGCCGTTCGCCAAGGCCATTTCACGGCCCCTCAACGTAGAACTACGTGTGGTGTTCCACAAGGCTCCGCTCTCTCCCCTCACCTTTTCAATCTTTACATTCTCCCCCTGATCCAGTTCCTCAAAGACAGGAAGGTGACTGTCTTCAACTACGCGGATGACATGCAATTGGTCTTCACGGTTGATAACTCACACAGCTCAGTCACCGAATTTCAGACCACCATGCTGCACATTCAACACAGGATGGACCACAACCACCTTAAGTTAAATCCTGGCAAGACGGAGCTAGTCCTCACAGGGGACAGCCATAAGTTCTGGGGCCCACACTACTGGCCGTCAGAGCTAGGATCCCCGCCGACTCCCTCCCCTCGGCTAAAACACTCAGGGTCACCTTAAACGGTGACCTTTCACTGAAAACACAGGTCGGGTCGGTAATCTCTAAATGCTTCTTCCAACTGCGGAAGATCAGCAAGATTCATCGCTTACTCACGCACGAAGCCTTGACACAGGTTGTGATAGCTACCGTCCTGTCACACCTGGACTATGCCAACTCTGTGTATCTGGGCATGCCACTCTATCTACTCAAACGGCTGCAGATGGTCCAGAATCACGCAGCCAGATTGATCCTTCGACATCCCAGATGGCAATCAGCGACTCCTCTATTAAGGAAATTGCACTGGCTCCCCATCCCTCAACACTGCACGTTCAAAACAGGCTGCCTGATCTTCAAATCCTTGCACGGTCAAAACCCCAAATTTATAAACAACCTGATATTCAGGCACACCCCCTCTCGCAACCTGCGCTCAGCTCACCTTTCGCTCCTCTCCACCCCCGCGTTCAAACGGAAACGTCAGGGAGGCCGTAGATTTGCAACCCTCGCCCCTAGACTTTGGAACTCCTTCCCCTTGGAGATCCGGTCTTGCACTGACCTTCTGAAGTTCAGAAGGTCCCTCAAAACATGGCTATTTGCACAAGCCTACAATTGACATCTCCACAGGTAATGGACAGAGCCTATCTCAGCGCCATGAAACCACCCGGTGTACGTGCGCTTTACAAGTCATTCTTAACATTAACATTAACATTAGAGGCAATAGATGCTGGTGGACTCATGGCAATAAGAATTGGCAGTTCTCAGAAAAATAACAGTCCAAGGAGAAAAAAAATTCTACCAAAAAGGTATGTGGTTGCGTTTGGTCTGCACTCACTAGTAGTGTACACCAATCACTGTATATGAGTCACAAATGCAAGTCCAGAATCCTCACCGCTGACCACCAAAGTTAGAACTGGGGGTCTCTAGTTGGCATAGGTAGGTACCTTTGACCAAATAGGGACCCTTGCTTCTAAGTCAGGGAAAGGGGATTACACTACTGGATAACCCCTGCTCACCCCCTTGGTAGCTTGGCACGAGCAGACAGGCTTATCTCAGAGGCAGTGTGTTAAGCATTTGTGAACACATACAGTAATACAGTGAAAACACTACAGATGGACACCACACAGGTTTTATAAAAATAAGTATTCTTTATATAGACTTAACACAAGACCATAAATGACAAAAATCCACAATATTGTACTCAAAATTGACTTAAAGATGGTAGAAGTAACTTAATTCAAGTTGATGGTAAGTGCAACAAAGTTCTCACAAAAGTACCTGGATGCGTAACGCAAAACAAGCAAAAGGTTCGCAGGGATGGAGATGCGTCGGTTCCTTGCTTCGGGGGAGACGATACGTCGCGCCTCAATGCTTGCGCAGAGTAGGGGATGCGTCTTGATCCTTACCGGAGAGGAGGTGATGCGTAGATTCTCGTACTGCGTTCCGGTTGCGATGCGACAAGATGGCGCCTTGATGCGATGCGGTGATCCGGTGCGATGCGATAAGATGGCGCCCTTGATGCGACGACGTGAAGACGATGCGTGCACGCCCGGCGGCCGTGCGGCGACTCTGTAACTTTGGAGCCGCGACAGGCCCTGCGACACGCTTCTCCGGTGATGCGACGGCGACCCTTGCGGTGGCGACACGCTTCTCCGGTGATGCGTCGGGTAACAGCTTTGACGAAGGCTCGCTTCTCTGGTGATGCGGCGGCGACCTCTGCGGCGGCGACGCGCTTCTCCTGCGATGCGACGGCAACAGCTGCGACTGCGACACGCTTCTTCTCGTTGAGTCGCACTTCCAGCTCCCAGCGACACGCAGGCTTCTGCAGACAGAATTCCCAGCAAGGAAATTCAGAGGGGAGCTGGTGGTGAAGTCTTTTGTCCCTGAGACTTCAGCAGGAGGCAAGCACAAGTTCAAGCCCTTGGAGTAATATTCTGCAAGATGATGAAAGTTCTTTAAAAGTTCCTTCTCCTCTCCTTGGCACTGAAGACACCACTGTAGGCCAACCCAGCAACACAGCACACTGGCAGGGGGGCAGTCCAACTCCTACAGCTTCCTTTGGTTCTTCTCCTTGGCAGAGGTTCGTCTTGTTGTTCCAGAAGTGATCTAAAATTCTGGGGTCTGGGTCCCCTCTTTTATACTCATTTTCCCTTTGTTCTCTGAAGGCAGAGAAGCCTTTGCCTAGTCCAAACCAGTTCTGGTCAGTCCTGGAGCACTTTGTTGACAAGACTCCTTCTTTCCTTTCACAGTGTAGGCCAGGGACATCAGACGCACCACAGGAGGTGGAGCCAGCATTGTGGAGGGAAGACACAGCCCTATTCAGGTCCCAGGTGCAACTCCTCCCACCACTCTACATGTAGATCTCTGTATTCAGCCCTGTGCTGACTCACCCTGTCTCCTGGAATCCCCCAGCCCCTGTCACTCACAAACCAGACATGGAATACACAACCTAGCAGAGGCAGGCTTGGATAGTTAGGCAAGAAAATACCTACTTTCTAAAAGTGGTATTTTCAAACACAGAATGGTAAAACCAACTTCACTAAAAGATGTATTTTATCATTCTGAGTACAGGCATACTAAATTCGTTTTTCTACCATGTTCCCTGGGTCAGTTAGGATTATAAGATGTTATAATCAAGCTGCCCATTCTGGCCTATGGGGAACAGGTAGCCTTGCAATAGGGAAAAACGAAAATGGCTGTAATTCACTATTAGGACATGCCACACACACCCGGGCATGTCCTACCTTATACTTACAATGCACCCTGCCCTTGGGCCTACCTTAGGGGTGTCTGATATGAAGTTAAGGGAAGGTTTAGGGACTGGCAAGTGGGTGCACTTGCCAAGTCGACATGGCAGTCACAGACTGCAATGGCAGGCCTGAGACACACTTTACGAGTTGCTTCTGTGGGTGGCACAACCAGTGCTGCAAGCCCACCAGCAGCATTTGATTTACAGGCCCTGGGCACACCGGGTGCACTATACTAGGGTCTGACAAGTCAATCAAATGATCCAATCATGGAGACACTAATCAATACATCAATTTACAATAGGGAGAGCATATGCACTTTAGCACTGATCAGCAGTGGTAAAGTGCCCAGAGTCATAAAACCAACAAAAACAGGTCAGAGAAAATACAGGAAGAAGGCAAAAAGTTCAGGGATGACCCTGCAAAAAGGGCCAAGTCCAACAATTGCAATCTTATTTTAATTTTCACTATCAAAGCCAGCATGGTAACCAGCAGATAGATTTTTGCCCTCCTTTTCTATCTTCAGCAATATTATAAATAAATATACAACCACGAATGTTTCTTTCAGCCAGATACTGAACCTGTAGGGATGCATAAAGAAAGGAATCAATCAGGGAATTTTAAAGCGCGCTACTCACCCGTGAGGGTCTCCAGGCGCGGGGGGGGGGAGCAGCTCCGATCACTCGAAGAGCCAGGTCTTGACGGTCTTCCTGAAGATGTGCTGGGTGGGGGCGCATCTGTTGTCGATCAGGAGCTGGGTCCAGGTTTTAGCCGCAATGTAGGAGAAGGTTCTTTTACCCGTTCTTGCTCTGCGGGTGCGCGTGGGTTCGGAGAGGGCAAGGTCGGCGGATCGGAGGTTTCTCTTGGGTACGTGGAGGGAGATTCTATCGTTGAGATATTGTGGTCCGGTGTTGTGGAGGCATTTGTAGGCGTGGGTGAGTATCTTGAAAGTTACTCTCTTCTCGACGGGGAGCCAGTGGAGGTTTCGCAGGTGTTGGGTGATGTGCTCGTGTCGAGGGATGCCGAGGACGAGTCTGGCTGCGTTGTTCTGTATGGTCTGGAGTTTGCGGAGCAGAGACTTGTTGATGCCGGCATAGAGGGCGTTTCCGTAGTCCAGTCTGCTGGTTATGAGTGCGTGGGTGACGGTCTTCCTTGATTCAGCGGGGATCCATTTGAAGGTCTTCCGTAGGATGTTGAAGTTGTTGAAGCAGGTGGAGGAGACGGCGTTGACCTGTCGGGTCATGGAGAGGGAGGAGTCGAGTACGATGCCGAGGTTCCGGGCGTGGTCCGTGGGGGTGGAGGGGACTGCCGAGGGCGGTGGGCCACCAGGTGTTGTCCCATGCAGAGGGGGAGGGTCCGAGGGCGAGGACCTCTGTCTTCTCCGAGTTGAGCTTCAGGCAGCTGCTGCTCATCCAGGATGCGACGTCCTTCATTCCTTCCTGGAAGTTGAGTCTGGTGGTGATGGGGTCTTTGGTGAGGGAGAGGATGAGCTGGGTGTCGTCGGCGTAGGATACTATGCTGAGTCCGTGATGTCTGACGATGGCGTTTAGGGGGGCCATGTAGATGTTGAAGAGCGTGGGGCTGAGTGATGATCCTTGGGGTACTCCGCAGTTGATCTCTGTGGGTTTGGAGAGGAAGGGTGGAAGTCTGATTCTTTGGGCTCTGCCGGTGAGGAAGGAGCGGAGCCAGTCGAGGGCGGTTCCCTGTATGCCGGCGTCGTGGAGTCTGGCGGTGAGCGTGCGGTGGGAGACCGTGTCGAAGGCTGCAGAGAGGTTGAGTAGGATCAGGTTCGCGGTGTTTCCTTGGTCGAGGAGGTTGCGGATGTCTTCTGTAGTGGCGAGTAGAGCGGTCTCAGTGCTCTGGTTGCTGCGGAATCCGGATTGGGAGGGGTCGAGGATGGCGTTCTCTTCGATGAATTTCGTTAGTTGGACGTTGACGGCCTTCTCTGTGACTTTGGCCGCGAAGGGGAGGAGGGACATGGGTGGGTAGTTCTTGAGGTCCATAGGGTCTGCTGAGGGCTTCTTGAGTGGGGCCTGACTTCTGCACGTTTCCAGTCGTCGGGGAAGGAAGGTAAAAACGACTCTAACAATAAACTCCTTAAGTGATGATGGCTCCGCCCAAGTGTAAAGCTATTCTTTATATAAATTTTACCCAGTATATGCTTTTTGCCTACATGTTGGGGTTATTGTAATTGTATTCATATAGCACTTACTACCCCAGGCGAGGTGTTGATGCGCTTTACGCCGGGCAGCACGCTGCTCTGGAACCCAAGGTTAATGGTTAGTTCACTGTTATTAGTTACTGTATGTTATCGGGATTAGTCTTGTGTGCTCAAAGCAAACCATGCCATGCAGTCATTTCAGTTTTTTTTAATGGTGGACCAAAGTAATAGTGTTGGTTGCTATCATTAGTATGGGGGAAGGGAAGGTGAGCTCAAGCACATAGTTGGTGGCATTAATACAGGAGTTAGAGGAGATTAGGTATTGTTAGATTGCATAGGTATGACTTTCAGCAGACGGAGAAGAGATTGTGATCTTGTAAATGAGTTGTGGCAAATTTGCTGATATAGAGAAAAGTAAAAGGTGCATGTGTCAGAGCAGATTGTGCTCAGAGAGAGGAGGCATGCAGAGGATGGAAGGAAAGGAGAGGGACATTTGAAAAGAGAAGAAAAAAAGGACAGGCGACAAACAGGAGTTTTAATTAAAGGACAGTTTTTTAATGCTGGATTTAAGGAATGCAGTGAATATTTTTTGAGACTGCAAACAGTTAAAGGATGCAAGAATGTAAAAAGAAACAACATTATTTACTTGTGAAGATTGTCTTATGTTGGACATTTCTAATAGGTACTAAAATCAGGTAAACCATCTCTCTGTTGCTAGACTGCTTCTAGACCACCGATCCAGCCAGGTCAATTAATCAGCTCAAGGGTTGAAAGTGAAAAATAATGGCTGGATGCATATGTCGAGAAAAAGCATGGGAAATAATGTACATACTGAAAAGGGATTCTGGCGTTAAACTTCAGGTTTGACTCAGAGTATTAATTATACAGTGGAGTGGGAGACACATTTAAATGTCTCTGGTTTGCATTGGCACCAGATAGAAGATGAGGACAGCTTCCCAGACAGTGGAAGTGTATTACCTGCATTCCACTGGCTGGAGGGCAGGTGATGCAAACACTTGTGTGAGTGAGGTGATGGTGAAAGGGCTCCTTTTAGAAATGCAATGAACACTTTTGTTAGCAAATGGCTGCTGATTAGACTTCCTGAAGCACTTCCCTTTTTAGGTCTCGACCTAGCGACGCAGCGCGAAGCGCTGTCGCTAGCGAGACTTATTGTCGTCGACTTGCTTCGGAAGGGAGACAGGAGATGTGCACGCGCAGGCCGGACTGGAAATGTGAACACGCACGTCCAGGCACGCGATGTGCACATCTCCTGTTCCCCTTCCGTCCTCTCCAGCCGCATTGCACGCACTCCCCAGCTGTCCTTGCACCCCCTCCAGTGTCAGTCAGCCATGCGCCTGCCACCCCCCACCCACCCCCACCTTACCGTCGTTCCGCCATGCTTCACGCGATGCCCTGCAGCGTGTCCCCAGAGCTCACAGGGTGATCGGTGTACCTTGCAGCCAATGCGGTCGCCGTCACGCTGGTCTTTGCTGCAAATGTGCACGCTTACGGCGCGTTCTGATGTGCACGCTCACGGCGTGTCTGTGTCAATATGCTGCTTTTTCTCGCCCTCGCTCCTCCGTTTCGATTCTGTGCTTGTTTTTTGGTTTGAATTGGCCCCACGCTGTAGACAGCAGGCATTGGAGGCATGAGAGGAGCGGGCAGCTTTGCCAGCAGGCTCTGGCGTGCTGTTCTCTGCCCCTCATGCTGCCTAGGTCTGCTCCCTGCAGCTGCGAGCACTTCCACAGACCGGCCAGCCGCACCCCTCTTGTTTTATTTTAATCTGCCTTGTGCCGTAGATAGCAGGCATGGGAAGTGAGCGGGCAGCTATCCTTATTAAAAACATGCACGGCGTCTCCGGGTCTAGGTTAATTAGGTGTTAATCGCTTTCACAAACCCAAATCAAGATCGTTGATCTGTGGCACACATAACGTGTTTCTACAGTAGATCGGGCGCAGTGCCCCAATGCCGAACTTCACACGGCCGCCGCAAAGATGCACTGTAACTTCTCAAATTCGCAGTCCAAGGGGAGGCAGGACCAGGACACTGCTCACCCACCTCAAACTGCAGCGGAAATAATGCACCAGCAATGTTCGCCACTACAACATAGCGCGCAGCAGTTGGTTTAGAGCGGACACTCCTAGGGCAGCCTCGACAGCATGGATGAGGCACAACTGATCCAGTGGAGGACACTGGAGCAGACAGACCACCCGTCGCCACTAAAATGCTCAAACGGAGGTAAGGAGCTTCTTGTTTATTAAGCCGTCGGCTCCCAACGTCTGGCAGCAACTACAAACTGAACCCACCCCTGAGTTCCACACAGGGGACACCCTAAGCCCCCCAATTCACATTCCAGTCAAAACACTCCATCTCTACCTTTCTACATGTCCATTTATCTTACCTCCATTTTCAAATGTCTCAGTCTCTTTCTGCATTCCTTATTTCTCCGTCTGTCTCTCTTATATCCATATCTCTCTTCTGCTGTTATCGATCCATGTCTGTCTTCTGCCTATGTGAATACCCATGTATTTCATGTGTCTGATTCTTTCTTCTTCCTATCCAAATCCCTGCTTTATATCTTCAGCAGATGTGTCTCTCCTTAGCCTATTCAGTATTATCAGACTACCACCTGTCCACGTATCTGAGTTTCTTTTCCGCCCTTCCCAATGCCCATTTATCTTTCAGTTGCCTCTCTTCTGCCTATCTAAACTTTATTACTTAATTTCTTTATTTGTATGTGTCTCTTCTGCCTGTCCGGAATTCTCTCACTCTTCAACATGTTCACTTGTGAGAATCTTCTGCCAATCAAGTTATTTTTTAGGTCTAGTCAGCATACCATTAAAAGAGATCTCACAGCTGTTGTAAACGAGTGAGTACTAGAGGATAGGACCTGCAGCCCACCCATGTTGGTCTCATTCTTCGTCACGTGTGTGGATTTCATCCATGTGTCTGTTTGTCTTGTGATCATGCAGTGACTGCCTCACTTTTGTAAAAATTGAAAACATGGCTGGTTAATATGCATTAATTAAGCTAGCATGCTGTCGTTCCTATATTACTGTAGCGCCAGGGTGCCCTTTCGGGCAACTGTAACGTTTTCCAAATATTTTAATTTATTAATTCCTTCCAGTAAAATTTCTACTTGTTCGAATGTCTCTGCCTTTACTTGATCTCTGCGTTTCTTCGGTCTCGACTACTGCCAATGTCTGTTTTCTGCGTGCTTGCCTCTATAACATCTCTATGCGTTTTCTCCCGGTTCTCCCACCCTCTTGGGGCTGCGCCCCGTCCTTTATTTGCGTTGCATGGCCTGGTGCCTGCCATAAGGCTGTTTGGGATCTGTTAGCCCTCACAAAAGGATGCAAAGGGCAATTAACTTAGCCTTCCCAGTGTAAAATGGCAACTGTTTGGGACCTGCTAATCCAGAACCGCATTTATCAGTGGTGAACATTCAACTCGCTGAGCCTTCCTGCTGTTTTACATTTAACTCTCGCATATATTGTAAGTCCATCTGATAAAGCTTCCATCAATTAAGGTTTTACTTATGTAGGCATTTCAATGTATTGGCCCTTTTACTTCTGTTACGTGGTATGTCTTATTTAATCTGTAGCACTATTTTCTTTAACAAGTTTCTTCTACTAAAGGCACAACATGCTTTCCTGCAACATTCAGCTTTCACTTCCCAAACAGCCAGGAACAGTGGCTGCTGCTTCTTTGAAATTGAATAGGTCTCGCAGTTACAACAGTTTGCGCTATTGGCATTGTAAATGACAATGCCTTTTATTTATCTGGTTTAAAAACAACCGATAAATAAAAGGCATTGTCATTTACAATGTCAATAGCTTAAACTCTTGCAAATGCGAGACCTATTGCATTGCAAATGCTTGTTGTAGATGCTATGGGTGAGTAGGGGTGGAGCTGCAGGTTGAAGGGGACCTTTTAGGTGAGGCCAAGCATTTGTCTACTTTAATCACACTTCAGTGCAGAGCCCTCCCACCTCTTTGTGCCTCTGTTGTGGGTGTTCCAGGCTGGGGTCAGCCCTGCTGTGAGAAGCATCACTTTAAATAAAGGCGGTGTCTGGAGGGCAGCCTGGAAGACATTTGAAATGTATTTAAATTTGCCTTTCCTTACCAGGAAAGGTATCTGCCTTGGTCCTCTGTTTTTGTGGATATGGGCAATTTTAAAGGCAGGATAACAGTGTAAAAACTCCTCTCACACAGATAAAGGGTTTCAAAGTAAGCCAACAAGAGGAAACAGGGTATATGACATTAGCTTTGACACCATGCTTACTAATGAGGTGAAACCTTTGCATTGCTCGATTCAACACGTGCAAACACGACCAAACAATGAAGCAACACTGTCACCAAACACGTCGCACGTCTTCCAATCTGCCCTTTCACTCCGCACAATTCACTCAACCCCACCACACAATCTGCCTCTTCCCTGTCGCATAATTCCAGCGATCCTGGGTATAGCTCCTGTAAGCACAGGAGGGCACAAATGGGGCTTGACTTAGATGACAGTGCCCGGTGCCGCCACCTCCTTGTCAGCATTGTTACTGCGTCAACAGAATTCCACAACAGACATTTTGCAAATGTTGTCCACACAACTGGGCTGGTTTTAGGGAGTGACGAGCAGCGGCAGAGCTCAGCAGCACAGCTCGGGAGGAGATGAGGCTGTGCGAGTTGACAGGGTGCTAAACCGAGGCGCTGCTGGGGGTTGCACAGAAGAAGTTAGGCTCCTTGTGAACCGAGATCCTCGGGAGCAGGGTTCAATACCGAAAATGTATGGGTAAGAAGTGTACAAGCCACGCCCCCTGGAGGGCAGAGTATCCAACGAAGTCCATCTTGGCAAGAGCGTGAGGTTCCTATGCAGAGTATCTCGGACGGGCAGAGCACCAAACACAGCATGTATTAGGAAGGGGTGAGGGTGCAAAATAGAGCATCAATAGGGCGCAGGGTACCACCAGAACCACTTGAGGAACAGAAGCATGGGCACCAGCCCGAGCCTCGGAGTGCGGAAAGAATGCCAAATCTGCCAGGTACCAAAACAAGCCTCTCTTAAGGTGGAGGGGGGGCGGGGGGGGAGACTATCATTCTTTCTGGGGGCAGGCAGCCTAACTGCCTCCCATGTGGGCACACTGCCTGTCTCAATTTCTCTAAGCGCATCTCGTAATTTTGTCTGTGGTTAAAAGGTAGTGGCACCTTGAAGAAGTGAAGAGCCACATGCTGCAAAAAACACTGAGTCCAGTGCAGACGTATCACAATGATCACAAACATGCCTAACCCTCCCTCCCCGCCCCCCTGCCCCACACACACAGCACAACATATTATTCATTGTGGTGTAACAACTATTTTATTGGTGTCCAATCAAGGGTATCTTCTCAGAAAGATGAAAGGCAGAGTTAAGCATCCCTGGCACTTATCCGACTCCTGTCCCAGACATGTGCTCCTTTTTAGAAGCACCAGTCTTTAAACTACTCAATCAATTAATCAGGTGGCTTAAAAAGCGCGACTACTCACCTGCAAGGGTCTCAAGACGCTGCTCTACTACTCTTCTACGTTTCAGGACAGAGTATACCAAGTTATAGCAGCGTGCTTCAACATAACACACAATAGCATAACGTGCTATTCCCAAACTCCTTAGAGCGCTATGAAGCTATCCAGCTAGCAGCAAGGGACTAGACAAATGCTGGCAACATCCATTAGTATAACACATGGTCGCATGCCGTACATATAATAACAAGAAATTTCACGACTTAACACTTCGTAGGAAGTATCACAACAAAGCATAATATATCAGAAGTCCAAAATAACAAAGCATAGACTAAGATGTTATATCTGAAAATACCATAACCAAGAATAAATAACATAAAAGAATCACTCAACATCGTGTAACATAACATTGCATACCGGGACATAATATACCGTGGCATATAAATGGAACGGCATAGCCCACTGTAGCACAACATAGCACAACAATATACACCATGCTACAACAAAGCAACACTTATAAAATAACAACATAACATGTCAGTGCATAGCAAACATACTACAGCATGCCATAGCCTCCCATACTATAACATAATTGATCATAACGTAGCACAAAAGCATGATATGACATAAAATGATTTTGCAAACCATATTATACCATAGTATAACTTAGGATTGTAGAGCATAGCGAAATATATCTTAACAGCACCGCAGAGCCTCTCTTACTGTAGCGTAGCAAATCACAGCGTAACATGACAAAGCATAGCATAGCCAAGTAGTGGTCTCCCCTTACCTGTTGTACTGAGCTCTTCGGCCAGTACTTACTTGCAGGGGATGAGGTATGCGGTATGTGAAAGAGTATTGCAGAAACCCAGGCTTAAGTTCACACATTTTTACTATTTGTACTAAACCCATCTTACTCCGCGGCATATAAGCTGAATGTTCCTACTGGAATCCATTGTCAAGTTTCTCAGAATTTGTGATTTACCATAGAGCGGCTTAAGAAACCAAAATACCAGAATATAAAATGAGAAAAACTGCTGTGTAAGATAGTGTGTGTTTTGTTATTTAAAAAAATACCCCCATAACGAGGTTGAGGTGCTAATGCCCTTTTCTCAGATTTCAGAAACCTGTATATAGGAAGAAAAAAATGTCCCCACTTATCTAAGTGGGTGTCAATATTTTATATTTTTGTGCTTCCTACCTACTTGCAATTTGTTAGGGACTGGGGGACCCAGAGAGCTACTTTTTGCACTGAAGGCCTGTTTAGGAATGTAACATACTGGTGCGACCGCCCATTCTTCCAGACATTTCTGGCTGGAAAAGCGTGACAGTTGAGAGATATTTTTAAACACGTCACCAACCGATTCCATTTTTGCAGTGCCCACTCAAATTCGATCTGTTGTATTAAAAAGACTCTTTTTGTTAGATGTGATTACAGAAAAATCATTTAGTTAAACTAAACATCTTTAACAAACTTTAGAAAACCACTTGCTTGTTGCATGTCCGTGGGATTAAAACATTCTGTGATTGCTAGGGTGCAAGATCTTATTCCCAAGCGCCGAAAGCATGGAATTAAAAAAGTGTCTCGAACTTCTGACAGACTTTTGCAGCAGTACATCACATGGGCCAAAGTTTCCAGTTTTTCGAAGCAAAGAAAAGTATGTTTTCATTTCTTGTTTCGTTTCATTAATATCGAGCTGTCCAAACCTAAGTCTGAGAATGTTCTTTTGAAATGTCACTTCTATTAAAAAGGGTTGTAGTACACTCTGTGAAGAAGAGGCTAATAAAGTGTGTGTGCTTTAGTAAAAGGAAGGTATGAGAATCTAGATTAAAAGATTGCGCTTTTAATTGTTTTTTGTTAAATGGATTCAGATTGGGGCCAAGATAGATTTGATTGCCAAACTTTACTCATTTGTAAAAGATCTAACAATTTGATCAAAGAAACAAACTGGCATAATTTGTAATTTTTGGAGTTCAGAGTTAGATCTTAAGGAAGCCAGCCTTGAGTTCTTCCATTTCTGCCAAAAGCGTAACATACGTTCTGCCTGCTGAGTTGCCTGTTTAATTAGGTTAAATTCCAATCATATTCGGTCCTGCACCGTAGTATTAAGTGGCAGAGCAAAGGACAGCCTAAAAAGAGTTCATTGCGCTATATCCAACCTTTTGATCCGTGGAGCAGAGGACACCTCACAACCATAGAATAACAAAGGCAAAGATTTGGTTTTGGTGATATCAAATAGTGACTTTACAGATGGGCCAGAAAGTTAGCCACCCATGTTAGGAGGCCGAACAACCGAATTTTTGCCTTTGATTTTAGTTTTGCTTGCTGTCTGGTGAAACTTTGGGAGTTGTTAACTCAAGCACCCAGATATTTGTAAAGATTAGCAAGTTTGTTTGTTGTTTACAGTCCAACTGTATTTTCCTGCTTTCCTTCTGCCGAAATAAAGCACATTGGATTTCTCCTGATTCACCGATATACAGTTGTTATTAGGGTAAGGTTAAAGCCCTATCATAGTGTGTTGCAATCCCACGTTATTGTGGTCGAAAATGATAGTGCCATCTGCATACATTAGCTTCGATATTGAACTTCCTCCAGTTTTTGTTGGACATGCTGTTGGATTATCCAAGGCTTTGCGGAGGTCAGCGACATAAATATTGGTGGCTCTTGGAAAGAGAGGCATTGCCCCCCAGTTTCATACAGACCCAAGTGTCCGTGCATCAGGCTTGAACCGCTTTTACCAATGTATGGTCGATGCCCCAGGAATTCAGTTTGAACGAAAGCCTATTGCCTTTGATAGTGTCGGACGCAATTCTTACGTCAATGGAGCAGCATAAAGGTTCAATGAGGGGGCGCTGTGTATTTACTCATTAACTTTGAAAGAGACATGATGTTATCAGTGGCTCCATATTTGTCCCTGAAGCGTCTTTGGTGCCATGGGATGCGCTTCATCTCCTCTGCCCAGCCTATAAGGTCGCTTAAGAGCACACTTGCATACTGTTTTCTTGTCAAGCAAAGCAATCATTCTATGGTTGGCAGGATCTGGTGTAACCCTTGGAACCAGTAGTTGGCAGGCTGTTGGGACCAGGAGCGTTGTCGGACCTGGCTTTCCTAATGCATGAAACTACAAATGTCATTGTGCGCCAGGTTATAAAAAGAAACAACACAAATACTTTATTATATCGTAAACAAACCGGGAGACCTAATGCAGCATGTACACATACACCAGGTCTCAAGTAATGATCTCAACACAGGGAATCACGAGGTCTTGGTACTCCGCCTCAGTTTTATGCATTGGTCAGTCAAGTCATGTTATGTGTCAATAGCCCTTTTCATAGTCTATCTCATATATGAATGTTTCTACAGTTTTACAGGTCCAGCCCGGCTCGTAGCTGTGACTTTGGTGAGCTCAGTTATCAAACCATAGCTAAATATAACCCTTTCTCCGTGTTAATGCAGGACATTTTCATCAACTCATCATCCCTACCATGATCGTTGAAATGTAACACCACTTTATCCTTCAATCTTCTTGCTTAATGGCCCTAACACGCTTCGTTATTCATGGTCTTTGGGCCAAGTGAACACCCAGAGCTACGTTTTTCATCTACTTTCATTTATGTTGCAGGTTGCCCTTGTTTACTCTGCATTCAAAGATACCTCCTTCTCCGTCTAGATGGGGACAGTCAACCCCAAATGTACACTCCCCAGAATGTGATTGTGAAGAGGGGCCCACTAGCAGATCTACTGGTTGCACTGGCTTAGGAATCGCTGGCAAATGGACTTCATGCAGGATTTGATTATAGAGGCATAACGATCACTGGCATTTTACACAATGTTACACTTCACATGGATGATGTTGGTCAGCAGCGGAACATCTGGGAACATTGCCTGAGAGTTGAGAGAATTGGGACTAGGTCACCTTTCGTCTATACTGGGACAGGTCCATTACATTCCCTCTGGAGATGTCAGGGCGGAACCTGATTTGCAGCTTGGCATGAAGTAGTGCTTTTTTTTGTTTCATCACTTAATAAATAACACCTACCGTGAACCGTTCGATTTATTAGATCATAATGTAGTCAGCAGGGGGGAGGGCTTAAGAATCCTTGAAATTCTGCAATTTCGGCCACTTTCTATATTGGGTGAATTTCTAAAAGCACAATGCAGGTTTTCACTAGACTCCTTTATTTTTTTTGTCTCTGCTTGTGGTGATATAGATTACAAATATTTTTATACCTTAGTACATGCTTTAATAGGCTCATTATAGACAAATAAATCGTCACGGACTGCCTTGTTCCCTATTAATCCTTTTTATGAGAAGGTAGGAGCGCCAGTTTATAAATTGTACAGCAGGTGGAACAATTTCAGCATGCAGTGGAATGACTAACCTGGGATAACAGTACAAACTGACCACAATTGGAATTGGAGCTAATAGTGGATGGACCATTAAACGTGTTAAAAGATTCTGGCTGCAGATCAATAGAAAATATGCTCCCACTTAAAATGCAACATACATTTGAAGCAGAGAGTTTTCACATTTGCCCCACACCTTCCAATGAGGATGCAGAGTTTCATCACTTGATGGGGTCTATTTATATCGACTGTGGGTGGGGTCGATAGGATGGGAGTGTTGACAAATAAACTTAGTTTATGTCACCCATGAATAGGTTTACTGGGACCGGTACCATACATGCAAAATTAATGCATGACTTGTTTTGTATGATAAGCCTAATGAAACACTTCAGCCCCAACACTCTGCATTGGCATGCTGACATAGCTAACTGGTAATTTGAAGTCAAGCTATTACATAGAGGGTGATGTTGGACCACCATATTACATGGCAGTATTTCCTAGGGTGCACATGTGGATGTTGAGCAAGTGAGCCATGGAGATGGCCAGGAAGTTGCATAAAATATATATGTGAACAGGAATAACCAGGGTCTCCAAGAATTATATGTTACAATGGGGAACGTTGCACATACTTACAATATTGTTACTTTGTTTTCCACTTTTCTAAGTAAGAGTAAACACCTTTTAGAGATGTGATGCCATGACACAGAATTTATAATTTAGTTATATGTTGAGTTTGTTATTGCATGACAAAAGGCATTGAACGTGTATTAGTCTTAGCTTTGACCATGGTAATTAAAGCTTGGATCAGTTAATCATGTGAATCTGTGCAATAGCGCCTCACTCTTCATTTTATTTTTTACCTTCAAAAACTATGTATTTGTGCAGAAACGTGATTCTGAATATTTCCGAAGAATGAAAGAGGAACAGGAAAAAGCTATTGAAGAGGAGAATTCCATGGGAAGTAAACGCAATGTAGAGAAAATGAATTATCAACGAGAGCTAGAGATGCAGCTTGAGGAGAAGGAACGAATGCGACAAGAAGCTTATCAGGTGTTCCTGAAAGAGAAGCTGCTCATTGATGAAATTGTGAGGAAGATCTACGAAGAAGACCAAACGTAAGTTCCATTCTAAGTCTCTTATGCAGATCTGCTGGCCTATAAAGTCTTATGATATGTTGTCTCTAGGTAGTGAATACAGGGCAGAAGAAATTGTATAACATATACCACAAAGCGCACAATACCTGGTTATCATTTTAGTTACTCATAGAAGTGGTGCTATCCGGAACCATCCAAATGAAAAGGTTAAACACAAATGGCCCTGCACTCAAAACAACAGGTGGATAATTGGTAAAGGCAATTATTGTCCATAATCAAACACAGAGAATTAAAGTAATGTCTTCCCAAAAGAGAGAGCAGTGGTCGTTTTTTGATTGTAGAAAACGATTCCTTTTCTTCTTTTAATCCATATTGTTTGAACCGGACACAACTACAATACGCTTGGGAGATACATATCCCGTGTTGTCACTTCTGGAGAGGTATACAGTGTGCACCTTTTGGGTGCTCGGCTCTCTTTGATATTGAAGAAAGACAACCTATTCATTTGTTTCATCATAACTTCGATTGTTCATACAAGAACCATATTTCAAGGATCATATGATATATATTTCTTACTCATCAAACCCTGAAGAAGTCCCATGGGGGACGAAACGCGTCGGCAGTCTTGACCAGTGTGTGCTGTGTTTTTAAAGAAATTTTCTTTGGATTTAAAGAATAAAAGGAATCGTTTTCTACAATCAAAAAACGACCACTGCTCTCTCTTTTGGGGAGACATTACTTTAATTCTCTATGTTTGATTATGGACAATAATTGCCTTTACCAATTATCCACCTGTTGTTTTGAGTGCAGGGCCATTTGTGTTTAATTTGTTTTGGTTGGTGTGTACCACCTTTTTGGGATGTATGAGGGTCAAGTCCCAGGTCCTTTGCACCTATTTCTGATCATAATATTGTAATCACGACATGTCATAACGACTGGTGCTGGTTTTCGCTGCTCTGACCTTCCTTTGTCTTTTGTGTAAATGAAAAGGTTATATGACTATAATCCTGGCTCTGCATCATAGTAATCTCCATTGAAGTCCAAAACGTTTCAATAATTCCCCGCATGCATGGACCCCAGAACACATTTGTATGTAGATCATTTCATGGAGACAGCATCAAAGATTGTCTTTACCCATGTTTCTTTTCTATAAATCTGTTGAATAAAAGCCTAAAAAGCCCTCATTTTTCATGAATGTTCAGCAGAGCTCTCCAAAATGTATTCATAGAACTATATTGCAGCATCTTTCAATAGGAAACATAGCACAATGAAGTTATAAGTAGGCAACATCAATATAAAAAAGTAGCCGGAAATCTTACATTTAACAGAGATAGAAAAAAGGCAGCAAAGAATCTGGGAGGCACCTCTGACTAAAATACCTTGTACTGGCAGTTGCCTGTTTTACCCAGTTCTTTTTTCAAGGTAGAGTGTAGGGAATATAAGTTTATCTCTATACATGTAGGGCAGTGATTGATAGTACAGCTGCCGGAGACGCAGATGGGTCGTTTATGACTTCAGAGAACAAGGACTACAGGTATGTTCCCTTTTCTTCTTAATCGTAGGATCATCATTGATAGTCTTAAACGCCTGAATGGAATAGCAAGCTCAATTA